>LR990871.1:3377664-3977664 GCA_905163395.2 Endotricha flammealis | reverse complement strand
CACATCTAACTCTACTTACCTTTTGTCCTGTTTTATTCTGAATTCTATTTATGTAGTCTATTACGTTATCCGTTGCTTCACTTTTATTTTTCAATAAGTATACCACAGTAAAATGTGAATAATCATCAATAATAGTTTGACAGTACCGATGACCATCAATTGAAATTGGATGAACTGGTCCTGCTATGTCCGTATGCAGCAACTCGGCTATCCTTCTTGATCTTGGTTTCATAATCATTTGAAAAGGTGGTCTTGTTGCTTTACCTTCCATACAAGGTCCACATACCTCATCACTTCTTGGTAACTTCATAATACCTAAGCATTTTCTATTAAGGTGTCCCAGCCGTTTGTGCCATAAATCATTATCTACTTTATTTAACATACATTGCTCTCTACTCAAATGTTGAAGTGTTAAAGTATACAATTTCCCAGTTAACTCCCCTTTTATAGAATCATTTTTATTACTAATAACAACCCCATTATTACAAAATTTTATTTCTGAACCTTTTTCTGACAATTTCTTTACTGATAATATATTATGAGATAACTTATCAAGAATTAACGCTTCAAACTGTATTCTATGTTTACCATCTGTTAAAAACAATTTACCTTTTTTATTTGACATTATAAACTCACCATTGGCTATACAAATCTTTACTTCATTGTCCAGTACTTCCATTTCCTCCATATATGGCTCATATTCTGACTGTATTAAGTGTTCAGTTGCGCCCGAGTCCACAACAAATTTAATGTCATGTCCATGTTTCATCATACTTGAACCTGTAAACGCTGAAAAGAAATATTGTTTATCTTCTTCATCTATATTTTCTGCTATCATTGCTTTTGACTGTCCTCGTCCTCGTCCTCTATAATATGTATTTCTTCCTCTTGGCCTTCTCTGTCCTGATATATTTCCTCTTATATGATTATTGTCTTGTCCTTGTTTGTTTTTGCACTCATATGATTTGTGTCCTCTTTTTCCGCACCCATAACAGGTTATAAACGCTTGCTCTTGTTTTTCCTCTATCCTTTCCTTCGTGCTCACTTTTAATTCCTCATCCAGCAATCTTGCTTTTACAAAATCCATTTTTAATTCGTTGTCCGTTCCTATTGTTTCAATTGTTGTTATGACAGTGTCATATTTATCCGGTAAGCCTATCATTAGATAGCATACTTTATCTACTTCCTGTATTGCTTCTCCCAGACCGTCCAATTCTACAATCAAGTTTTCAAACCTTTGAAAATAGTCTTCCAATTTTTCACCTTCTGCACATTTCATCATTAATAGTTTTCTTCGTAGATTCAGTTTTGACAGAACACTTTGTCTTTTAAATACTTTTGTTAACTCCTCTATCATAGCTCTGCTCGTTTTACATTCTCTTATATAATTCAAGTGTTTATCGCTCACACAATTAATTATTATTGTTTTGGCTTTGGCATCTTTATTTTTGAATTCAATTTTTTCTTCTGCACATAAATTTTCCTCATTTATTTTTAGCATTTCTCCCACTTGTCTTTCTTCTAATATGCTTTTCACTCTGAAGAGCCAATTGTTGAAGTTTTCCGCTCTTAATTGTGGATATAATGTAGTTTGCTGTTGTGACGCCATTTTGTTGCATCACCCAAACCACGCCGCAAATAAAATTAACACACGATTGTGTTTTACTTACGATAATTTCCGTCTCTTTATTGTATTCTGGGCCCATAACCTTTGTTGGGCTATTTCAGTAATACACAGTGGAATATTTTCATTTAATACTTTTATTTTTACTTTTAACATAGAGAGGCACACTTACACACTTTTGCGACCATTACGAGAGAGCGCTTTCTTCCTCTTCTCTTACAATTTGACAACTTACAATCTATATTCTTAAATCGATATTCAATAAAAAATAATTTTAATGGAAGTCATTATCACTACATAGTATAAAACAAAGTCGCTTTCTCTGTCCCTATGTCCCTTTGTATGCTTAAATCTTTAAAACTACGCAACGGATTTTGATGCGGTTTTTTTTAATTGATAGAGTGATTCAAGGGGAAGGTTTTAAAGTATCATACATTCCAAAATTCCCACGGGAAAGCGGGATACACGCAAACGAAGTTGCGCGGGTTTCGCTAGTTTTTTATATACGACTTACGTAGTGTTGGTAATGTTGCAGAATTCAGATCCAACTATATACATGTTTATTTAATTTTACATACAGTCAATAAATCTTAATATAAAACTATTTTGATATAAATGACCATTTAACCATGTTCTCGTGTAATATTTATTGAGTCTGAGGTCAAACTAAAAATATTCATATTCGTTTCTAACTGGACCTATGTTTATAATTATTCGGTGAAGGGTGAGGCCATGTCCAGCAGTGGACTTTTTGTGGCTGAGATGATGATGAAGAATGAAGAAAACTTGAATTTGTTTAATCCAATTTATGTATTATAAACAAAATCTCATATTGTATGTGCGTTAAAATATTTAACAAGCTGCCGGACTCACCAAAATTTCTGACATTTAACCAATTTAAGAAGAATTTACTATATTTTTTAATATCTATTTTCTCTGTTTTTCTACTGTGATTTCCTAAATTGTAAATTCTAATTAATCAATTTATTTATTTACCTTGTGATTTATTTTACTTTTTTTAAACCATACTCGGTGAATAAAACATTCATTCAAGAAAAAGTACGATTCGAAAGAGCTTTGAATAAAAAGAAAAATTGGATTAAATTGAAAAAAAAAACAAAAAAATATTTTTTTCACAACTCCACTGTATTTTTTTTTAATACTAAGTCAGTTACCCCTAGGACGTCAATAAGCTTCACTGTCTACAATCAATCTATGATCCCCTTGTTGATCCTGGTCTGGAGACATCTGTGGGAAATTGTGATGGGCTTTTCCCTATTTTGCAATGTGATTGTCTGTCATAATCTCTCATCACGACAAATATGGGATATATGAATGATAGGGAAGTGAAATCTAATTATCGATAGTTTAAAAAAACACTCGTGTCGATAACCGTTTAGCTGTTCCGTGGATAGAAAGGCAGACAATGCTGGGATCTCATCATTATCAAGCACAGTTACCACGATAAGGGCTAATGGCGGTTTAAATGTCTGATTTTCGTGATGATTTCGAAAAAAACTTGCTAAGAACATGGGAGTTGATGATTCGTTGTTGTTTCGCTGATAGTCATTTGTTATCTATACTAAATATATAAATCAGGACCCTACTATAGAGCTATACAAATTTACAATAAAATACCAGATTATATAAAAAAATGAACAAAAAATTAATAAATATAAAAACAAATTACAAACACTTTTACTACAAAAATGCTATTATTCAGTGAGGGAGTTCTTGTTCGACGGGAACCCAAAGAAATATTTAGATTATATCACTTCTTAGACTGCTAATAAATAACTTTTTAATGTATCATAATTCATAACTTTTATGTATAATAATTCGCAATGCTTACTGTATTATATTACCAGGGTCCATGTTTTTTACAAATAAGTACAATAGTTGTTAAGTATCTACCTATCTGTAACTTATGTTAATTGTATTGTAAACATGTGCAATAATAAATAAATAAATAATATTATAAAGAGGTATCGTTTGTGAGATTGTAGGTAATCTCTGGATCCACTAAACGGATTTTGAAAATTCTTTTACCAATAGAAAGCTGTTATTAAATTTTGTGAGTATCATAAGCTATATACTAATCCAAAAAGCTTACGTGGGCAAATCAAAAAAACAACGATGTTTATAAAAATATTGCTTATAATTTACAAAGCAGAAGAATTTGTTTGATTGAACACTCTAATCTCAGGAACTACTGATTAGAATTGAAAAAAATATATATTTCAGTGTTAGAAGAAAATTTATCGATGAAGTCAATGCGTAAAAACTAGGGTATAGAGAACCGGTACTATCTCAAGGAACCGGGATTTTCGGTACCGGACTATGCTGGAACCGGGATTTCCCGGGAATTTCGGTTCCTTCGGGATTTTTTTTTCAATACATCAACACCGCCTAGGAATGTTTTGATTTTGCTCAATTTACACATTTTTTGTTAGACATAAAGTACTTATTTTTAGAAAGCTCATTTCTTGAACTAGGTACATGTAAAAGTAAAATAATATTATATTTATTGCGTAAATATAAAAAGTGAAATAATGATACAAGTAACGACCGTATTTGTTTAATACGGTCGTTACAAAGGAAAATTAAAAAATTATGCAGTTTTTTGCAATTATGCGAAAAATCAGTTATCAATAAAAAATCCCATGATTCATACAATGGTTCTGCATCGATTTTTCATGTCATAAATCAAATCTTTTTGGGTGACATTACCCAAGTCCTGGTATGATGCTAAAAAGTTGCTCTTGTCGCAAGCTTGCGGCAATCAAGGTTAAAGTAACGTTATCATGCTCCTCCTCAGTCGTTCACTCTTGTGAGAGTGGTCGTGGTTTCATGATGGTGTCATTAGATAACGCGGCCCTCGCGATGCGCCTCCATTCGTTGCGGTCTTCAGCGTTCCGGGAACATTGGACTATGCTGGTATTTTGTGTGGCAGCTTTTATTGAATCTGTCCAACGTGTGGGTGATCGACCTCTGGACCGCTTTCCTTCCACTTGTCCCTGGACAACGAGTTGTTCCATGGAGTTCTGGTTTCGAACGATGTGTCCAAAGTATTTGATGATTCGTAGTTGCACAGTCGACGATAATCTATCCTTGATTTTGAGCTCCTCCAAGATTGAGATATTGGTTAGAAACGCCGTCCAAGGGATCTTTAGCAGTCGTCGCCAGCACCACATTTCGAGTGCGTCGATTTTGCGTCGGTCTTTAAGGCGAACCGTCCACGTTTCTGCGCCATACAGAAATATGGGGAAGACTAAACTTTCATCAGGCGGACTTTCGTGGCTTTGGTGATGTTGCGGTTGCTCCAGATTCTTTTCAGCTTATCCACGGCAGATCTTGTAATAGCACATCTCCTTCTAATCTCTTCCTCGCATCCTCTAGTGTTCCTGATCGTGGAGCCGAGGTATACGTAGCTTTGGACAACTTCGCAGTTGCCAATCATGCTGATATCAGGTCGATTTTGCTCGGCTCGGTCCACGATCATCATCTTGGTTTTTTCTATGTTGATTTCAAGTCCGAAGGAGAGGCTTGTTGTCTCTAGGCATGTCAAGCTCCATGTCCTCTTCTGATTGGGCGAGAAGGGTTGTGTCGTCGGCGTATCGTAAGTTGGACGTCTTTCGGCCTCCCACTGAAACTCCCTTGTCCCATTGCTCCAATACAATTCTCATTATGCACTCCGCGTAGATGTTAAATAGGAGTGGAGAAAGAATACACCCCTGGCGAACACCAGCATGCGTGTGGAAACATTCCGAATCGACGTCATCTATTCGGACAGCCGCAGTGCCGTCCTCGTACAGGCCGCGAATGAGACGAACTAGATGGTAAGGAACTCCCATATGAATACGTCCTATAGCTTATGCCATTTTACGGTGTCGAACGCCTTTCGAAAGTCTACAAAGCAGATATAGAGTGGGCTGTTGAACTCTCTAGACTTTTCGATTAATTGTCGAAGAATTAAAATCTGCTCCCTTGTTCCACGACCTTTTACGAATCCTGCCTGCTCTACAGCTATTTCAGGATTTCAACCACAGTTTCTGTCGCTCGCTCGCAACTGACTGAAGGGTTGTGGTGTTAATGTCCGTACGCAGACAGCGCGAGTGGTGACCAGCTGGCTTCAGGAGCACGCACGACATTTCGGTCTTAGACTGGCCTGCGCAATCACCAGACCAAAATCCCAAAAGGAACGCATAGAACATGCTTCCTCCACAAACATTGAGACGAGACTGAAAAGCAATTTTTTTGCATTTTAACAGGACTTGAGACAATTCTTGGGAAAATTGAGACTTCGTGATCTTAATTCGAAGCATAAAAACCGTTTCAGAACCATTGTAAACATAAGTGTTTTTAAAAACAACATTTTCTTTGGCAAAATTGCAAATAAGGCATAGTTTAGATATTTTTTTTTACTTTTTCTTGAAAACACACTTGATCGTTTGTTTACCATCAAAATATATTCGATCGCACGTAGCGTCACTAGCGTCAGTGTTGCCAATTGCCATATAATTGAATAAATAAAAAAATCCCGAAAGTACCGAAAATCCCGGTTCTTGTATTTCAATTCCCGGTTCTTCTACAGCTATAAAAGAACCGGGAATTCCCGGGATTTTCGGTACCGGGATTTCCCGGTTCTATACCCTAGTAAAAACTCGGGTCAGCTAATTATAATATAAATCATTTATTTATCGACAAAATTACAAAACTGCCTTTTTGATTGCATCACTAAAAAGGTAGCTTAAAAAATATCCTAAATCAACTGCGTGTAGGTAGTTAATCACTAAGAGCGGCTACAGACTAGGCGCGTATCCGGTCGTTCCGACTTCCAACATACGCGTTTATACACGCACTACATTACGCACTTTAAAAAACTGGACTGGCGTATTCGGGCATATTTCGGCGAGTTCGCCCGCGGGGAGGTGTCACTCGCGGCTCGCTTTTATAAGCGCGTCAACGCTCGTACGAATTATTTGCGCATAATGTGGCAAAAGTAGCGTCTATACGCGCCTTCTGCGCTTCCAAAAACGACGACCTCCGTGGCGTATAATGGTTACCATGCCGGTTCGCCACCTATGAGGTCCCGGGTTCGAATCTCAGTCGGGTCATAATGAAAAACGATTTCTGATTGGCCTGGGTCTTGGATGTTTATCTCCATATGTATTTGTTATAAAATATTCTGTCGTTGAGTTAGTATTCTATAACCATTGATCTATATAAATTAATAAATATTCTTGGAATAATCACACAACGCCATCTAGTCCCAAACAAAGCAACTAAGCTTGTACTATGGATACTAGATTGCTGATAAATATGCTTAAATACTTTTTTTTTAATATAAATATTTATTATATATAGAAAACATCCAGACCAAGGCAAACAGACATGTTGATGCACACAAAAGTTTGCCTAGCGCAGGATTCGAACCCGCGGCCCTCGAGATAAAGTGACCATTGATAGCCAGCCACTCGACCACCAGGCCTGCCATGTAGTCCCATAACACAAGTCTCGAACTTACTTTGCTTTACCGGGCTAGGGGCTAGGGCTCAATCTGTGTGATTTGTCCCAAACCCAAACGCTAGTCTGTAGCCGCTCTAATCGGTTCTCGTTCCAAGAAGGCTCTATTGCGTTAGTTTGACGCGTGCCCGACCACATGTGTAATTTTGTTAAAATGCAACCATTTCTAAGAAGCCTACCGCGCATTCAGACCAGTTTTTGTAGGATTTAAGATGCTTTTCAACATTTTTATTTTCTGTAATATATACTAATTGTGGGTATAGCTGTACAGTCGAGCGGATGTTAACGTTTACACAATATACTTTGTACCATTCGTATGTTCGTTTTTCATAATTTAAGATAGGTATTATGTTTTGTAAAAAAATTCCATCGCTTAGAGCCTAGATCATATTACATGACGATAGATAATTGTAACAAACAAGAATTCAAAATTTGAAGAAAAAAAATTAATGATGTTGAACCAGCGATTATACGGATGCGGATGACATTATGATTTAAAAGAAATAATAATTTGTTTACTTTTTACAACTCAACTGAAATTTTAAATACGACCATTGGTAATACAAGAAACATCTATACTTCAATCTGCTCATTCTTCGCTTATTGACAACGAACCTACAAAAACAGCCCAACATATCCGAAATGGTGGTAGTTTATATAGTAGCTTATTTATTTAATACAGAATAATAATTATGTACAGTCAACAAGGGATTTACTTGAAAATTTGTAATTACATAGTACAATATGAATACTATTGATAAATAAAATTTCAAGTAAATCCCTTCACGCAATATTTAGAAATATTTAATCAAATAAACAGAGGGGGGTCAGTCAACTCCTTTGTTGACTGTACTACACGACGTGATGTGTATGTGAAAAAAGTATTTTTGACTTTGACAATTTTTTTTATGCCACAAAGGTGGTAGGCAACCAAGCATACGGGGCCCGCCTGATGGCAAGCCTAAAGAAGACGATAGCAATACCGGGCGTATCACTCACGCGTTGCCAGCCCTCCCAACCCCTCCAAGTGGAGCTGACAACTTACTCACTGTAGGAAGACAAGATGGCCGAGACCAATGCTGTTGACTTATCTAGTTTAGTTTAATAGATGCTTGACGTGCACTTGACTATACTGGATCTGGTTATCGTCCTGTACCGGATGCATCTGCTGCACCCATTCAGCGGATTAAAAAAACAATATCTTTTGTTTACCTGTTTTGTTACTTATTTTGTATTTTTATGTAACACACGTCCGTGAAAAATGTCCAGCGTACATGCATGAAGTCGTTGTATGACGAACATTGGATAAAATAAGAGTTAAAACGAGCAGTATCTCGTCGATTTAAGTATAATTTACAGGCCTGAGCTGACACGTGTACACAAAGAAATATTATGTGAACAGTCATTTGTCTGAAATATAGAATTATTATTATTATAAACAAAGAAACAGACGACGGAGTGAAAAGTACGCCATTTTGTAAAGCAAAGCAAAGCTCGCGTTCGGTAACGATTGTGACGAACGACTAATAACAGGAGGGCTACTACGAAACGTTAATCCGAAATTTCGGCCGAAGTATCGGAAGAATTTTAACCGTGAAATACAATGTATTTCATGGTTATTTTAGTAATTCCTTGAATTCTATCCATGAAATACCTTGTACTTTATGGTTATTTTAGTAGTTCATTGAATTATAATCATGAAATAACTTGTATTTTACGGTTAAAATTCTTCCGATACTTCGGCCGAAGTATCGGATTTACGTTTCGTAGTAGCCCTGCAGAACAGTTATGAAACTATCTATAAATAGGTATGAATCAACCTATGAAAGAGGGTTAGCAGAGCATTTTTTTTAAATGTTATACGACAGACTAACAGGCAAGCGGGCCACCTGGTGGAAAGTGGTCACCGCCGCCTATGGACATCAGCAACGGGTAGAGAAAGAACAAAGATTGCTATGCTAATAATGTAAACATCGTTATGAAACTTTGTAGTTACATAGCATATGAATGCTATTGATAAATAAAAAATCGAGTTAAATCTTTCAGGCAATATTTAGAAAATTTGAATCATATTTAGGACCCTGCTCACCTCTTTCATTGGCTGACTGTATTAAACTAAATAAATGTTTGACAAAATAGATAGAATTTGCTTTGTTTGCAAATCACACCAATAGGACCACAGTATACATAGACAAAACTTAAAGACTAGTGAAATTACAAAAAAGCTTTATTGCTAAAAGCTAAATTGCTAAAAGCAATCTTTTCAAGGCACCTTAGGGTAACGAATTATTCTATGGACTGGGCAGGGCTAGCAAAATTATGAATAAAAATTAAGAAATTACCACTCTGAACTGAACATGTTCGACATACAGTTGGCCATTCGTTTTGTAAGTGTGTGTCGTATAATTTCGCACGTCCTTGCGTGATGCCGGCGAACGTCAGCTCCTGTTATTACGCGGCGGCGGCAAGGGCTACTGATAATTTGCTTTGAACACGAATAGTGACGTGTATATGTCGATAGAATTATATCGATAAACCTAAAGTGCACTTTAATTAAAGTTAGGTTAGTCAGCGTCTTGCCTTGATATTTTTGTGTAAGTCTTACAGAACTGTCAGCACGGAGGCACTCCCTGTGCTGGCTGGCGTAATACCCGTCGATTTGGAGATACAGCGTCGCGCGTCGATGTACTATAGATCAAAAGAAATGACCCCCGCGTTCCTTAAGACACGTGATCGTGACAAAATAAATAGACTATTCAACCCGTTAGATGACGTATTACAGAATCTTCTATCGGAATGGCAGGAAAGGTGGGAGACTTCCGTAAAAGGCCGCCATCTGTATCTGTTCTTTCCCTCGGTGAGAGACAGATTAAAGAAAACCTGGCTAGAGGTCGACCATCAAGTAGCTCAATTTTTAACGGGACACGGAAACTTTAAGGCCAAGTTATTCTATTTCAAGGTTGTACCTTCTCCTTTCTGTGAATGTTCTACCGCGAATACCAGAGTAGAACAAACAGCTCATCACGTTCTGTGGGAGTGTGATCTTTGGCATGACGAACGCGTAATCATGTTGGATTCTTTACATGTCACTTCGGGCGTAGTTTATTATTCTGATTTCGTAGCAAGCAGAGAGAATTATCAGGCATTTAGAAGGTTTTGCAATACATATTATTGGAATCAAAATAGTAAACAACAGCTCATAGCATTAGGTCCCAATAGTAGTGTAACAATAGACCGTGGTGCTCGGCAATCGAGCCTCACTTGATTTGCCATCTCTCTAGGGTATAATGCCTTTTGCTTCAAATTGCTGTTTCTCACGTAGTTGTTAAGGAGGGAAGTCCTTTCAATACTTCCTACTCCGACTATCTTCTTTCTGATTAAATTCGTTGTGAGTTCCAAGACAGCTGTAGTTTATTCCCCGGGACGTCAATAAGCTTCATTGCTTATTGTCTATCTGAGGTCGCCGTTGTTGATCCTGGCTACACAGGAGACACAGTGGTGGGAATGTGTGGTGGGCTTGTCCCCGAGTAATTAAAGTTAGGTATGTAAAAGTAATTAATTATACTTTGATTGCATTGATTTATTTTTAATGTTAGTTCAGTTTCAGTTTTTTTTATAATAAAAAAAAATATTGTACTTAAGTAATTTTATTCTATTGTGGATATAATAATAAATAAATTACCTTTTGATTGCTAATTGTTGCATTTATGCGGTTGTTTAGGGAATGATATTAACTTACAATTTTATTGATGTGACACTCTGTGTAAGGCACCGATTAGTTTGAGATGTTATGTATTTTGTCAAAGAACATTTTCCTTTTCTTACAGTCAGCGGCGTAGATTGTCTATAATATTTATAACATTGTCATTTTGTTATGTTCACTTTTTAATTACTGTAGACCTTTGAGTACATATGTATGTCGACAACGCTATAGTGACAAGTTAGTAAAGCACAGATTACTAAATAGTTACAACACAAACTATAGTGACAACATATATTTGCGACTGTGCCTACATATCGTAGACTTTCGACTCGACAAAGCACATCCCTATTATAAGTCATTAAGTGAAACCTATCATTGTTAATTATCGACAAGTGACCACCTGACCATCACTACAGACAGACGAACTAACAATCTGGCTGTAGGCATTGCGTGTATGTCTAGAAAAATTTGCATTTATTCTCTATTACGCCAATCTAGTGTGACAGAAGCGACTGATAAATACTAGATTATTAGGTTCAATGTATTATATACCTAATTATATTGAAGTGTTGTAAATTACATGTCTATTTGCTTAGGTACAGTCGGCCAATGGAAAAGGTGAGCAGCGTAGAGAGCAAAGAACATTTTTTATGTTAATAGTGTAAGCATCGTTTATGAAACTTTGTAATTTCAGAGCACAATATGAATAGGTACTATTGTAGCGGAAGCGATGGCGATGTGCTCGACCACCACAAAGGCAAGATCTTCCGGCCAGGCTGGGTGTTATGCCTGGGGAACCGCGGCTCCGACAATTTATGTGTCGGAGGTTGTTTATATATCTCCATATCGTAGAAACTTCGTTAGCGCGGTTCAGGATTCTAGTGGCGCCGTCATGTGTTCGCATTGTGAACTTTTTCTTCACTCTGTAGTTCTTCTGTACGGCGATAGGTGTCGCCACACTATTGATAAACAAAAATTCGAGTAAATCCGCAATATTTAGAAAACATTAATCATATTTATGGCTCTGTTCACCTCTTTCATTGGGTGACTTCTGATTTAACAAATGCGTATGTACTGAGTTTTTTGGAATCACGCCAGTCTGAAACGCATATTAATTCCACGTTATAGTTCGACAATGACAGCTAATAATATAATGGGCCCCAACTTAGAATGGCTTTGAGATATTCAACGTCAGTAAGTAATCTAAGATTGATTTGAGATGAATACAATAATTTAATTTTTTCTTTCATTCAATTTTTTTTATTCGTTTGACGCATATCACGTAATTTAATTGCCAGCCTTCTATTACTGTCATTATAAAAATATTTTGCATCTCTCGCTCGCTGCGTTAAAAGTTCACGATCAAGGTATCCTCTTAAACTACAGTTAAGAGTGCAACTGGATCTGGTTTCTCGTTTTTCATCCCCAAGGGCTAATAGCTTTGAAATTTGATGTATTAGTAGGAATATTGTGCTTAAACACCCGGTTTGTACTATTTTCTGCTGATTTTGACAAACCTTTAGGGCAAACGTAGACACGTTTCTGTTAAACAGCGGTTATATAAATCTGAGGGTCTATTCTTTTAACAAAAACAGTTTTAATCTCATCTCAAACTCACACACTATCTCACTCAATTCCTATTTTGTATGAGTGAGACAACGCTTGAGATTGACTTGAGATTGTAACTGTTTTTGTTACGAGAATTAAACCGCTGATGGCAGTTCATGAAAAAAATTGTATTACCTACTACAAAAATTTTAGACCTCGTTCACAGAGGGCGCTATGTATTTCATAACTTTTTTTGGACAAGGACTCCGGTTTATAGTGCGGACGCGTCAATTTTTATTTTATTGAAATCAGTAGGATTGTGAAAACTGGCACCTACCTGACTCAAGCAAAGCATGTGCACCAATTGAGAAAAAAAAGTACCAGTTGTCCCCACTGGTACGAATCAGAACACAGGTGGGAAAAACCCGGATGACAACTGATGGGAAGACAATTGCCAGTTGTCACCCCGGGGGACCGTGCTAGAGGGGACAACTGGGAATAATCGAAGCTCTCCCTGTCAGCGTTAGTTCCCGCAATCATTATGTATTGGGGAAAGGGGATCTATTAGTTATATGAAGAAGTCGAAACATTGACACTTACTTGTCATTTCTCTAGGTCAGTGATACTTAAACTGTGCTTAGCAGCATCATTACGGGCGGCGCGCGGCGCGGCGGCGGCGGTCGCACAATAACGTACCTATCTGTAAAATCTCAAAAAATCACATTCAAAATAAATTTGTAACGTACCGTGTGTCTTATAAGTAATTAAAAACCGGGCAAGTGCGTCGCCACGCACAATGTAGGGTTTTGTAAGTTTTCATCAAATAAATTTTATTTAAGTTCGTCGGCTATTGCTCGGTAACTAGTAGAGCCTACTTAACCGTTATTATACCATGTTTTTTTTTCAGATTTCTAAACAAGACTTTCGGAGATAGAGTGTGGGGGGGGATCACCGTGCAAAACGAAAATTGACATGATAAATGTAAATAATTCCGAAACGGATCATTTTATCGAAAAATTATCTTTCCACACCCTCAATGTTTTGAAGAGACCTATCTAACGATACCCCACAACATGGGGTGTTCGAGAAAAAAAAATCCCCCCAACCCAAAAAAATTTTTTTTTCAGTACTTTGTTCCAGCACTTTGTTACCATTGTTAATATGTGTATATATATATATACCAAATTACAGTCGCGTCTAGGCGCTAAACCGCGGACAGACGGATATGGCGAAACTAAAACTAAAAACGGGCGTAAGTGGTGGGTTACTTCAACCCCACAAGCCACCTTAGTTTTGCCATTGATCAAGGCATATTATATTATTTTCATGTATGTACAGTGGTACAGATTTATACATAACAGTTATTTACATAATACAATAACGGGCTGGCCTAAATGCCGTAGGGGTGTAAAAACACCCCCAGTTTTTAAGGGTGGGTAGCACAAAGGGTGTCGGAAATGCCTAATGGTTGTAAGTCACGAACGCCACTCAAATTACCACCAGTAATGTTTTTCGTAGAATAATGTTGACTGACTATATGGGTTTATCATTTTATTACAGTAAGTTTACGTGCCTGCTTCAGTAGATTTTGTACTGGTCACGCTATTCCTAAACCTTTTTTAATTTTTGTTACTGATTTAATATAATACCTAACTAATTACCTATATCACAAACAAAGAAAACAGATTAGGAAAACGCCATTAAGTGATATTGCAAAAGGTGTGGTCGGCATCGCCGCATCCTAATCCGAATTACGGATAACCATCCACTATTACACGTTCATAAATTCTCAAAGGTTGACTGGTAGATAATACTTTTAGCGTAAAGTCCCTTTTGTACCCAAATATTGTGGTCATTATGGTATAAATAACTAAATAATATACTACTCACGAAGTTTACTAACGAAGTACCCAACTACTTGGGAAAGTTGACCGAAGTCAGAATACATTCGATAACGTTCATTTGTTGGTTTTAATTTATTTAAATCCTACGTAGGTAATCTCCAAGTTAACAAGTCATAAACCACTATAATTTTACTACTTAGAAAATTATATAACAATCTGGAAATTACATGTTTGTTGCAAAAGTTTGCACAGTTTTGGGGCCGGTGGCGCCTGGCACGTTGCACGGAATGCCGGCTAGACGTTTATACAGTTTCAGGAAATAACCACCCATAATATAGGGGTGTAATGACTGGATAATGCACAACATGCAGTGCATTTTGTTGCATGTTATTAAATATATTGCATCATAGTTGCAACTTCCCGAATACACTTTGTTCCGTACATTGAAATCAAACAATGAGTTTTTAGGAATTTAGCACTTAACGGTCCCTGAGTTGGCTTAAAGGTTGTTATTTATCGACAACAATCGGGATCGACAGCTTACAGTGCCCTCCGAAGCATGGAGAAGTTCTAGATATCCAAACATAGCTAGGGTCGACCTTGTGCGGAAGTATCACCAGTGCCCGCGACCCCGCCATGTGAAGGCGGAGAAGGTGGCAGACAAGTCATGTTTTTAGTCGGTATCCCTCATTGGAGGTGAGCCCGACAGACCCCCGTCGCTTCCCCAAGTGGCGGGACATGCAGTAATGCATTTTCCTGATTTTAAACAAAAAGTTGCTCACCACACACACTCATCCATACAAATGCACACTAGCAGCGTCTGCAACATAATCACGTGTCTAGCGGTAACGTTGACAGACGCATCTTTTCTCCAAGTAGGTATACCTTTATTTGCAATTACTATTCTATGCAGGGGAACCTGGTGTCCTAAGATACAGGCTTCGGCTTAGTTTAGGCTCCAGGTCTCCCACAAATTGCATTTTTTCCTGTAAAACTGTAACTTACATTTAAGATTTATTTATACTTAATGTGTAATTTGTGGAGACGAATAAATACATTTTAATTTTTTTTAATTTGTGTGTTCGTTTTATAATGCGACAAACAGCGTCGCCATCGAGCTTCTCATAATTGTACCTACATTGTTTACAGACAAGTTTTTAGATACGAGCTCGATAACGTTGGTCGCTGTGTCGCACTATAAACGAATTGCGAGTTAAGCAACGTGAACTCTAGCCAGTGTTTGAATGGGTTTTGTTATCACTAGCTTCTCCGTGCTTTGGAACGATGACAGTCGTTAATCAAGTCAGTGCGCTTTCAGGCTGCTTGAAAAACTTTCCTCCGACAAGACGCATTGGAGCAGGGTGGCAGAGTTCGCTCTAATCTCCTTCGGTTAAAGAGAGACTGAAACTACCACACCTAACAATTCCGGAATTCTCTTTTACCTATTTGAATGATCATGAAGTACTTTTGGTACATCTATCGCTTCATATTCATATTCATTTATTCACGTAAAATGGTTTACAATGAAGTTCACACAGTAAGTGGTCAGTATAGGTCTTATACAAAATTGTAAAACCACCTTTTCAAGGTATGAGTGAATTATTAATTAACACTACTTTTAACATTGTTACATTGTTACTAACACACTAATATTACACTGAAATAAAGATTTAATTATTATTATTATATTAAACAATTTTAACCAAACTATAATATAGAAAAATAGCATAAACACAATTTTTACAATTACATTATTAATATTTATCATTATTATTATTATATTCTATTACACATATTGTATTTTATCAACTTTTATATTAAATTTTTTATTGCACAAAATTTTTATCATCAAAATATTCCTTAAGGCTATAATAAGCCTTGGCAATGAGTCTTTTTTTAAGTTCTACATCAAAACCTTTTTGGAGGGCTTTCAAGGCGTGTGGCAGGTGATTATATATTTTTATTGCCATAAACTGCGGTCCATCAGAGTGCAACTTAAGGCGCGATAGAGGCAAACACAGGTCATTTCCCCGTCGCGACACGTAACGTCTGGGTTGGTCACTAATTTTTTGAAAATAATGTGCGCGTTCTCTCACCAGGCGGCACAGCTCAAAGATATATGTACAAGTAACTGTGAGGATCTTTAATGATACAAATAATGTTCTACACGTCTCCCTGGGAGCAAGAAACGATATTATTCTAAGGCAACTTTTTTGCAGGACGAATACTGCTTGAACCTCTGTGGAGTTCCCCCAGAAAATAATACCGTATCTAATCCACGCAGCAGCGTGGCTATGGTACGCTGTAAGTGCGCATTCACTATTTGTAACTTTGCGCAACTCACGCAGTGCGTATGTAAAGCGACTTAGCTTGCTAACTACTTCGTTTACATGGGGTTTCCATGATAGAGTTGAGTCTAGTGTAATGCCTAACAGTGAGAATTTATCAACCTCTTCCAGACTTTTCCCTTGGTGTAATATGTTAAGGGGCAGCGTCGGCCTTTGGTACGGTCTAAATTGCATAAGCTTGGTTTTTTCTAAGTTTAAAATGAGGCCTATTTCTTCTAAATGGTCTACTATATTAGTTAGAGATGTAACTATTTCCTTATTCAGTATATCTGGTTTGTTTTGTTCACATGAGATAATAAGCGTAGCATCATCTGCAAACAAGACTATGTTGTGTGGTACTGTAGAAGGGAGGCTATTAATATAGACTAGGAAGAGCAGGCATCCAAGCACGCTTCCTTGCGGTATAGACCCTAAAACTGCTTGGTGAGTCGAACTTATTTGCTTTAGCTCACTGTGGGCTTCATCAACATGAGTTATCTGAACAAATTGTTCCCTATCGCTAAGGTATGACGTTAACCATTTAATTGCATGTCCCCGTATTCCGACCGATTCCAACTTCCTCAACAAAATTTGATGGGATACACGGTCATATGCCTTCGACATATCCATAAAGATGGCAATAGCATTTTTATTTTGATTTAATAAATTTAATATTTCTACGTTGCAATCGAACACGGCTGAAGCCGTGGAATGGTTTTTTCGAAAGCCGTGTTGGTTTTTATGTAATATCTTATATTTTTCTAAAAAGGAGTAAATTCTTTGACATATAATTTTCTCAAATATTTTTGAAATGACCGGTAAGATTGAGATTGGTCGATAATTGGTAATATTGCATTTGTCTTCATCCCTTATACATGTACTTTATGGTAAAATAATAAGGTTATTTATTGCCCTCAGGTGACAATGGACCCTTCATCATCAGACTACAGCGATGAAGAAGTGGGGGTGCTAGCCAGGGGGCAGAAGCTTTGGGTGCGAGGGGTCAGACCGCACACGACATGCGCTGACATCGTCCGTGCATTACAAGATGCTCCCGAAGGTACAGATAAATCGTATTTTGGTCTAACCTTATAAATCCATGGCTGTTTAATTTCCTGTTACTACATAGTTAGGTACTCTTGTTTGTACAGTCATGAAGTGTCACTGGTCTTACAACTTGACCTATCTAGACACGCGGTAGCGTGTCAAGCCAAGTTCAAGCAAACAGAACGTTTAATTTAATACAAAAAATGTAGGTAACTATTTTGTATTGTTGTAAGTCTGTTTTGTTTTGTACACCAATAAATAAATAAATACCACCAGTACCATCAATTTTTTTCAATTTCCATGCGAATTTTTCTTTTTTCACGAATTAGACATTACCTAGCTTCGTATTTCTAACCGTGCCTCCACACCGCAGGAACTTTTTGGGGGGCAACATAATGCAACAAGATAATATTGGGCAACATTCTTCAACTTTTGCAACTTTTCCAGTAACTTTTTGTTATTGGATGCTGCACTTCTCTTGGAAACGTTGCTCTACAAAAAGTAACTGAGGTGTGGATGCACGGTAATGAACATAAAACAATAAAAAAATATGTTTTTTTTTACTACAGCTGGAGGTATGAGCGATCACACTGAATGGGTGCTGGCAGAAAGGTGGCGAGGAGTGGAAAGGCCTCTTCCTCCTGATGTTCCGGTCCTTAATGTTCTAGCAGCTTGGGGTGACGCCAGGCATGAGGTAAGGTCATCAAAGAGTAGAATAGCTATATAATTTCTATCTATCATCTAACAGCCTTACTAATAAACATAGTTTAAGGAGTATTTAGTTAAACACTGTTGTGTCACAGTCTTTCTTGATGACAATTAAATGAAGTGTGAAAGTGACAAAACATTGTTTAAATAAACACGCGTTACACAACTTTTATTAGTAAAGGGGTAAGTCTTCACGAACGTCTTAAATTTCTTGTTTTTTAACCCCCAAATCAAAAAGATCATGTTATGGCATCATCGTAGCTCTCAAACGGATGACCAGATGATTTTTAGATTTTAATTCAGTGTCATTTGTTTGAAAGGTTAATTGAAAGAGTGTTCTGTTTTCAAGAAAATCTACTCCACTTGATCATCAGCTCTTTGGTAGTGGTCTAGTAGGTTATTTTTTTTGTTTTTTTATTTATTTAATACATGTCAGTTTTTATTGAGACAGCCATGGTTACGTTATCATCTTGTACAGGATTCGAATCGAAACTTAGGCTATTGCAAATTTCAACCAGGCCAGTGAGTGAACTAGTAATTTGTATCACAGATTTTTAAATTTTCTAGGTTCGACTGTCCCTAAGACGAGTTTCAAGCGGGGGCGAAGAAGATTCTGGTCGTGACAGTGACTCTGGTAGTAGAAGTGGAAGGCGGAGACGGAGGAGGGGTCCACGCACATCAACCCCACCTCCTCGAGCTAAGAGCGAAGATCCTGCTATGAGACTAGTGTCAGTCATACAGCACCAGAGCAGAACTATACACCAGCAAATCGATAAACTTCGGTAAGAGTTAAAACCTAATTTTAATGAAACTAAACTCAAACTCAATCATTTATTGCATCTCATGTGTTAACTAAAAATTAAGTCATGTAGTTTATTCATAAACGGACAAATCAAAAGTGGTAAAAGCAATTAAGAAAACAATATAACAGAACAAATCAATACGTGCGTTGTCTGTCTTGAACGAGATATTCTGTGCACTTTAAAATTAAGTTGCATCTTTTCATTACAGAGAACAAGAGAAACTCATTGACCAACTAGAAGATCAAACACACAAAAGCAGAATGGAGAAACACGGTACTAATTATCTACTGGAATCATATCTCAGAGACCTTGGAAGATCCAGTGAAATCAACGACAGTCAAGCAGGAAACAGTGACAGCGGGGTTGGCGTCGGCAGTGGGACACCACCAAGAAGACATACCAAACATAAATCAAGAAGAGAGAGACATCTAATGAGAGAACACTACTTCACTAAAGAACTAACAGACATATGCCAAGTAAATTCTGAGAGATTGATGCAAACAAGCAACGATACAGATTCCGAAGCATCAGCTGACGAATTAACAAAAATAAGAGAAGAAATAGAACTCTTGGAGAAATTGGCTATCATAAACAAAAGACTGCATAGAGAGGAAGAATTAGTTGTAAGGTTAACAGCTAAGGTGAAGAGGTATACCGATGAAAATAAAGCGAACAGTTGTGAGAATGTTACACAAGCATCTATGCTGATAGATAAAATCGAGGAAGAACTAGCAACTGCAGCTTCAGAGATGCAGAGTAATGTTGTTGAACTAGAAAGAGCTGATAAAGAAATAGAGATCAGACTGAAGTTACTTGATGAACTGACGCTGGAGTTGGAGGAGGAGGAGCTGCAAAATGAGGTTTTGGAGAGGCAGCTGAACGAAGCTTCGAGTCGACAACCGATACTTTTGCAAGAGAGTTATGTACCTGTTTTAGAGCAAACCAATCAATATGGTGCTATGGGATACGCCCTAGATACCCTTGTATGACATAGGATTAAAATACAATAGGGAACCTTAAACAAATATTGTAGATGGCGCTGATGTTATGACAAAATCAAACATTTGTAAAAAGTGCGCAAGATCCATTCGCATGACATTTTTAACAGTATTAGGTATAAGATTAGCGCAAAATAACTGACAAATCACGTGCGATAAACATTGTAAGGCAATTTTTCGTAACAAAATGTGAATAACAATATGCCAATTTTATTTCAAATTTATGATAGTATATTAGAACGGAATATACTTTTGAAAAACTTCCTAAATATCAAACATTGTAGCGTGCATGAGGATAGGTAAGGTTCCCCATTTGTTCCAAAGATATACTGAAAAAATTACCAATAGAGGGTAGTTATTACCAACTACCATTTTGGAAACAGAGTGATCAGATTCCAAAACAAAGTTCAATTTATTGTATTTAACTATAAATGTATATAATGTAGGCAATAATATTGGTGCTAAGAGATTTTGTTTATTCATATATTTTAATTAGGCAGTAAGCACATAATGAATGGTTTCTATTCCGTTTTGCTGTACTGTGATAAAAAAAAATCTGAACAAATGAGATTAAATATTTTCAGAAAACTCAATTTGAAGTTTGTCCTTTTTGCAAACGAAAATAGTTACATAAAGAGTAGACTCAAACAACGCTACGTACACAAGTACAGCAAAACTGAACCTTACCATAACACAAAGTATAATATTCGACATATGCCAAAAATGTATGACAAACCACCAATCGCAGTATGTATTTAGTTAGGCTAGTCAAATTGATAACAGCGGCATACGGATTTGCTTTAAATTATATTGCTGAAGAATCTCAATAGGTTATTATCTTAGTTTTTAATTACTTCCCAAAAAATATCCACAAATTATACATAATTATTGTAATATTTGTTGCGTTGTGGCGATGTATAATAAAAATCTCCTTATGAAAGTTATGGTGGGTACAGACTGTTGTAACGTAACATTCAATTTAAAACGCAATGGCAGAATTTCCCGTACACACAATGCTCTGTTCGTGCGCGTAGTGTGCACGGTTCCTGCGCACAAGGCGTCCACACTATTTGAATTTTCTTACAAGTTAAGCCCGCTACGCGCTGTCCATCTGCGCTGGACGTCCGTGCACGATGCACGACGCAAAACACATGCGTACCGTTACTACCGTGCACTACCGTTTTGCGTCGTGCATCGTGCGTGCGTCCAGCGCGTATGGATAATGCGTAGATGGCGTTACGTTACAAAGTCTGTACGCACAATTAGGTAGCATTCGTATTCTAGCGACCGCAACGCGCGACCCAAACTGGGTCGCGGAACTTAATTGTGAATTACAGAGCGCTAAGAAGACCGTGCAATTCATTGTTTTGATTGTTAAATATTATCATAAAACGTATCGAGCCTCACAATCTATGTTTAAACAAAATATTCGTTACAAAAATTGTCACTCGTTTCTATGGCTCGTAGTTACCCAAAAATCGTTATAACTTAGAATAATATGTTTATATTCAATATTATATAGATGTATAAAGAATATACAACGATTTATATAGCAGTGTTTTATTTTATTATGGACAAAAAATACATAATTATTGAAAAATATATTGATAATGCATCTCGTTATTTTTGCCTTGGCCAGTATGTAAATGGGATTCAATTTACCGTCCCTATTATTATATATTATTTACTTTAGTGTCTTTAGTGCAGGTGGTCGAGCACATAGGACATACCAGCATAATTATATACCAAAAAGTAAACAAAACCTTACTTTAAACATTTATTATGTGGGGAGCAAAAACTAATTCTTAAACTAAGACGTCTTTTAAAAAAAATAATTTTAAAGTATAACGAGGGGTGTCATATGTCTTCTATCAGAAGCAGGGGTAAAAGTTAGTTTTTTAACAACAATTCTGACATACAGATAGTGACGATTACATGATAACCCATTTACACACTGGCCAAGGCAAATATTTATAACGATGAAAGAAAGGTAAGAGACGGGACCAAATGGAGATCACCTCGAGTACTTTGAATTGGATTGGGCCAGCACCATTGGGTGTTGTGGACTCCTCGGCTTCTGTCTCCCTGGTATCTTGGATTCTATCCATTACTCCGTATCCATGGCAACCTGTTAACATTAATGCATTTATAGAGAATCATGGAAAAGTCCTGGGGCCCGATTCTACTAACACAATTGCACCAATGGATTCTCAATGGTGTCTCAATCGTGTCTCAAAAAAATGCCGATAGTGTGTGTATCAGCGGAAATAGTTCTTGACTTTTGTTATGCACTGAAACAATAACATAATGTTTAACTTATTGTACGATTGAGACACCAATGAGAGTCCATTGGCGCATTTGTGTTAGTAGAATCGTGCCCCAGTGCTGACACAGCCCTACTCATAAAATTAAATATACAATTACTAACTTAACTTAAACTTAGGTCAATTTGTGGTTATACAATCGTTGTTAATAGAGTAGTCCAACATTGCGTTTTGCGTATCAAAACTGAATAAACACGTTAAGCGACGACAACTCCCGTCAGTATTTGGATGGATTTAAAAAAGTCGTTCAGTCAAATCAGTGATCACTAGGTGGCCTAAACCACCAACCACTGTTAACACAGTAATTTCGAAGATTATAGATAGATATAGACTTTTTTAGTGTAATCGAAAAATATATTTTAAAAAGTAGAATTTTATTTATTTGTACTTTCGATAATATAATCTTATTAATAATAACCGTGTCGAAGTAGGTACCCTTTCTTTCTAGTTCGAACTCTTTATTTTGTTCTTTTCCATTACAATTCGATGACAGCTCATTTTTTACATAACAATGTTATCCTTCGATGACATGTCATATCAAATAAATCAATAACAATTCGAGGCACTGCTATTTTCCCTACAGAACTATAATTGTGAATGAATAATCACGATCTATAAAAAAAGTACCTACAACAAACATCAAGAGTTTTGCTTTCACACATAACAGCTACACAATCGCGTTTATCAATTGTGTTTGATAGGTCAACGGTCAGGCTATTAACGATTACATTCACAAACGATTCTTTATATAGCCAGTCGCGTATCAGACTCAACAGAGACATGATACTAACATTTTTAATACTTCAAGCAGTTACCACATCTGCTTTAAACTTGGATTATCTCGATCCAACTATATTACAAACTAGAACAACACCGCAAGTACAAAAACAGATCGCCTATGGATATTTGAGTAAATTTGCAACACACACAATACTAGAGATCGATGTAAACCCAGCTTTGTTTAAAGATAACAAAGATGTCTTCACATTGAAAACTGTGCAAGGAAGATTGCAGATAACTGGGAGCACCGGAGTAGCAGTTTTGTGGGGATTCAATTATTATCTCAAGAAATACTGGAACAGCCATATAGGTTGGCAAGTGAAACGTATAAATATACTGCAGAATCTACCCGAAATTGAGGAGACAGTTGTGGCAAATGACAGATTCCGTTACTATCAAAATGTCTGCACAATATCTTATAGTTTCTTGTGGTGGAATGCGCAAGATTGGGAGGAACATTTGCAGTGGATGGCTTTCAATGGAATCAATCTGGCTCTTGCTCCGGTCGCCCAGGAAGCCGCTTGGGCTCGAGTGTATAAACAATTAGGAATGACGCAAGAAGAAATCGATGCACACTTCACTGGACCCGCCTTCCTATCCTGGCTCAGAATGGGGAATGTACACGGATGGGGGGGACCTTTACCACAATCCTGGCATCGACGTCAAAAGGAAATTGAAGATAGTGTCATCGAAATCATGTACGGCTTAGGTATGGTCCCTGTATTTCCAACATTCGCCGGTCACGTCCCTAAGGCCTTCGCAAGGATATATCCAAATACAACATTCTATAAGGTAGATGATTGGAATAACTTCGGTGATGAATACTGCTGTGGGTTGTTTTTAGATCCAGAGGACCAATTATTTAAGACTATTGGTAGACTATTTCTTAGAGAAATAACCCCGAAATTAGGGTTTAGCCATATTTACACAGCAGATCCTTTTAATGAGGTGAAATTGCAAAATTCTAAGGAAACTTGGTCGAGTACGTTAACTACGGAGACGGCGAAAGCTATTTTTTCTACATTATCATCAGTTGACAAAGATGCTGTTTGGCTGCTTCAAGGATGGATGTTCGTGTCTGATCCTATCCTGTGGCCTAAATACACAGTAAAGTCTTTCCTTACTTCTGTACCGAGCGGACGAATGCTTATATTAGATCTACAGTCGGAACAATGGCCACAATACGACCTCTATGAAATGTATTTCGGACAACCATTTATCTGGTGCATGCTTCATAACTTTGGTGGTACACTGGGTATGTTTGGTAGTATGGATATAATCAACACGGTCCCTTACAATGTGAGAAATCGCACTGATAGTACAATGATAGGGATAGGAATTACTCCAGAAGGGATTAACCAAAACTATGTAGTGTATGATCTAATGTTGGAATCGGCGTGGAGAAAGAAACCTGTGTCAGATCTTAATGAATGGGTTGGCGATTATTCTGAGAGAAGATATGGTTGCAACGCTACTAGAGGAGCTTGGAAATCCTTACTGAAGAGCGTGTACAGTTTTGACGGTCCTAATAAAGTCCGGGGAAAGTACGTAGTCACGAGACGACCAAGTTTCTCTATAAAACCTTGGGCCTGGTACTCCAGTCGTGATTTATTTGATGCATTCAAAAAATTCGCTTTTGTTACCGATACGTCTTGTTACAATGCGGGTTATCAACACGATCTAGTTGACGTCACAAGGCAAGCTCTGCAATATAGAGCTGAACAACTTTACATTCAGCTGTTAATTGACAAAAATTCCAACAGTTGGGTGTTTAAAGCTTCAATAGACCGTTTCCTAGAAGTCATGCAGGCCATGTATGACATTACCAGTATGAATCGTGATTTCTCTGCTGCAGACTGGTTGAAAAGGGCGAAGGACTTTGGTGAAAACGAGGAAGAAGTTTACTATTACCAACTGAACGCACGGAACCAAATAACACTTTGGGGTCCAAATGGTGAAATAAGTGATTACGCAGGTAAACAATGGTCTGAATTATTTAATTATTATTATATTCCAAGATGGAGAACTTTCCTGTCAGCTGCATTGGATGCCAAGATAAAACGTGAGGTTTTTGACGAACGTAGCGTACAGAAAATTGTGAGAGCGACAATAGAGGAACCATTTTTGTATGAAGAAATTAAAAATATGGATTATCTCATAGGAGATCCGTATAATACTTTAATAATTGCAAAGGAATTATACATAAAATGGGCAATAGTACCCAATCTTTATGATCTTGTTAATATAAAAGATGAAATTAAAAAGCCCGAATCAAGGTACCCTTGGAGTAAGTTTGTCGATGAAAAGGTTCCGGAAGTAGTTATGTTGAGTTCAACAACACCACTTGATTAATAAATAACTTTGTAACTATTATACTATTAAACATTAACATTATGTACTTAATGTGTTTTTGTCATATAAGAGCCAAAGCACACGGCGTAAGAGGACGCGCGTTTCGTGCTACATTCAGCTCTTTGTATGTTAGACGTCACGATGGAATGATTGCATCGCCGCCTTGGATAACGATACGCGCGTCATCTGCGCGTTTAAAATACGCCGTGTGCTGTGGCTCTTAGGGTTAAAGAAATTTATTTCTCATACAAACTATAAGCAGTTCATTTACAATGAGATACTATATAACAGAAAATTATTACATCGACGCAATTATTCTTTCTCTGTAATACTTTAAAGTCACGGTTTTCCACATTTGGACATGCTTCTTGAGTAGCCTTTTGTATGTATAATAAACTATGGCTTTCCTTTATGGTGTTTGGCAGCTTGTTGTACAGCAGTGCAACATATGTGTTGCATATGATGAAGATTTTACTTAAAGAAAATTATACGAAACTTTTTTAAACAAACAAGTACTGAGTATGTCCCTGGATCATTTCAGATATTGACAGAGTGAGATGGGTAATTCTATCAACTAATAGCAACGCTCACAAACAAAGCAACCAATAACAATGATTATTAAACATATTCTGCAGTCATTTGTTTAAAAAAAAAAATACAGCTGTACAGAATACTGGCCCCCTTTGGCCTTTACACTTGGCTAAATTCAGTCTAACAAAATGGTGCAATACTAAGAAGTGAGTAGTTGTAAGTGCTTCTCGCTTATTCCTATAGCACCATCTCTTTTGTTAGACTGAATTTAGCCAAGAAGGTGACAAATCTACATCGAGCTAGGCTGCGCTGTACTGCGCTGTGCTATGTTTGGTCAACTAGCTCGTCTAATATTTTAATGAGGATACAAAGAAACCATGCTGTGCTGCGCTGTGTGAGGCTACGCTCTGTTTAAAAACGCAACAGTCTCGAGCGAGGCGCGCTAGCTGAGCCGCGCTGTGCCGAACTGTGCTATGTTTTTTATGGAGCTATGCCATGCTGCGCAGTGTCGAGCTGTGCTAGGTCTACTGTCACAATACCACTGTCTGTCAAAATAATGTCTATTAAAAAGAAAAACTCAACCACGAAGTTTTTACAAAAAAAAATCATAGAAGTTTTTTTATTACTAAGGGAACAAGCTATGCTAGCACCACTTTGACAGCTGCCAACCCCATTTGTTCATCGAGGGCAGTGGTCAGCTTAAAAAATGGAGATTTTTATAGAACAAGTTCGGAAACACGAATCTTTGTGGAATCCAACATCCGCATATTATAAAGATACAGAAAAAAGAGAAGCCTCCTGGCGCGCCATTATACAAACAATTTTGACAGCGCTGTCAAAACTTCTTAAAAAAACGTAGCTTAAGAAACACAGCACAGCGCAGCATAGCAAAGCGCAGCACAGCTTGATGTTGATTGTTAAAAAAACGTAGCTTAAGAAACACAGCACAGCACAGCGCAGTACAGCGCAGCACAGCTCGATGTAGTTTTGTCACCCTAAAGGCCGTTTAAACTAAGAATCCACCTAAGAAATCATCCATCCACAGGTAGAAAAATCCTTTTCTCCAAAAGTCCACGTGGACACAGTCGGGCACCGTCTAAGCACCTATGTCATAAGTACTCACCGCCACCTGTGGGTCGCGCGGCTCGTCCCCCGGCGCTGCGGGCGCGGGGCCGGCGTCGCCGGTGGCGCTGGCTCCGCCGCCGCGCCTCTCCTCGCCCTCAACCAGAGCCAGGAAGCGAGACAGCTCTGCCTCTTCACATATACGGAGAGCTGTCTTCGGTCCCACAATCGCTATTGATACATTCTGTCAATATCAACAATTACATATCAAAGGAGATAAAAACATGCAGACCTACTCATCCTAATTTTAACATAACTATTTTCTTAATATTAATTTTAGACTCATTATAAGTGAATTATTATATGTATTCTGTATGAGTTAATAAAGTTCTTTAAACCTATCCTTTTGTTTATATTTTTTATCATTCTATAAATTAGGAGATACGAGTCGAAAACATACAGCTCTACTCTAACGACAGTCTCGCAGTACATTTTGGCTCTTATGACATAGAACTGGTACAAAGTCCAATATGTAAAGGTCGACTTGCTTTTGATTGTACACATAATCAATCAATTTTTATTTTTTATACATACAAAACGAGCAAGACAGCGTTTGAGATTAAACTAAATTTTAACTGGTTTTATTACGAGAATAGAACCACTGGTATAGATGCAAGTCAAAGATTCGGCGAACGACTCTAGTCTCGTCGCTCAATTCTGCTGGAATGTTCACTAGATACCGCATTGATGGCCTTACAAATAAAATAATAAAGGATATAAATGGTTACTAAGACTTCTGATATTATTCCAGTTGAGACATTGTGGAATCATAAAGAAACTTGTCAGTTTATCTCACAGACAGTTAGGAACTTATCAGGAGCCTATTAAAAACTATTCTTAATAGCAATTACCTTGTTGTTAAGATCCACTTCATTGGGCAAAGTATCTCTCAAAGCCCGCAAGCCATGAGCGACCAGATCTTGCAAGTCGCAATCTATGAATGTAGTCAGATGTTTTTCCAAATACGTTCTAGCAGACTGGGAGCGAGCACCAATTGCCATGGCACGGCAATCAAAGAAGTTTGCTGAAGGACATGTCTGGTAGATGTGAGGGCCTTGATCCTGAAATTAAAGAGAAGAATAAAGTTATTTGAGAGCTGTCACAATCCTTAGCAATATTGTAAGTATGGATGTCTATTAAGGTACAAGTTGGTAGCAGACTACACGTCGCGGTAGGAGGAGCACCTCCTGTCGCTGCAGTCACGATTTCGAACCCGACTGCAGACGACAACAGCAGATGGAATTTTCTCTCTTTTTCTATATGTCTTATTTTACCACTATGCTCTCATTGTAAGTGACGTGTCTAAGTACCCGCGAGGGCCCACAGAATAAAGTATTTTTGGTGTCAGCTGATCTGCGGTCGGGCGACACTATCGTCTGCCGCTTGACGACGCGTCGCGAGCTTCATGTCGCTAACTACGGAGGGAATTTCATAAAAATACATAATACAAGCCAGTAGTGTCGCAGCGACACGTCGCCTGGCTGCTGCGACGTGTAGTAGGTTACCAACTTGTACTTATATTCTTTCACACAAAGCTTTAAATTTGATAGGCTACGGTGACCACTTACCATTAGGCGGACCCTAAGCTTGTTTGCCATCTTAGTAGTATAAAAAACTGTTAGTTTATAACCTGGATAGCCTGGAACCTAGGACAGTTTTTATCCCATTTATAAGTCTTGAACCGCAAGAACGGGAATTTATCTGCCGTCACCACACAGAAAACCCTTATTTTTTATAGGTATTTTTTTATTTATTAAGACTATACATACATCATATCCAGCGACAAGCAAACCAACACCAAGAGGCCTCTTATCGTATCTCTGAGTGCATATTTGCATTTTATTTCCAACTAGAGCTATAAGTCTGCCCACAGGCATCGGTGAGTCATGGGCGTAGCGGTGATTCAGGCACTCGGTGCGCATGAAACGGCTGAAAACAGACATTAACTTCATTTTAAAATTATTGAAATAGATATTTCATAAACAATACAATATAAACTTATATATTATATTATTGGTTTTGCTGTATATTCAGCAAATCCCTGGTCAACTTATTTGTGCAAATAAAAACTAGTAACAAGCTAGTAACTTTTGACTTCATGTCAAGTATTGTAAAAATAATTGAAAAGAAATGAAAATGTCTTTATTCAACAAGCCCTTTCGAATCGTCTTAATTTCTACGTACCTCCAGTTCAAAACAGAAAGAACTGACAAGAAACTTAGCACAAACTCACTCTTTTAATTGTAAAATATAAGCCTGTAAGTATTGTACAAAAGAATTATCAAATATAAAAAAACTTATTACAATTTGAGAAGCGTTAGAGGTGGCTATTAGTCAGATTGTTAGCCAATAAGCCTCTCAATAGGCTATAATAGCACCACAACAAAATCTGTTAAAATCTTATCTCAAACTCTATCTCACTCATACAACATAAAATGACCAGGATAACATATGAGTTCGAAACTAAATTGAAACTCTTTTTGTAAGAAAATAGACATGTTGATAGACCTCGCCACTTTCCCAAGCAGTAATCCATTTTTCTGTATTAAAAATCATTTATTCAGGGTCTAGGCCCTCACAGGCACTATCCTTTGTTGAAGTGTACAAGTATATTCATTTGTATAAATAAATTAATATCATACCTTAACATACGAGCGTCCGCTGTCAATCCCGATATAGAAATTCCAATATGATCATCAATAGGGATGATTTTCTTCTGATAAGCGGACAGTTCACTGACAGCTCTCTTCAGGGCTATCAACACAGCATACTGTTTGTTTTTCAACGCTACAGTAGCTGAACCCAGCTTGACAGCTTCCATAGCGTACTCCACTTGGTGGAGACGGCCCTGGGGACTCCATACTGTGACGTCACTGTCGTACTGGTTACGGAACTGTAATGAAAAAGACATTGTTATAAAGATGTGATCTAAGCAAATTTTCCTGAAATAATATTTAAACATGGCATGTATACATCATACAAAACTGATGGGAAACTAAAATGTCTACAGTTTATTCTTTGTTCAAGCCGTTCTCTTGTCTGTCGATGATGGTAAGTATATAATAATACTGGCTAAAAATAATGTTGCGGGAGAAATAGGTATATCAGAGAAAACTTAATATAGGTACTTATTTATTGTTTGCAGCGACTGACTAGATATTTGATAATCATCCCTGCCCCTAAGCAGGCCCGCCTCATAGTGCCCCTAAGAATATACTCCATCCAACTCTACTTCACTTCTCTGCCCATAACGCGACTATCTGACCGAAACTTAGGTACCTTTATTGTTAGGTTATGTCAGAGTACATTTTGTAAAACAAAAAACCAGAATATTTCTGACTTTCAAATGCTTGTTAATACAACAAAGAAAATGAGTAAAAACAATTACAACAAGTAACATTTTTACTAAACATGCATTGGTTGCAAGTGTAAAGTTCCGGTAATGACATAGCAATTTTGAAGAATAAAAACTTTATAGACAACAATAAGTATTCTAAAATATGTAACTACAAGAAAATAAAAACTTACCATGGCGGAATAATCTTTCTAATATAAATTATATTTAGAAATCGAGCTAAATATTGTATTGCTCGGCTAAATAAATGACGCGAACAATGACTTGTTTAAATGAACCACAGATTAAAATATTATGAACTGTCAATGTCACGTCTTCTTCTTTTTATTACTGGCAACTAATTCAAAGTAATTTATGGCATATTATACCGATGATGTCTATGCTAAATAGACGACGGTGACCACTTACCATCAGATGATCTGCATATACATATTCGCTAGCTTTTTTTTTTTATAAAAAGATTCTTTTTCATGAATGACGAGCGTCCCGCCCCAGCTTCGCACGGGTTTTACCGGTTTTATTAAGGATCCCTATTTTTTTATATATATTATATAATATATCCTATGTTTTTATAAATAAATAAATATCTATGGACAATTCATACAGATTGAGCTTGCCCCAAAGTAAGTTCGAAACTTGTGTTATGGGATACTAACTCAACGATATTATATTTTATAACAAATACTAATTAATATGAATCATAGATAAACATCCAAGACCCGATGCCAATCAGAAAAAGTTCGTTTTTCAACATGACCTGACCAGGGATCGAATCCGGGACCTCCTGGGTGGCGGTCTGGCGTGGTAACCATTAGGCACGGAGGACGTTAGTCAGGTATAGTGTAGCTTCCCAACGATAAGAATTTTTGAAATCGGTCCAGTATTTTTTGAGTTTATTCATTATGAACATACACACACACACACACACACACACACACACACACACACACACACACACAAACACTGACGAATACAAAAATACAAATCTTTCTTTCCTCAGATATTAGTGTAGGTAGATAAAACCTTTTATAAGACAGAGGAAGAGAAACGATCAAGTAGGACTTCTGATGGTAAGCAATCATTGCTGCGCTGCCCACGGATAACCATGACTACATTAATTTTGGATGCTTTACCTACGTATCCACTACAGGGATACAGGGTCTCCCTATAATTGAAGGGGATTGGAGCATACTCGGCCGCGCTGCATTGCTACAATGTGGATTGGCGGAATTGCCCTTGAACCGGTTGCCAAACATGGAGAAGCTCGAGATAATTAAACCCATCCAGACACTGGCTAGAGTTGACGTTGCTTAACTTGCGAGTTCGTTTTAGAGTGCGACACACGGCGACGCCATCAAGCTTCTCTCGGTTATTGTTAGTGAGCCCTTATTTATTGCAAATGAAAAACATTTAAAAAAAAATTGACGACGTCAAAAAAAGCACAAAAAAAATACCTTTATCAGATCCTGACTATTCCTGACTTGGTGATAATAGGACCACAAGGGAAGCACCAGTTATCAAATAAAAAAAGAATCACCAAAATTGATTCTGAGGTACTAAACAAAAATTAAAAAAATACAGACGATTAAAGAGAACCTCCTTTTTAGGAAGTCGGCTTATAAAATGTTAACTATCTATCTAAATGTGTTTATACTCATTGTAAATAGGTTTATTAAGAAGACATGGACACAAATACTGGGTCAAGGGAATCTCAAATCAAGAGATCAGTCAGTCAGTCTTGGCAATCTGACGTGTATTGTTGTTTGTTGTACGGACAATGCGTAGGTACTATCCTGAGAAATGGTCTGTAGACGATGCTGCATGAATTTTGAACAAGTATTTTATTTGTAGATGTTTGATAGTCAAGACACGTGTACAAATTCTACAAAAAAATATTAAAGTGAAAGTTTGTGTATGTATGTAAAGATGCAATAGTATTTGCGAGAAATATCTCGCAAAGCAACTCACAACACAAGTCGTTCTTTTGGCATTTATTTTTCCAGCAGCAAGTCGCGACGCGCGCCCCTCGATGAAACGCCTACGGCTGCCGCCCGCCGAGGACGGTGCGGTATCTCGTAGCGTTCACGTTTTAGTACATTTGTTTTCATCGCGCGCCGCTCCGCCCAAGTTGCCGTACAGAGGCGTATTCGTGGTCTGGCCGTAATAATGAAAACATTCTGCAAATATAAACGTTAATATTTACATAAAATAAAGAAACTTAATCGTGATGAAATGTAAGACGACATTAATCTGTGTTGGTATCCATTTGTTTGAAAAAAATATGTTTTCACCTTATGCTCCATATCACGATGTCGGTTCGTTGTCGCTTCCAAACTCGTTTTTTTCTTTTAGCGAAACCCTTACCACGATATCTACGCACAGAAAACATCCTTACTACAATGAAAATACAAAGAAACAGAACCCTTTATTATACCTACCTAGTTACTAATAAAATAATGTCTTGGAGTAGAGAATTTAAGAAATAGGTTTGCTCGATCGGCAAAGAAAAAGATGTGTTCTTTCCATGACCTAGACAGAAAATATTTGTATTTATTTAAACTTTATTGACCACAATATTTGGGTACAAAAGGCGGACTTAACGCTAAAATAAAAGCATTATCTACGGGTCAAACTTTGGGAAGTGCAGATGCACAAATGCGGTTTTTCATAATAAGATACCTACTAAAAAATACATAAATAATAAACACATACATATCACATAAGAACACATACTAATATCTACTTACTATAGATACAAAATACTATATAATATACTACGATGAAGACAAACTGTACCCTATTGATCCAATTGTTCAATTACTGTATTTTGCCGAAATTCCGACAAGAAAACGGGTTATACGCAAACAATATTGCGCGGGTTTCGTCAATAACATTAAGCGGTTTTTGTTGATGTGAGGTGAAAAGATCGTGAAAATTATTCATAGTAGTGGCGTTGGATACGTCTCTGTGGACGTTTAAATCGTGATCATTTACATCCCACGATATGTCCTGTCCTGTATTCGTAACTTTATGTCTCACAATATGTTTTGTCCTGCCTTTTTAACTTTTTTACGCACTCTGATATTCTTATTCGCTTTTTATTTACGTACAGAACAGTCGACCAATGCTGCTTACTTCATATAGGTATGTATATTGTCAAATAGCTATGTTGTGTTCCTAAGGTGAGTATGGTCTCCAAAGCTCCACTTTTTACAGGGTCGGCAACGCGCGAGTGATACCTTCGGTATTGCAAGCGTCCATTGGCTACGGTGCTTACCATCAGACCGGCCGTATGCTTGTTTTTTTTTTTTTTGACAATTCACACAGATTGAGCTAGCCCCAAAGTAAGTTCGAAACTTGTGTTATGGGATACTAACTCAACGATATTTTAAAATACATATTTATTTATTTATTTAACTTTATTGACCACAATACAAAGTAATGATACAATTGGCGGACTTAATGCTAATTGCATTCTCTACCAGTCAACCATTGGGAAGTGCGAAAATACACGAAAGCGGCTATGGTTTTTAAAACATGACTACTTATACATACGTACAAACTAAAATTATTATAATAAATACATAGATAAATACATATATAAATATATATAATACATACAAATATATAATATAACTGATGATTATCTGAGACAATAAAATAATGTTGACGATGATTAATCACTTTGGCAAGCTATCAAATAAATGGGATCGTACTCTTTTTTTAAAAATGAAATTGTTATGCGTGTCTCTTATATGGTACGGCAGCGCATTCCAGAGTCGTGAAGCTTGGCGAGTAAAAGAATAGGTCATGAAACCGGAATGAAAAAGGGGAGTGAAAAGTTTAAGGGAATTATCTGAGCGAAGTTGACGGTCATGGGAGTGAGAGAGATATTGAAATTTACATTTCAGATATTCTGGAGAGTGAGGGTTGGAAAGTATAGAAAAGAGAGTGCACAACATCCTCTGTTGTCTGCGTTGGCGAATTGGTAGCCATCCGAGTTTCGACCGAAATGATGAGATATGGTCAAATTTGCGGAGACAGAAGATAAATCGGATGGCATTGTTAATAAGCCGGTCCAGCTTATTGAGGAGATCTTCATTAAGATCAGGATAACACACATCACAATAATCAATAAGTGGAAGAATAAGAGATTGGGCTAAGGTAGTCTTGGTAGCAGTGGGAAGAAAGTGCCTGTATCGATTGAGGGTGCGTAAAGTCGATATGACTGAGCGGCTAACTTCAGCAATTTGTGTACTCCAACTAAACGTGTTGTCAATATGCAGACCAAGGTTTTTGACACTGGAACTGTACGAAATAATTTTGGAGTCAAGCGTGAGAGGTATAATGGTGGTATAATCAATTTGCACTACTTGTCTTGTACTCCCCACAATAATCGCCTGACATTTATTTGGATTTACCGGTATACCGAACGACTTTGACCAGTTGCTGATGTTGGCGAGGTTAGTATTTAGCGTGGTAATAGCGGCATTAATATTGTTGACAGGTGTCGGCACATATATTTGTAGATCATCCGCATAGAAATGGTAAGAGCAGCTAATCGAAGAAGACAATAAATTGATAAAAATATAAACTAGAAGAGGGGATAAAATACCACCCTGCGGTACACCAGCGGACAGACTATTCCAGTCTGACATATTAGCACCAACACGCACTGCTTGCTGGCGACCAGCAATATATAGATAAACATACAAGACCCGACACGCCAATCAGAAAAAGTTCGTTTTTTTCATCATAAACCGTCCGGGGATCGAACCCGGGACCTCCTGGGTGGCGGTCTGGCGTGGTAACCATTACGCCACGAAAGTCGTCTTGTTTGCCACTATACTACTACGGTGGTATAAAAAAAACCTTATTTATAGGCCGAAAATATTATAAAAAAATTCTAAATTACAGACTCGAGAATAAACATAGATGCCATCATATCAATGTTTTCAGGGGGAATCGAACCAGCGCCCTCTGATACCGACGATAGGATCACTACCAAACCAACGCTCCATTTTTTTTATTTTTTTTTTTATTTGAGATTTTCAGTTCGGGTGTGTGACTGACACCCTCTTCTGATACACCGGACAGTTGCAGGAGCGTAGAGCTCTCATTCCCAAAATTTACAGTGCCATCCAGTGCCCCAACGCTCCACCGCACCAGGCTGTTACACATTTTAAACCCACGCAACTTCGTTTGCGTGTATTTATTTATGCACAGCAGCGCCATCTATATCAGACTTTTGACCAAATCCTATGGGAATCGCGTACTTTTCGGGATAAAAAGTAGGCTGCACACCAAATCGGTATCATAAAAAATGGCGTAGCTATTTGAGGGTGAAGAAATAACTTTCGCCTTTATAATACAAAATTGATATTTAAACCGCGATTAGCTGATCATCGATCGTGAATCTTCTAGAATCTAGAATAACAGGTTATTATCCATCTGATAGTTTTATAATAATACCTCATATGTAATAAATACAGGTTTTATAGTCCCATTGAGTTAGGCGCCGCGCGGTCGCCAGACGACACCGGACTCGTATTTCGTTAATAGCCACAACTATGAGAGACAGTTTCCTTCGTTTTTTTTTAATTTGGAGTGGCCAACAAGAAGAGCATTTAGTTCACAGTATGACGGTGCACATCTTTTTATTAAGCTACCGAACGAAATTAAGAATTGTATGTCCCTACACGGATTAATTAACAAACTAAAATATTTTTATTATGAAGTAACAAATAAGTAATATTTGTATGTGTCCAATGTTGAAGAACCATAAATAAATTAAAGAATATTTTTTATTAGATGTAGGTAAATTTCTTTAAAAAAACATTGCTAAATGGCTATCGTTTACGAATTACCTAATTAGTATGAAGTGTGTACAGTTCAGGTGCACGTGGCTCGAGCTTTACACTTTGCAGTACAATTTTGACTCTTAAAAATACATAGAACTTTAGAATGGTACAAAGTTCAATATGTAAAGGTCGACCTGCTTTTGACTGTACATACAGTGGGTACACTCGATGGGAGAACGATGTTAAAAAAAATCGGGACCAGAATGGCAACAAATAGCTCAAGACTGAGAAAAATGTCTTATAACAATCGTCAATGTCGTTCATATCTCTCAGAATTGGTCTGCATTAAGGCCGCCTATTGCTTGTAATTGTTTTCTTTGATTGTTTTGTTTGTGTTTTTATTTCTTTTTGGTTTTGGTGCAATGAAGAGTTTATTATTTTTATTATTATTAAAAATGGCTGTCTTTAATAAAAGAGACCTTCACCTGGTTCCTCCTAAGTCAAGAAAATTAACAAACTCGTAAATAATTAGTAAGGAAATAAAGGGCTTTTTATTCATTTATTTTAATACCACTGTAAATAGATAGATGTGATTTTTACGATTTTACAAGATCGCACGTTCTCTAATAGTAAAAATGATTGAAATGCTAAATACATTTCTAACTGTCAATATGACTTGACATATCGTAATGATGCATGGTTGTCAATTGCAGGCTTTCAATTATTTTTAATGGGGAGTTATCTATAATATAATAAAAGTGTAAAAAAAGTTTGTCTGTACATTGAATATATTTCCAAAAAAATTGTTTAGGGCGATGAAGAATAAGCAATAGAACAAGAATTTCGAAAAATATTGTCCGTCTGTTTGTATGTTTGTATGTATGTTTGTACACGCTAATCTCAGAAACGGCTGAACCGATTTAGATGCGATTTTCACTAATATGTAGCGATTGGCTCAACTTAACATTTAGTGTATGTTTCTTTTCAAAATTCCTATGGGAACGGGAATAATGGGACTGAACGTATAAATCACTGACTACTGTAGGGATTATAATGAAATTTGGTTCACGTGTAGAATTTAATCTGGACACATAGGGTATTTTTATCCCGAAATTCCCACAGGAACGGGAATAATGGGACTGAACGTGTAAATCACTGAATCATTAAGTGTTCTGAAACTGCAAGTGCTAGAAGTTTCCAATGTTTCATGGAGGTTCCTTTCTATATTTTGCGAAATTCCCATGGGAACGGGAATAATGGCACTGCACGTGTATTACCCGGGACGCTCAATCTAGCTGAAAGATTCTATCATTTATATACATAAAAGGAGAAGCTGACTGACAGACTGACATATTAACGCAGGGCCTAAACTATAAGTGTTAGAAACTTTTAAAATTCCCACGGGAAAGGGAGTAATACTACTGTAAGTGTATTATCGCAGGCGCTCAACCTAGAAAGCTGAAATTTTGTATAGAGGTTCTCTTTATGATGTTAACAAGGATACAGATGGAGTTTTATATAATTCCCACGGGAAAGGGAGTAATAGGACTGTAAGTGTTTTATTGCAGGCGCTCAACCTAGAAAGCTGAAATTTTGTATAGACGTTCCCTTTATGATGTTGACAAGGATAAAGATGGGGTTTTACGAAATTCCCACGGGAAAGGGAGTAATAGGACTGTAAGTGTTTTATCGCAGGCGCTCAACATAGAAAGCAGAGATTTTGTATAGAGGTTCCTTTTATGATGTAAACAAGGATAAAGAAGGGATGTCTTAATTCCCACGGGAATGGTATAAATATGATTGCACGTGTGTTATTGTCGCTCAACTTAGAAAATAGATTTCGTATTAAGCTTCCCTTTATAAAGTAGACAAGGATAAACGGGATTTTTTAAAATTCCAACAGGATTCGGAATAGTAAGAATAAAGGCGTTTTTTTTTAATTCCCACGGGAACGAACATATTGGCATTTTCGCTTGACCACGCGGGCAGGGCCGCGGGTAACAGCTATAATATAATAAAAGTGTAAAAAAAGTTTGTCTGTACATTTAATATATTTCCAAAAATGTTTAGGGCGATGAAGAATAAGCAATAGAACAAGAATTATGTAAAATTTTGTCCGTCTGTTTGTATGTTTGTATGTTTATATGTTTGTATGTATGTTTGCACACGCTAATCTCAGAAACGGCTGAACCGATTTGGATGCGGTTTTCACTAATATGTGGCGATTTGCTCAACTTAACATTTAGTGTATGTTTCTTTTCAAAATTCTCACGGGAATCCGAGATATACGCAAACGAAGTTGCGAGGGTATATCAACGCACAGCCCAAACCGCTGGGTCTAGAGATTCAAAATTTGGCATGTAGGTTTCTTACGACGTCTAGGGATGTACTAAGAAAGGATTTTTCAAAATTTCCACGGGAAAGCGAGTTATACGCAAACGAAGTTGCGAAGGGACGCACAGCCCAAACCGTTGGGTCTAGAGATGCCAAATTTGGCATGTAGGGTCCTTATAAGGTCCGGACCGACCGGACCGGACCGGAACGGATCAGACCTGATCGGTCCGGAAGGAACCGCACCGTACCGAGTCCGTGCCGGACCGACCGGACCGTACCGAGTCCGTGCCGGACCGACCGGACCGTACCGAGTCCGTGCCGGACCGACCGGACCGGACCGACTGGACCAGATCGGACCGGACTATAAATATAAAATTCAAAGTCCTGACTGACTTAACTATACATATATCAACGCACAGCCCAAACCGGTGGGTCTAGAGATTCCAAATTTGGACTGTAGGTTCCTTACGACGGCGACGTCTAGGAGTGTACAAAGAAAGGATTTTTCTAAATTCTCACGGGAACCCGAGATATACGCAAACGAGGTTGCGAGGCTATATCAAATTTGGCATGTAGGTTCCTTACGACGACTAGGGATGTACTAAGAAAGGATTTTTCAAAATCCCACGGGAAAGCGAGATATGCGCAAACGTAGTTGCGAGAGGACGCACAGCCCAAACCACTGGGGCTAGAGATGCCAAATTTGTCATGTAGGGTCCTTATAAGGACCGGACTAGAACGGATCAGACCTGATCGGTCCGGAAGGAACCGCACCGTACCGGGCCGTGCCGGACCGGACCGGTTTTTTTTCTGTAGAAAAATATGCTAATTGTTACTAGGCCACGCGGGCGAAGCCGCGGACAGAAGCTAGTGTATATATAATGGCAAATACCAGATATTAGGACAAACTTTTTATTTAGATATATGTCTTTCACAGCTGCTTATCTATACTAATATTATAAACAGAAAAGATTTGATTGTTTGTTTGTATGTTTGCATTGAATAGGTTCCGAAACTACTGGACTGATTTCATAAATTCTTTCACCAGTAGAAAGCTACATTATCAGGGAGTGACATAGGCTATAGCTTTTTCCGAAATTCAATGTGGTTCCCACGGGAACGGGTCCGAATCTTCACGCGGACGAAGTCGCGGGCAAAAAAGCTAGTTTGTAAATAGAAAGTTGAACTTTGAACTTTTTTTTAAGTCACACGGCAAGCCAGATAAACAGCGCGCCCGATAGCACACCCGATGCGCATAGCCGTCGCGCCGCCTCGACGCCATTCATTTGTTCTTTCATACAAAATGTAGGAAAGGGACGTGGTGCAAAACAAACAGATAGTGCGCAAATGGCGCGCCATATGGTGCGCCGCGCCCTTGCCATTTATGTCTGGCTTGCGCCATAAGTACTAAGGGACAATTTTAAATCGGTGTCCCAGTATTACGTGGGAGTTCCATTCATGTATTCTTGGTATCTTGCCAAACAGAGATTATCACAAAGTATATTATTTCTACGACATTATTAGATACAGTTGACAATATAATTCAGATGATTTAACATGTAATGAAGAAATTTTCTAGTTTAGAATAGGTTTGTGCTGTCTTGCTTATTTGAAACAAAATTATCTCAGCTGTACAGAGAGTGGTATAAATATTTGGACCCTCACTCATTTGTCACTTTTGTACCATAACAGAAGACTTTTTAGTAAACGATAAACATGTCAGATCTTGTAACTCGTTCATGACAACTCGTTCTTAAAATACGGCAACGCCGACGAAAGACTATTCATGATTGGGACAAACCCAAACATTCCCACTGACACAACCGTACCCAAAAAAAACATGACAATCTAAGTGCAGTCTACGAGTTTTTTTGGTCACATTCGATCCATTCGATCATGTCAACGTAAATAAACCGACCAAATAGAGAAGAGTTCTCATGTTACGAATTTATAAGACGCGTGTTGCATTTATCAAAATTATGTGTCTACTTGCTCACATTTTGAAGTGAGTAACCCGGCTAATTTGGATATGTAACACGTCTAGTAAATTGACATTATGAAACTTATTTTTAATTCAGTCGGCTTGGAAATGTTAACACGTTCGAATGTGATCAAAATTAATCAAAAACTCGTACTAAGCACTCCGTTCCTTATTTTCGACGTGAAAGAAGGACAAATAAATACACTTTTGCAATTATAATATTAGTATAGACTGCAAAAAACGCGGAACATACGTTTGCGCGTATCTCGCTTTCCACCAATATTTTAGTGTAAAAGTGACAATGAGATGCAGGCCGCTGCCAGCAGTGTGCTTAGTACGAGTTTTTGGTCACATTCTAACGTGTTAATGTTTACAAGTCGACCAAAACGTAAAACTGTTTTATATTATGAATTTATCAGACGTGTGTTACATATCCAAATTAGCCGAGTTACTCACTTCGAAACGTGAGCAAGTAAGCCGCATAATTTTGATACGTAACACGCGTCTTATAAATTCGCAACATGAGAGTTCTTCTCTATTTGGTCGGTTTGTTTACGTCAACATGATCGAATGTGAACAATAAAACTCGTACTAAGCACTCTGGTCGCATTGGAGGCGTTTGGGGGAGGCCTATGTCCAGCAGTGGACTTCTTGTGGCCGAGTTGATGATGATGAAGAGTGACAAGTACGTTTTTGGTCGAGTCCGCCTGTTTTTACTGAAAATTCTGAAGGTGACATTTTTGAAAACAATCTGTCCAATTTTACAATGTATGCAAGAAAATAAAGGTTATATTTATTCAGAGATGTTTCAATAATAATTGTCTCACATATCATAACGTTTTCTCAAGGCCAACATAGAGAAAAGGTGGGATTTATCTATTTTTGTCCATAATAACATTATATGATGTAAAATATAATGAGGTGAGGTAAGTGTGTTTTCTGTTGGGTTAAATTGAAAATTATTATATAAATTACACCCCGACGAAGTTGACTGAAATGAAAAAGGACAAAGTTAAAACGAAGTAGGACGAAGAGCAAATCCACACTAAGTTACGTTCAACTTCACGAGAGTGTAGAGCTCGCATTAGGTATACGTGATACCCTTATGGTGATATACATATATTTATTTTACATTTATTCCATAGGAAAAAAAAGACTAACCGCGAATTGAACAAACACATTTTAAACTTAATGACACATTGACTCTCAGGTACACACTTTTAATTTACAATGAAAGCGTCAGATTTATAATAATGTTTTAGCTTTAAAATGAATTTCTACTATACACTATAAGTTATGAGTTAAGGTGCGTGGGGTGTGGTGTCGCGCGCTACACAAGCATAACAATTTCATACCTTTTTTTATTTTTTTATATCACTAAGGTGGCAAACAAGCATACGGCCCGCCTGATGGTAAGCAAGCACCGTGGCCAATGTTCGCTTGCAACACACCGGGGGTATCACTCGCGCGTTGCCTACCCTGTAGAAAGTGGAGCTCTGGAGACAACTCACCGTAGGAACACAGCATGGCCTACACCAATACTATTTGGCTACAATCTTCTGTAAGGTGGAGGTCCTTCCACAGACGGGCTGCTACGATTTGAGCGGATTATCTACTGTGCTCTACCTCTCTTAATATATTATAACTTGTGTTAACATTTTATATTAACATCCATCTGTCGAGACACAACATATCACACCATAACTGATGTAACTAACATTACTCTTTACAATAAGCTATCTGGCAGTAAAAGGACTTGCTTGTTTGTCCATCCTCTGATATAAAAAATAGGAAATTATATATCTTGTTATTACTTACTTTATTATACAAAAAATATTCATGAAAATAGTAAACTTGTACTAGTTGTTCGTTGAAATCTTTTGAAGGCACTCGCCGCCGTCCTACCAAGGTCACTATTTTTGTATTGATGTACAGTTATCAAGAAAATAGTACGCATGTATAACAAATTATACCTAGATAATACAAATATAAATAACCGAAGTTATATTTGTCTAAATAACTTATTATTATATAAAACTAGCTTTCCCCCGCGGCTTCGCTCGCGTTAATTTTATGACATAGATCTCGTTTGACAACAAAACAACCCATAGCGCGACTTGTGGCGCCATCTGTTGGCCGATAGCATATACAGCGCCCTCTATAGTAGAAAAAATATTTTCCTATTGGAATGACATACTTTCACGGGATAAAAAGTAGCCTATGTTGGGCTCTGTACCCCTAACAATTATATAAATTCAAATTTAAAAATACTTTATTCTGTGGGTCCTCGTGGGCACTTAGACACGTCATTTACAATGAATGTTACATAATTAATATAATTCTTTAAATAAGCTACTCTATAAACTACCACCATTTCGGAAACAAAGCAAAATGACCACTGGGGAAAGAAACGGCGAAAGAAAACCGGTTACGGCCTTTTTTGTCCATCAGATACTTCCTTTTTTTTTTTAAATATTTTTTTTTTAATTTGCTCTTGACTGGGGTAGATACATATTAGGTACAGTTTTTTCACACCATAAAGCTCATCCCATTCAGCCGACAATGGTGGCATGCAAAATTATTACATTCAAAATGTCAAACTAATTAAAAATAAAATAAAAGGAACCATTTTGCAAGCAGAATTGACACACAAACACAACTTACACATAAAAATAAAAAACAAAAAATAAAATCACAACAATTAAAGAACCAGTGGTATAACAGTACAAGCATCACAGTGTTTGTGGTCTAAAAACTTTTGTAGTGTCAATTTTTCTTCCTTCCTTCTCAATTTTTACAAATAAAAAATATTTTTATTATTTTTTACAAATAATGATCGGCTGATTGATTAGTCGAACCGTGAAGGAAAAACAAACAAAAAAACAAACTCACTCATTTATAATATTAGTATGATGATGGTACTAGAAGGTGGTTTGATTCCCTCATGGGGTAAACATATAATGTGAAGGCATTTGTATATGTCTCGAGTGTGGGTGTTTTCTATGTACTAATTCATATTTACAATAAATATCCATAGTCTGGTACTCATAACACGTGCAGGTTAAGACTAAGTATGATACTTTGGGACCAGGTGGTACTGTGCGAATTGTATTGATTTTTTTTAGGTTGTTTTTCACAGTTCTAGTACAGTTTAACAGTCCCAGTATCGGTTTGATTTTTTAATTGGCAAATAACTTATTCGGGACTTTATTAGCAAGTGGTTTTCAATCAAGAAATGATGAAATATGAAATTAATAAAATAATGCGAAGAAACTTTATCGCCTGATTATCCTTCCCACAAATACTGACCAAGATAAAGTATCTATTGTGGACCCATCCCACGGATTTTGGTCTTCGGCCAAGTGTGACGTCACGGCTCTACACCGTAGATAAAACCGTAGCGGCCCGCTACTAACACCAAAAGCCAGCCGTGAACGCTACGGCGTAGACGTGCTACGCCAGTGCTACGCGACGCGTAACTTTGGGAGAGTTTTCGTTTTGGAGTTGTTGAAGGTATGTATATTTATTTCATAGAAAAAATACGGTCAAGTGCGTGTTGGGCTTTAGATTTTTTCTACGAAAATTTCCTTGGATAATACTTACTGATACAACTTTTTTTTTATCTGTGTAGTTGTACATTAAGTTTTTTCTCTAAATTGTAATGGGAAACAGAAAATCTATCTTCTACAGAATCCATTTTACTCTATTTTTGGCGAAGTAAGCTATCATAAAATCTCTTAACAAAGCTAATGACTTCATAAACTTTTGACCGAGTTTTAAAGAAAGATCTAATCTTTATGTCTACATTAAAATGATACTAAAACTGACATTAAACCAATATACTTTGAATATTATTTTCTGAGGTAAAAATAATATCCTTTACTTGTGAAATTTAAATTTCTAAAAAATAATGAAAAATTCTAAATCAAACTTTTTCAAAACCAAAACTTAATTTTCAATTAATTTGATGGTAATAATGATATTTACGCAGTTTCATTATTCCCAAAAATCTTACTTTTCTCATACCATGATAGTGGCAAACATGCTTACGACTGGTATTTATCGATCATATTTTTTTAATTTTAGTGTCTATCATGCAATTACTGTCAATTGAGGGTATTTGGTGACAGTGTTTTTAAGCTACCTAACGATCACTGACTAGACTTAAAGACTGTTATCGACAACAGTCGGTACTGACAGTTTAACGTGTCCTAAGCATGGTGGAACTTGAGATTTTTTTTAAAAGTATTGGCTGGTGTAGTCGTTAGTATTTACTTAACTTTTAAAGCTCCTTTAATCGAGCTTAGCGATCATAGTAGCCAAAGGACGTAGTAACTTCCACTTTTGTCACAAAAGACTTTTCTTAAAAATCAATTCTTAACATCTTGAAAAATACTAGAGTAGTGTTACATGAATTAGAACTTTGTATTGAATGACAAAAAAGGCCGTAACTGGGCGTCTTTCGCCATTTCTTTTCCCAGTGGCCATTTTGCTTTGTTTTCAAAATATTTGTAGTTTATAAAGTAGATTATTTATTTAATATTTAATACAGTTTACAATAATAATATGGTACTACATGACGTGGGAATGTGCCTGTGATAGCCTAAAAAATAAACGATTCGGTTTAACCCTTGGTCCGTGGGGACCTTGTGCTATAAAACTTTTTAAGGAAATTGCAAACAGGTTAGTCGACATCACAGGAGACCGAAGAGCTGGCAGCTACCTCGGACAAAGAATTAGTCTAGCTATTCAAAGGGGGAACGCTGCCAGTATCTTCGGAACCTTGCCTAAAGGGACTCCTTTTAATAATATATTTTAGTTATTTTATTTTATTTTTTTAGGTTTTTAGTTTTAGGTTCATTATAATTTGTTTATAATAATTTGTTTAGTTTAGTTTTAGTTTTAGATAAAATCAAATTCAATAGAATATATATTTAAAATTTCACAAAAAAATATATTCGGTTTAAATATATTCTTTATTTCTTATTACAAACACTACAGTGTCACTTACATAAGAACAATAAGGTATAAAATTTTGTAAATTTCCGTTACCGGTGCACACTATTCTTGTTGTATTAAAAACAAAACTTAATGTAGGTATGTTACAAATTAAGCGATGGCAGAGGTTTTCTATGTGAAAAAAGACTCATCGCCTATTATATGTTTATTTTTTATTTAATATTTCATTCAAATTATAAAATCAACGCAAGTTAAACCGCGGGAAAAAGTAATGGTGTAAAATAAAATAATACTAAACAATAAAACGTCTAGAGTTATGAAAACCTTTTGTTGTAATGACGTCATTAAAACAAAAGACCGTTGGAGTCAAGCCAATAACACTTAGTTAAATAAATTCAGTGACAATGTTCAAGAAACATGGTAGGTATATTTCAAACATTTTGAAATTCAAGGTAGTTAGGGTATTTCCTGATTCGTTGCGAGATAAGTAGTACTAATTTTGCGCTTTCCATAATGGGCTAGTTTCCACTAAGAACGAATTAGAATCAACAGTTTCCGATTAATAATTGATAAAAACAGGCTATTGTACAGTAGTGAGACCTGAATAGTTGACAAAAAAAGTTTTTTTACCCGACTGCACCAGAAGGAGGGTTATGTTTATCGAGAGTATGTATGTATGTATGTATGTATAATTGTTTGGCACGCTCTGCAGCCTGAACGACTCGATGGATTTTAGCTTGAGAGGTGTCGTTAGATTTGTGGTTACTGTGAGAGTGACACTGGGTATATAAAAAAAAAAAAAAAAAAATGGCGGATTTTTGGCGCCAAATTCGAAGATTGCTCTCTCTGTAGCCTAAACGGCTTGAAGGATTTTAGCTTCAAAGGCGTCGTTAGAATCGTATTAATTGTGGGAGTGACACTGCTTATACATTTTTAATCAGAACACGACATAAATAAAATAAAATAACATAAGCTGGGAGTACCTCCACGTAGTGAAGGCGGTAACAGTTTTATAATGGCTAAAACACCCATTGTAATAAGGCGTGTACGCACGACCGAACACGAACATGGTGAACATCGAACACGAACACGGAACATGTGGTTCGCACGTGTGGACGTAAATTAGCAAAGCGAACATGAACACCTACAAACATAGTTCTACTTGTGATCGCGTGCAACCACTTACGACCAAACAAGAACATGGTGTCGAACAAAAGAGGCTAAAGCCTTAATCTTTTGGTTCGATGTTCGAGTTAACAATGTTCTTGTTCGGTCATGCTAAGAACATCGTCCACACAGAACAACCAAATTGGATCGACACGAACACTTTTGACGAACAAATTGTTTGATGTTCGTTAGTGGTACGCACGTGCGAACAAAGTGTTCGTGTTCGATGTTCACCATGTTCGTGTTCGGTCGTGCGTACACGCCTATATACTATTGAAATGCTTTCGGGCTTATGTTAAATTCATTGTTTACGTATACGTTTGATTTGGCACAGTGGCCTACCCGGTAACGCAGGGGAGCAGCCATCAAACCCGAATATTTTTGAGCTTTTGTTAAAATTAATCAGCTAATCCATAATATAAAATTCAAAGTCCTGACTGACTGACTGACTGACTTAACTATATATCAACGCACAGCTCAAACCGGTAAGTCTAGAGATTCCAAATTTGGACTGTAGGTTCCTTACGACGTCTAGGGGTGTACTAAGAAAGGATTTTTCAAAATTTCTACGGGAAACCGAGATATACGCAAACGAAGTTGCGAGGATATATCAACGCACAGCCCAAACCGCTGGGTCTAGAGATTCCAAATTTGGCATCTAGGTTCCTTACGACGTCTAGGGATGTACTAAGAAAGAATTTTTCAAAATTCCCTCGGGAAAGCGAGATATACGCATACGAACTTGCGAGGGGACGCACAGCCCAAACCGCTGGGTCTAGAGATGCCAAATTTGACATGTAGGGTCCTTATAAGGTCCAGACCGACTGGACCGGACCGGAAATGGACCGGACCGGACCGGAAACGGACCGGACCGGACCGGAAACGGACCGGACCGGACCGGAACGGATCAGGAACCGCACCGTACCGGGTCGTGCCGGATTTTTTTTCTGCAGAAATATAATTATGCTAATTGGTATGTAGGTTCCTTATCAGGACCGGACCGATCGGACCGGACCGGACCGACTGGACCTGATCGGACCGGACAATATATAAAATTTAAAGTCCTGGCTGACTTAACTATATATCAACGCACAGCCCAAACCGGTGGGTCTAGAGATTCCAAATTTGGACTGTAGGTTCCTTACGACGGCGTCGTCTAGGGGTGTATTAAGAAAGGATTTTTCAAAATTCCCACGGGAAACCGAGATATACGCAAACGAAGTTGCGAGGGTATATCAAATTTGGCATGTAGGTTCCTTACGACGTCTAGGGATGTACTAAGAAAGAATTTTTCAAAATTCCCTCGGGAAAGCGAGATATACGCATACGAACTTGCGAGGGGACGCACAGCCCAAACCGCTGGGTCTAGAGATGCCAAATTTGACATGTAGGGTCCTTATAAGGTCCAGACCGACTGGACCGGACCGGACCGGAACGGACCGGACTGGAAACGGACCGGACCGGACCGGAACGGATCAGGAACCGCACCGTACCGGGTCGTGCCGGATTTTATTTCTGCAGAAATATAATTATGCTAATTGGTATGTAGGTTCCTTATCAGGACCGGACCGATCGGACCGGACCGGACCGACTGGACCTGATCAGACCGGACTATATATAAATTTAAAGTCCTGGCTAACTTAACTATATATCAACGCACAGCCCAAACCGGTGGGTCTAGAGATTCCAAATTTGGACTGTAGGTTCCTTACGACGGCGTCGTCTAGGGGTGTATTAAGAAAGGATATTTCAAAATTCCCACGGGAAACGCGCGACTCTTTGGGTAGTCCATGGTTTTCTTTGGGATCCTGAAACTGAACAAATGAACTAAATTTCAATCACCTGACTGACTGACGTCCGCTCTGTTCAAAGGGCTATGTTACAATCCGCTAACTAGTTGGACGTTGAGTGACGCTTTTTAATCAACGTGCGGCCTAGTCATTCAATTAAATAACAGATTCAACCAGATGACGGCGACATGGATACTAGTTTTGAACACTAGAAACTAAAAAGCCGGAAATAAAAACGGTAATTTAAAAAACTAAAAAACCCGACTGCGTTTCTGTGTAATTCGGAAATGAAAAAACCCTAAAACAAGAAAGTCGTCATACCCGATTGCACTTAACCTAAGAATTTCCAAAGTTGCTAAGGCGATGTTTATAAGCGTCAAATCCATGTTGTAGCATTGTAGCAGTCGGGACCCATTAAAAAAAAGCAATGTAATATAATGTATGTGTGTGCTTTCAATTTACGAAGTGTCTATTTCTTGAATGGGTCCCGACTGCTACAATGCTACAACATGGATTTGACGCTTATAAACATCGCCTTAGCAACTTTGGAAATTCTTAGGTTAAGTGCAATCGGGTATGACGACTTTCTTGTTTTAGGGTTTTTTCATTTCCGAATTACACAGAAACGCAGTCGGGTTTTTTAGTTTTTTAAATTACCGTTTTTATTTAAAAATAATTTACAATATACAAAATAAATAACAGTTAAAAGTTTAATAATAAAACTTAAATTTAAAATTTAAAAAACCCCTGACTCAAAACCTCTAAAAAGTAAATAAATAATAATTATGTACCCCCCCTATTCGACCTTTTAATTTTATGATATAATATTTATATTAGTTAATAGTAGTTAGTATATATAATACTTCCAAAGCGTCATCCCGTCGGGGGACCGCTAAGTAAAAATTTATTACTAGCTGACAATTTGATATCTACGGTCTATTAGTTAATAGTACCTAACCTACACAGTTATGTTTAAATGTGTGACGTGATGACGCTTTGGAAGTATTATGACTCTGGTATTCGCGGTAGAACACTTACAGAAAGGAGAGGGTACAACCTTGAAATAGCATCCACAGGGACCGCGTCTTTTTAATTTTTTTCACCTCACAAGCTCGGAAAGAATCTGTTTGTCATTCGAAATCTGAGCGCAAAAGTGCATTTTGCGTCGCTTAACTTGCGTATTCATATTAGAGTGCGACACACAGCGACGCCATCGAGCTCCTTAAATAACTATCCTGAGTGCTTTATACAATCTATGTATCGATCAAATCTATCTAGCCGTATTATAAATTTGCGAAACCCGCGCAACTTCACTTGCGTGAATCCCACTTTCCCGTGGGAATTTGGGAATGTATTATATTTAAAAACCTTCCCCTTGAATCACTCTATTTATTTAAAAAAAACGCATCAAAATCCGTTGGCTAGTTTTAAAGATTTAAACATACATAGGGACACATAGACGCACAGACGCACAGACAGACAGCAAAAACGACTTCACTGTAAACTGTGTAAAGATATAAAAAAGAAGTACTTATTTATGTTAATTTTCAGCATTCTAATAATTTGCTTACCATCAGGCGGCCGTATGCTTGTTTGCCACCTTAGTAGTGTAAAAAAAAATTTAGACTTTATATACTAGAGCTGGACTAATGGCCGGCGTTTGTTTGATTCGTCCGAAAAATTATTGTTACTATTAATTTTTTCCTAAGTCTTCCTTTAGCTGACAAATATTTGCAATCTATTACACAAAAATAGCTCAACGAGTTTTGAAAATTATCACACTCACTGTGAATTACTCAGAACCATTTTTAAAATGACACGGTTTATAATGGCTATCACTGTCAAACTAAAGAAGGAAAAATCGAGACAGCTTTCAGGAACTGTTTATCATAGTTTTTGATTTTAAGGAAAACACATTATTTTTTAAACAAGCCAGACTATAATCAAACAAGACAATTACATATAAGAAACAATAATAACATTATAAGAAACATGTTTTGGATTTACTCATTAATAAGGCATATTATTCTTATAAGGAATATGTAGGTGATCATCTGTAAAATCAAAGGAGATGATACAAAAAGAACAATGTCCTGGCGCAAAAAATTATATCTCAGATTATAAAGAATAAATACTATTCTGAACTATCGATATCTCTCTATCGGTTGACTAACACTTATTTTGCTCATTAAGTTTTGTAGGCGTTCGTGTTAAAGTCTTTTTTATCGACTAAAATTCTTATAATGAAATGAAATCGTTTATTTCAGAAATTATACCTTCACATTCACTTTTTCTTGTCATTCACAACTTGTTTAAATAAAGAAAATAAACTACGTTATATACTACCACCATTTCGGACACAAGCAAATATTGTTTGTGTTTATTGAGAAATCGCAATCACATTCAAGATTATCATAAAACCATAGGGGTAGAGATATTTAAATGGTAAGGTAATTTATTGTTAATTAATTAAATGGTAATTTATTGTTTGTTAACATCCCTTACCTATGTTCACGAAATAAATGAATTAAATTGAAAGAGTATTTCAATTAGGTATGTGAATCTGTAGCATAATAAGAAATTAAAATTAAAGGAAAATTCTTTTAATGTCTCGTGAAATACACTAATGGGCGAAGTTAACGAATTTAAAAGTTAAAGTTGGATTGTAATAATTAATTTAAATTTTTAACGCATTCTTGGCACCTCGTATTTTTAGTAGAATGCGGAATCTAGATTGCTTCGATTAACTAGTAAGTTATTCGACTTTGCCTGGCAAAGTAAATAGGTAAGTTTTCACTTTAAAGTAATACGGTTTCTTTTTTTTCGGTTTCGTGGTCGAATAAGTAAATTAGCTAGCCCTATAATGTATATCTTTTGATAGTGACAAAATAAATAGACTATTTAACCCGTTAGATGACGTACTACAGAATCTTCTATCGGAATGACAGGAAAGGTGGGAGACTTCCGTAAAAGGCCGTCATCTGTGCCTGTTCTTTCCCTCGGCGAGAGACAGATTAAAGAAAACCTGGCTAGATAGTAGCTCAATTTTTAACGGGACACGGAAACTTTAAGGCCAAGTTCCCCTACGCTGTGAGGGCCAGCACGGGGTCTATCTATAAGGTTGAGGTCCTTCCCCAGACGGGCTGCTCCGATTTGAGCGGATTATCCACTGTGCGACGTCGACCCTAGCCAGCGTTTGGATGGGTTTCGTTATCTCGAGCTTCTCCGTGCTTCGGAGGGCACGTTAAGCCGTCGGTGCCGGCTGTTGTCGATGGATGACAGTCTTTAAGCCAAGTCGGTGGCCTTAGGTCGGTTTGTAAACACCGGCCTCTGCTAATCCGCATTGGAGCAGCGTGGCAGAGTATTCTCTTATCACCTTCCATTGAAGGGAGACCCGTATCCCAGCATTGGGATGATTATGGGTTGATATGATGATAGTTTTTACTGCGTATATCATTCCGGGATTGGGAACAACAGGATTTCACGTGTAAAGCGGCAGGCATTACCTCTCACATATATATTTTTTAAATTACGTTAGGGATTACAACATAACCTTCTCACCAACTAATCTTAGCTTTAGACCATTGTCTTAAACTAATGCAGGGTCCGGTCGGGGCCTCTTGGACCTTTGTCCGTCTAATGCCATGACGTCACAATCATTTGTCAAAACATAACACTGTCAGTTAAATGTCTGACGCGAGAAAAACTTTCATTTTCCCCATACAATGGACGATATTTTAATCCTATTATAAATGGACGACACAAAAAAATTGCCTTTTATTTGCTTTTTATACGGATGTGACGCCCTCATATAGGAATTGCATGAAACTTAACTAAAAGGCTTCAAATAATTTTGAATATATTTCACTAGAAACTTTTCAGACACTCACATCAACCTGTGATGTTGAATGCCATGTTGTGTAAAACAGGTACGAAATAACGAGTGAGCTATATTATGTTTTGACTAGTTTATTATGTAGTAGGTAAATACACAACAAGTAATTCCGGGTAATAAATCTAAAAATTCGTTAACAAACAATTTTACAGCCACATCACATTTCTTGACCACAGTATAGAAAATAAACCCAACATTTTTATGTGTAATGAACACCGAGTAAGATTTAATTGGTATTTATGGGGCGCGGGCTCTGATTTCACTACTCTGTGGTCTTAATTAAAGCATTTTGCCTCTTGTAACTCATTGGTGATAAAATTGCTTACCTTTTTATTAAGTCGAGTAAAATATACAGTCAACAGAGGAAGGGGTTGGCCCGGACCGTAAATCTGATTAAAGATTTCCAAATATTGCGTAAATGGATTTACTAGAAAGTTTGTAATTACATAGTACAATAAGAATACAATTGATATTTTCTTCTATGCTTTCCTTTGTTGACTGTTCCTGACTCATTAATGGGGGACTGGTCTCCTCACACTTGTCACTACTAATTATTATTCAGATTTAAGACTTGTTTATCACTGTATCTAGATTTAAGGTTTATTTAAGGTGAACATCGTATAATATATTCAATGTCAGGTTTTTAATCGGTATGCCCCAAGTGGTTATTAGGGACCCCGACATACCCCCGCAGCTCCCCAAGCGGCAGGGTATGCATTAATGCATGTTCCTGACTTTAAAAAAAAGAAGTCGTTTGGTGAAAACGGACATACGAACCTGCGTGCCAAGTTACTTCTCTTGTCACTTTTATCTTCTGACTAAATGCATTTCAACGTCACAACGTCGGAGCAGTCACGACACAGACAAACACATAGTTACTGACTACACACCAATTTAACAAGCTATAATTTTTAGAATAATATATTCTAAGAATAACAATTCATCTTTATGAAATAATCTTTAAAGAATTTAATGCAATATAATAAAGATTAGCAAAGTTCATAGTTCATCGCTCGACTAATTCTCAAAGTTCATCTTTAGCCAAATACATACATTTGAACTTATACTTATGGAAACTTTAATTTATAGTTAGTATCATGTACCGAGTACTTATAATATTAACAACAAGAGGACCGCCCCGGATTCGCACGGGTTTTACGAGGGATCCCTAATTTAAAAAAATATAAGTCGAAGTGTTGTCCTTAATGGTGATGGACATTTTACTAATACATAGATTAAATATTTGGGACAAAGCCTGATAGGGTTGAGTATGTCATGCTCGCCTAAATGTCAAAACTGGTGGAGGCGTCGGGAGTCGGGTCGCTGAGTTCCCTCTAATATGGTTGCTGCCTGGGGGGACTGGTCTGCTCACTCTTGTCAGTACTGACTTTTTTTATTTTATTGTAGATTTAAGACTTGTTCATTCGACACCATTGTGTATAACATTCCGCGTATTCTTCTTATAAATTTTAATGTACTTATACCTACATTGTAACTAATGAGTGGAAAAAAAAGGAGAAAAAAAAAAAGTACAAAATGACAAAAAAGGCCGTAACCGGTTTTCTTTCGCCATTTCTTTTTACCGGTTGCCATTTTGCTTGTGTCCGAAATGGTGGTAGTATTTAACGTAGTTTATTTTCTTTATTTAAACAAGTTGTAAATGACAAGAAAAAGTGCCCGTGAATGTCTAATTTCTGAAATAAACGATTTCATTTCATTTCATATATATAGCCTATGTTGCCCGGGGGTAAGGTACCTTCCTAACGATGAAAGAATTTTTGAAATCAATCCAGTATTTTTTGAGTTTATTCATTACAAACATACAGACACCACACAAAAATACATATATTTCCTTTTATAATATTAGTGTACAGATAAAATTTATAGATGTTTAAATATTAACAATTTTTTTTTACTAATCTTTAAATTATTATTGGCGGCCCTGATCAACTCTTTTCTTTATAGTAAGAGTTTTGTTGGTCACATTAGAGTGTTTTCGTGTATAAGCCGACCAAGTTGAAAAAAAATAATATTTTAATGAATATATTATTATCAATAAATTTCTACTTTATTGAATACATACACATTAAAACGAAACTAAACATATTATTATAAACTTAAATTATAATGAACCTAAAACTAAAACCTTAAAAAATATAATAAAATAACTAAAATATATTATTAAAAGGCTTAAAAGGAGTCCCTTTAGGCAAGGTTCCGAAGATACTGGCAGCCTTTGAATAGCTAAACTAATTCTTTGTCCGAGGTAGCTGCCAGCTCTTCGGTCTCCTGTGATGTCGACTAACCTTTTTGCTATTTCCTTTAAAAGTCTTATAGCGCTTGGACCCCACGGAGCAAGGGTCTCGACACCGAATGGGACAAAATCATTTTATTATCATGAATTTATCTCAAACGCATGTTAAGTACATATCCAAATTAGCCTGGTTGCTCACTTTAAAATGTGAGCAAGTAAGACACAATTTTCATATTATTATGTAATACGCGTCCTTTAAATTCAGAATATGAAAGCCCTTCTCTATTTGGTCGGTTTGTTTACGTCTACGTAATCGAATGCGAACGAAAATCTTGTAGTCACTCCGATTATACTGTGTAGGTAGTACACCGTGTGGGCTTTTTTAAAATAAATAAATAAAAATAATTTATTATCAGACCAACAGTCCATAATTTTTTTAAATAAAATTACAGACAGCCACACATTAAAATTAAAATCAAAATTGAAATTTTAGAATTATACAGATTAGACACTATGCCAATATGGGAACATCACACAAATGGATAATAATAATATATGATTAATTCCTGCAAGCGTTTTGGGTGTGCAGGTGCAAACCCGGTGTTTTTAAAATTAGTTTTAGTTTTGTTATATAAAAGGTATTAAATAAAAGACTATTCTTTAGATCTCTAATAATTTTTACATTTAACTAGTGAATCCCGCGCAACTTCGTTTGTGTGTATTTATTTATGCACAGTCAGCGCCATCTATATCAGACTTTTGATGAAATCCTACGGGAATCGCGTACTTTTCGGGATAAAAAGTACCCTATGTGTTAATCCAAGGTATCAGCTAAATAAAAAATATCATAAATATTGGCCCAGTTATTTGAGCGTGAAGAAGTAACAAACATACACTTAACTTTCGCATTTATAATATTAGTAGGATTTCTTGTTATTTTTACATTAGGTATTGGTGCATACGTAAATATTATTTGTTTACCAGAAAAAGTTTTAAAAACTATGTATTTTAAAATCGTTGCGAGTTCGTTCACTCACTTGAATAAGACAAGACGGATAGTTTTACATAATCTGTATAAAATTGAAGATATTAGGTACAAATGTATTCAGATTTATTCATTCACTTTGTACATACGCTTTGTCTGGCTTGTTCCAATGTGTTCCCTTTGTTTTGCTCCCACTGGCGCAGAAAACCTAAGACCATTATTAAACTATAAAGATTAGACAAGGATTGATTATTACCTGTTTTATCATTTCTTTTTTGTTATACAGAAGACAAATACCAATCAAAGACCAATAGGTTACCTGATGAATAGTGATTACAGACGCCATTGATAGGGTACATATTTTTTAGTCTAAAATTCTACATTTTGATTGTTTTAGTGTTTCAGTTCAACTAACCATTCTTATTTAGTGAATATTTTTGAAGTGAAAATTTCACTCCCCGTCCAGGAGGGATTTGAACCTACGTCCCATAAAATCCGGCCGAGTGCTCTTATCAAAAAAAAATCTTTCAAAATTAGAATTCTATCATTCGGTAATCTAAACTTTGCAAATACAACCATTTCTGTAATACTGACTGTACGTACGTATTCGAATTCAGTTTAGCGTTTGCATAATGTAATCGATATTCCGCATTAGGCCCACTTATAATTTCAAAGTACCATGAAGTATAAACGTTTTAAATGTAGATCTGAATGGGACTAAAGTGGAATAAACCGTTACAGAGCCATTTGCGAATAAAAAATATTTCCTTTTGTCTCACTAGCTCCCGGTGGGATCAAACTAGAGGGAGCTGTGGGAACATTTCTTTTGTCTTGTGCCAATATCTTCCGTAAAATATAACAAGAACAATAAATCAAAATCGGAAAAATAATCATGCATTCCAATTCCCTGGTCAAAATATGTGAATGAAGGAATATGCAAGAAATTCAAATAAGGTTTTTTTATAAAGATTATTGATTCAGAATAATAATATGTCCAGTTTTAAATACCTTTTTAAATTTATTTTGTTATAAAAAACACAAAAAATGTGCGCTTCACCTAAATCTGTCATTTCGAATGTGACGTCACATAACTAAATACGTCACGAGAGCCGATATTTACTTGTTTTCTGTAAATTGACAGACTGACATCGCCGAAAAAAAACAGCTTATTTATTTATACCTAAAAAATGTATGAAAAACCATTATGCACTGTATTACCCGCCTATAGAAAACCGGGAATTGCTAACATATTTTTATTATATCACAGAGTGAAGCAACAAAACTTTACTATGATGAAACACAACACAAAATATTCTTTCGTTCGATATTGTTATTTTAAAACTTCACTATCGACTATAACTATATTTTGTTCTGCCATTTCAGTCGATAAACAAGCATAAACTTTATTTCGAAAGGCATAAGGTCGATATAACTTTATGCCCGCTCGAGGAAACTTATCAGAAGTCCATCCATCTAGTTGTGAAGAAAGGATAGTTCAATTTGATTACCTAGGTCGCTAAACAGATTTTCATGTTTGGTGAATTCAGTAAGAAAATCATAAGACTACCAATTTGGCTCGATCAACATTAGAAACTGACGCATTTGATTTCGAATATCTATGACAAGTATAAATAACGCACGGGGATTTTTTTTTTTTTTTTTCATGCCACAAAGGTGGCAAACAAGCATACGGCCCGCCTGGTGGTAAGTATCACCGTAGCCTACAGACGCTTGCAATACCGGGGGTATCACTCACGCGTTGCCAACCCTCCCAACCCCCCAAGTGGAGCTCTGGAGACCTTACTCACCGTAGGAACACAACATGGCTGAGACCAATGTTTTTTGGCTACGATCTTCTGTAAGGTAGAGGTCCGTCTCCAGACGGATTATCCGCTGTGCTCTACCTCTCTAGTTTTGACGATTCCTAAAAACTACCTGATATTCAGTTCCAATATAATTACTTATATTTATTAATAGTATATTAATTAATTATATATAACAACAAGATTTCTAGTGAAATTCATTGATTGCGTTTGAATTAGCTTGATATACCATATTGTAGTAAAATAATGTTGTGTGCTCAGCTATAATTGCACGAATAGTACGCGATTTCCGCAGAATTTGGTCATAAATCTGATATAGATGGCGCTACTGTGCAAAATACACGCAAACGAAGTTAAAGACAACTTGATAAAAAGCTCAGGAAACAAGCATTTTATAATGCGAAGCTTAATATGTGTCTTAATAAAGCTTACCTTTAAAGTATTCAGGTTTCGACTTTGTCAATTTGCACGAGGATTATTCTTTGTGGGCGACATAATAATGCTGTGATTGCAATTATTTTTCATAATAAAACGCTCATTTGACAAGCCTGGTGGTCGAGTCGTAGCAATGGCTGTTTTGTTCCAAGTGTCGCAGGTTCGAATCCAGAATCGAGACAAAAAATTGTGTGCATGAACATGTATGTTTGTCTTGGCCTAGATTTTTTTATGTATAATACTAGCTTTTGGCCGCGGCTTCGCTCGCGTTAATTTTATGACGTAGATCTCGTTTGACAACAAAACAACCCATACGCGTGACTTGTGGCGCCATCTGTTGACCGATTGCATCGCACATAGCGCCCTCTATAGTAGAAAACATATTTTCCCATTGGAATGACATACTTTCACGGGATAAAAAGTAGCCTATGTTGGGCTCTGTACCCCTGACAATATATATACAAATTTTCATAATAATCGGTTGATTAGTCAAGCCGTTAAGGAAATATACATAGTACAAACTTTATATATATTTTTTATATTTTGTTTTTATTCATGTTCATAGGCGGTAGTAACCATCGAGTGGCCCGCTTGCTTGTTTGGCCGCCGTATGACATGAAAAAAGAATAGAAAAAATATTCATGTATTTAGTCAACCCTCACATATTACTAGACTATGAAGACACAAAATTAGACCCTCGAGGAATCGTACCCAAAATTATTGTAGTCTACAAATATATTTGGTTTTCTTTCATTCCTATGTTATTTCTGAAATAAAAGGTTTATTTACTGACCTCTATTGTGAGGTCAAACAATAGTTGTACTTAATAGAAAGATCGGAAGGGGAGAAGATGACAACTCCGGCGACCATTGTAAGTCAATCCAACTAGAGACACTGCATTATATTGTGCATTATGCATAGATGTCGGCAAGTTAACATTTGAATACAATAGTTTTATTAAACAAGGTGTTGATTTAGTCAGTTGCAATATTTGAATAGAAAATCTTAAGAGGCGTAAATAATTCGTCGGTTCTATTTTAAAAGCCGTAAACAGATTCCTATATATTTTTTTTAACTTACAAATATTTGAGAGGTTTTTGAATAACCCTATAACAGTGCGCAGAATGGACCTCGTTCTCGAGTCTGGAAGTTTTCTTTATTTATTTTATTTAAAATAATTATATCCGTTAACTGGTACCCATAACATAAGCAGGGTAAGTCTAGCTTACTTTGGGACCAGATGACACTGTGTGAAATGTGTAAAACTTATTTTATACAAGACAGAATCACTTAGCTAGTCTGAAACCCATAATAACGTTAAAATACACATTAATTGCTTTACAATAACCAAGTCTGTCTACGAAATCCATTTGCATCCACTACAGAGTAGTTTCAAACTTTACCGTGTCCGTTTTACTAGACTAGGTTACATCTTCTGTTTATTTTACAGTACTTCACAAATTTTTCATTTTACCTTTTTATGGAAGAGGTTGTCAAACAAGCATTTGTGTATCATCTGATGGTATGTGATCACCGCTGCCTATTGAACATAGACACTAAGGGAGTCTTTGAGCCGTTGCCGACCTTTTACCAGATTTTTTTTATTTTTTTTATGCCGCTAAGGTGACAAACAAGTATACGGCCCGCCTGATGGTAAGCATCACCGCAGCCTATAGACGCTTGCAATACCGGGGGTATCACTCACGAGCTGCTAACCCTCCCAACCCCCCCAAGTGGAGCTCTGGAGACATTACTCAACGTAGGAACACAACATGGCCGAGACCAATGCTATTTGGCTACGATCTTCTGTAAGTTGGAGGTCCTTCCCCAGACGGGCTGCTCCGATTTGAGCGGATTATCCGCTGTGCCCTACCCCTCTTAGTCCTCATTCAATCACTACTGTTATGCGAATAGAAATAAAGACATTGTCCTTGTCACAATAATAATATTTGGGCACGCGAAGTGATGATCAAGGTTAAACGTAGCTAACATAGGTGCCATTACAATGATTTTAAGACCATTATGTTTACGATCTAATTCGACACATAAAATGTTGATCTCTTTTACTTTTTTGTGGACCTTTTCTAGTCGTGGATTAGAATAAGGTACAGTCAGCCAATGAAAGAGGTGAGCGGGCCTTGAATATGATTTAAGTTATCTAAATATTGAATGAAGAGATTTACTCTAATTTTGATTTATCTATTTATTCATTTATATAAATGCTTTGTCCAGACTGACTGACAATCAACGCACAGTCTAAATAAAAATCGGAAACTTGGATGGTGGATTTTTTGTATGACATAGGCGTACAATGAGAAAGGATTTGTAGAAATTCCCACGGGAAAGCGGGATATACGCAAACGAAGTTGCGCGGGTTTCACTATTACAAAATAAAGTAGAAGCAACAAAGCCACGCTGACGCGGTACGAAGTTCGTTTGGTCAGCTAGTATTGTTATATGTAATAATTACAAAGTTTCACATTACACACACATTAAAAGCATAAAAATCTTTATTCTTAGTTCTTTACCGTTTCTTATGGTCAGGATAATGCATTACTGCATGTCCCGCCACTTGAGGAAGCGACGCGCAGTGTTCCTTGTATGGGAAGCTTGGCCATAAATCCAAAATGAAATTATATTAATGTTCGCTTTTGTAAGTATTTGAGGGTAGATTTATGTTGTCTTCATTCAGATTTGTTTGTAGTAATTATATTTGTTTGATCGTTTTGTCATAATAGTAGCAGTTTAACGAGTCATTTGTTGAAGAGAGTTTAGTAAGACTGTGATAAATATCAAATTCAAATTCAAAATATTTTTATTCAAATAGGCCTAATATAAGCTCTTTCGAATCGTCACAATTTTTTCCTACCACCAGTTCAGACGGCAGATTTGTGCTAAGAAGAAGCTGGCAAGAAACTTAGCACTTGCTCTTTTAAAATGGTATTAATAAGATACAAATTACAATGACAGAAAATATAAAATTAACACAAAATATCTGTATCATTGGTTTTACCAGAGTTCTGTTCTATAATTTAATTTTAAAGTTATTCATAATAAGTCTTATTTACTACTAACTTACTAAGTTTGTATTATTTTATGTACAGTTGTACGGTTGTTGTAGTAGGGATGAGGTTTGTCGGGCTCTCCTCTTTAGCCAATGAGGGATACCGACTAAAAACCTGACTGTCTGCCGCCTCTTCCGCCTTAACAGTGGCGTGGCTGTGTGAACTGGTGAACTGCTCACCTCATTTATTGATTGTATTATGATAAAGATCTTTAGACTTTAGTTTGTAACGAATAAACTCAACTACGGACCCGATTTTAATAATTCTTTTACCGTTGGGAATCTACCCTATCCCCGAATAATATAGGTTGTATTATATTTTCAAAAAAATTTGGGATTCTTACTAAAACGATTTATTATAAAAAAGATTTATAAAGAAACTAAATTAATGAATATCGATAATCTATATAGATATTTGCATGTTTATTCGAAAATATTTCAATAGGAGTATCCATGCTAATCTTATGTTTACTAAACGTTAGCATGTTACCGAACGCAGCAGTCGGCAAAATAGTTACCTCCCACTGCTGCGCACGCTGCGCACGAACACGTGGGCCACGTGGCACATTACAGCTGCGTGGATGACTACGTCGGTCTACGTTTCCACTGCAGTACAAGCTATACACGAATACAAAACCACGACTACCTACAGCTGTAGCGTGGCCCACCACGGCGCACGGAGAGGCTACGCATTGATTGTCATAGTTTTTGGTTGGTGTCGGAGCATTGAACCCTGTATTCCAATGTATCCAGCTGTAATGTGCCACGTGGCCCACGTGTTCGTGCACAGCGTGCGCAGCGATGTGCACGCTTTGTGGAACAAGCTGTGTACCGCATTCACTGCGTGCATGGCGTTGACAGCGTTGAGCTATGTTGAGCAAGCCACGCGTGTATCAATGACGTCACTTGATGGTTAACGTGTCCGTGGGTTGCAGTGGACACAATCACGTACATCCTCTTGCAAAGCAAAGCTTAACACACGTGCGTAGCCTCTTCGTGCGCAGCAGTGGGACAGCGCCTTTTTATACCCAAGAATCGAACGTCATACGACAAATCTAAGACAACAATAAACGGAGCACGTCTATATAACGATATACCCTCACATATTAGAAAAGCTGACTAATTTATTACTTTTAAGAAGCAATTAGCAGAATGTCTGCTGCACAAAGTTTAAATATTTTTGCATTTTGTGCACATACGTTTTTGTGTTTAATTATTTGTTCTTTATAAATTCACTGTATCTCCTCGACGATGAATGTAAACCCTACTTTAATTTATGTTATCTCATAAGTGGCAATTTGTGTCTTTGATGATAATAAAGATCTTTGAACCTAAAATCCTTGCGAAGCGGCGAGAGGCGCTAGTTATTTATAATCTAAAAACATAGCGTTCCAATTTCAGAAACTTTCCTTTTATGATGACGAAATGCTTTTATCAAAAATGTTTTATGGAAATATTCAACGGTTTTATTAGCTACCGCTATTATTATTTTGTATTTATTAGCATATCTTATTGTTGAGGATCGAGGATTTTACTGAAAGGATACGGATTAAAGACGGAGGAAAATCGGAAAATCCATTCGAGTACTTCTTTTTGTTAATCTATTTATCTCATCATATCATCATATCAACCCATAATCATCTCACTGCTGGGTCTGGTCTCCCTTCAATCGAAGGTGATTAGAGTGTACTCTGCCACGCTGCTCCAATGCGGGTTGGCAGAGGCCGGTGTTTTCAAACTGTCCTAAGGCCACCGACTTGGCTTAACGACTGTCATCCATCGACAACAGCCGGGACCGACGGCCTAACGTGCGCTCCGAAGCACGAGAAGCTCGAGATAACGAAACCCATCCAAACGCTGTCTTGGGTCGACGTCGCTTAACTTGCGTGTTCATATTAGTGTGCACAGCGACGCCATCGAGCTCCTCAACCTATTTATCTAATGTTCTAATATTTATTACTTTCGTAAACTAAGTAAATCGAAGTTCTGTGTTACACGCGAGATTTTCGGAAATTCCCCAGTGAAAACGGGATATGTACAAACGAAATTGCTCGGGTTTTACTAGTCATATTTTCAAAATTGACATATAAATGTTTTATAAGCTTGGAGCCAGCCAGACGCTGTCAGATTAGATGTAACAATGTTATAATACACTTCCGGACACATGAATCGAGCCACCCTACATTTTTATGTGTAATGACATAGAACATAAAAATATTCTTAAGTTAATCAAAAAGTTTTTATGCAATTTTGATGCTGGTATATTCATAATGATTTCGCAGTGCTTTTGTTCCAATTTTGAATTTATCAAATGGAAAAACGAAACAAAATCCAAATTAGTGCATTCTTTTGAAAAGAAAAGTTGATCTAAATTAACATAATTTTTTTATTTAACTCCATAATTTTGAATTTACCGTAATTGTTTTGAAATTAAGACATCGTAAATTTGTTGTTTTTTTAATTTGAGCCATTTAAACGTTAAAATTATGGATACACCGCCTCGTCTAGCCGCGCAAGCTGTGGCGCTTCTACAGTCGGGCCGAAGTCAGCGCGATGTAGCATCACAGCTTGCTTTAAGCCGTTCTGCTGTGCAAAGGGTATAACCATCGATACCTCGACACTGGTGGATACGTGCGCCGTCCAGGAAGACCGCGATTTCGGGTAACTTCAGAAAGACAGGATCGATTTATCGCGACAACCAGTTTACGAAATCGTCACCTCACCTCTGTACAGATCCAAGAACAGCTTCGAGACTTTCATGGAGTGGCTGTTTCCGCGCGAACAATTAGACAAAGACTTAAAGAACGTGGTCTGAGCCCACATAAGCCAGCCAACGGGCCGAAACTGACAAGAGCTCACCGAATGGCGCGCTTACAGTTTGCACGCGAACATTTGCATTGGACTCAACGCCAATGGAGCAAGGTACTCTTTACTGATGAGACTAAGATTATGCTTTATGGTAATGATGGAAGGAGGAAGGTCTACCGAAGGCGGGGAGAGCGCTTTGTTCAGTGTTGTATTGAAGAGAGAGTGAGTTATGGCGGGAGCTCGTGGATAGTCTAGGGAGGAATATCTGCCGATGGTAAAACTGGGCCAGAGGCTGTGACAGGACCACGTCTACCAACACTAAATGTCCGTCGATACATTAACCATTGCCTAGAGACTCATGTGATGCCATATGCTGGATTTGTAGGCCAAGGCTTCATCTTTATGCATGATAATGCAAGAGCGCACACTGCAGGAATCGTCAGGGCATACCTTCATGATGTTGGAATCACGACAAAGGAATGGCCAGCAAGGAGCCCTGATATGAATCCCATCGAACGTCAATGGGACGAATTAAAGAAGCGTGTTCGAGCTCACCAACCAGCACCACAAACTTTGGAAGAGCTGAGAGTTGCCATCGAGGAGGAATGGGAGAACATTCCACAACTCTTCATAATGACGTTGATTAACTCCATGCCAAATCGCATGACTGCAATCATAAACGCTCTCGGAGGCAATACAAGTTACTGAATAATTTTTTTTTCAATAATTCCTATTTTTTTTCAAAAGTTCAACCCGAGTCTTGTCTTTGAGAAAGGTTATACAGGACAAGTTTCACTTAAAATTGTAATTTTATCAAGTTATTGAAATTGAAATTTGGAATTAAGTATACCTTATTAATGTAAAGTGTACCAGCTTCCAAATTGCATAAAAACTTTTTCGTTGATCATATACTTTTGTTAAGTTACCAGCAATCAAAGTTGAAACTGCTGGGTGGCTCGATTCAAGTGTCCGGAAGTGTATTCCTCTTTACATCAAAGCTACCGTGTGTGACAAGCTTGATACACTATGACGCAGACAGACGGATAGACATGACGAAATTATGACATATATATATTCTGTGGCGTAGGTAATGCCGGTCCGCCACCCAGGAGGTCCCGGGTTCGAATCCCGGTCGGGTCATGATTAAAAACGAACTTTATAATGTCATAATTTAAAACCGCATTCGTGAAACACTTCCTAAAGGTTCACTGGTAGATAATGCATTTAGCGTTAAGTTCGCCTTTTGTACCCATATATTGTGGTCAATAAAGTTTAAATAAATGATAAATAAACTTTACCTGCTTGGCCTAGGGTCTTGGATGTCATCTATATAAGTATTTATTATAAAATATAGTATCGTTGAGTTAGTATCACATAACACAAGTCTCGAACTTACTTTGTCGCTAGCTCAATCTGTGTGATTTGTCCTTATATATATTTATGTATTTATATTCATAAAAATACATTTACTAACGTGTTGTCATAAATCTTAAAATACATTCATGTTATAATGGCTTTTTAAAAACAAACTGTTTCTTGCGGCAATTCCTCTCAACAGGCCATTCACGTCGGAAGTGCTAGAATGCATAAATAATATTAACGTGCAAAAGTATTTCCCTGTAAAATCTACTTGCAAAATATAATTTACTAGCGAAACCCGCGCAACTTCGTATGCGTGTATCCTGCTTTCCCGTGGGAATTTTGGAATATACTACATTTAAACCAATTAAAAAAAAAACCTTCCTCTTGAATCACTCTATTAAAATCCGCTTAATAGTTTTAAAGATCAAAGCATACATAGGAAATTGGGGATGGACAGACAGCGCTCGTTTTATACTATGTAATGTATCTTATAATTTTTAAAATTCCACCTTTTAATGCGTATTTATGCGTGAATCACGTAAACTAAGGCTTACATTTAAAATAAGTATGTTTTCTTGAAGACAAACAAGGGAACTGGGACATTGCATCTAGATATAGTCCACTGATATTGCCGTATGGTATGGCTTAACGACATCGATAATAGGAAATATAGATTTTGCAGATGAGAGATAAGGATGTGGACTGTAAATAAATAATAAATGATATGGAGACGAAGATACATTTATTATCAAAAATCTAAATTTCTTTATTCTGTGGGCACTTATGCCCGTTTATAGCAACACCTCCTACCTAGCGTTAGGTATAACCTAACTGGACAAATTTGTATGACACTTTTCATGACATAAGAGAGGTAGGCCAGCGGATAATCCGCTCAAATCGGAGCAGCCCGTCTGGGGAAGGACCTACACCTTACAGAAGATCGTAGCGAAATAGCATTGGTCTCGACCAGGTTGTGTTCCTACGGTGAGTAAGGTCTTCAGAGCTCCACTTGGGGGGGTTGGTAGGGTTGGCAACGCGTGAGTGATGCCCCCGGTATTGCAAGCGTCTATAGGCTACGGTGATGCTTACCACCAGGCGGGCTGTATGCTTCTTTTGCCAACTTAGTAGTATAAAAAAAACAAATTATTCCTATCACTGCAGCGAGGCGTTAATGAAAACGGGCGCGTCTTTTACAAAATTTGCGAAACAAGTATTACTTCGTGTGCGATTATCCTGCTTTTCCTTGGAAATTCCGGAATACAGAGACGTGACGTCAGTCTTGGATTTCTCTCTATGTATATGTATTTGTTATAAAATATACGTTGAGTTAGTATCCCATAACACAAGTTTCGAACTTACTTTGGGGCTAGCTCAATCTGTATGAATTGTCCCAATATATTTATTTTTATTTATTTATTTAAAGACACACCCTCCAAGTTTTAGGTCTCTACGATCAGCGATTTAAGTCGGTCCGTCAATCAGTCAGTCATTCATTCGTCTGTATTTCTCGAACGATTTTTGTTACGGGAATAAAACCGCTGTATAAAGCATTTTATACAGGACGAACTTTTTTCACCATAAAAAATTTCTATGTAGGCACTTATAAGGTATCATAAGGCCCTATTTATGAAAAAAAAAGTAGGTCAAAATAATATTTTCCCGGGTTGCGCGCGCGGTTACTATGAATTTAGATATCTATGTGATTCTGTAACTTCATAATATTTTAGTACTAAGTACTAAAAGCAGACTACTACACTGGGCGTCAAAAATAAGTAGTACAGTTTTAAAATTGCAATATCTCCTAAACTACAGAAGCTAGACCTTTGAAATAAAGAAAAAGTTAAAAGACAATTTCATTTCATTTAATAAAAACTTCATGCATAATATCGTCTTTTAAAGATTGATTTTTATTTCAAAACTCTAACTTCTATAGTTTTAAGAGTAATTGCAATTTTAAAACTATACTACTTATTTTTGACGCCCAGTGTAGTTACTACAAGAAAAAACACGTATATCATGATTCGCAATAGAAAAATATATTAAAATTTAGATGGTGAAAAAAAATTTCCTCCGTATGTATAGATGTGTAAATATTTCAATTCTTACATTTCCCTGTGATATAAGCAACTGAATAAATATGAAAAATTGTAACCGTATAACATAGTTTTCAGTGACATTGAATCTGTATATTCAGAGAAAGATGTATAGTCAGTCATTTCGCCAGCACAAGGGCACTGTGGCAGACTAGACGGCGCCAGGGACAGTTCCGCATAGCGAAATGCGTTGCGAGTTATATTTTAAAATAAGGACGCATTATTTTCCTGGCTATAAAAATGAAGAGTGAATCTACATGAGGATCCGCTCGAGTCAAGGTCACTTAGATACGTCAGGAAGTAAACATACATTAAGAATTGAGGCACTAAAATGTGAGCCTGCCTATGGGCCTGAGCTGTAGTCGAGGTCAATCAGATGCAGAAGTTGGGATCCTCTGCCTGAAGACAGTTTCTTAAGCCCACCATTCACACGCAGATTGGTCCGGCGGATTGGTCGGCCATCGGACTAATCCGCCTGTGTATGGAAGCGACGAACCGGTACGCCAGACTGTCAAATGGGTTGGCGTCGGGCTCGCAGGTCCGCGGTTGCGAGCCGCGAGCGCCTGTCGAACCCCACATGCCATACTTCGAGTGGAGGGTTCGTGGAGGGTTCATGGAGGGTTCGTGCAGTCTATGGGCAACGCCGGATTGGTCCGCCGTCGGGTCCGGGTTGCGAGTCGGGTCCAGGTTCGTGTAGTGAATGGTGGGCTTTATCGGATCGGCGTGGAATCAGAGTGTATGTGATCAAATCAAAACAAAAATACTTTATTCTGTACGCTCTCGTGGGCTTACACACGTCACTTACAATGAATTCAATTATATATTGTTGATCTGTATTAAATAAATAAGCTACTCTTAACTACCACCATTTCGGAAACAAAGCAAAATGACCACTAGGAAAAGAAATGGCGAAAGAAACCCAGTTACGGCCTTTTTTGTATGTATGACGAGTAAAGCTCTGACTCCGCCATTTAGCAAATATCGTTTAACCCTATTTCTGAAATACTCCATAAAAAGACTATTAAGAACATAGAGTCATCTATTTCTACGCTGCTAAAGCACTGAGGCGATCAGGGTATCACCAACTTTCGAAGTTATGGAACACGGTATTTTCACATGCTTCCTAGATTAATTGATTATAATGCGCTTGGTGACATACATCATGTGCCGAATCCGTATTCTACCAACCGGATACCGTACCGATCCGTTAAATACTTTGCCTAAAAGTGATGAGAATCACCATTACATAAAATATAGTCTGCCAGCTAATCGTATCGAGTCTGTATGTCCCGATAAAACTCGTCAGAAGCATAAAACCAGCTTCGAAGGACCAATAAACCGAGGCCGTTTTGTCTTCGAGTGTTCGCAAAATTTGTTTATGATCGATTTTATGGACACGTTATATACATGGCTTTTGTTACGTAGTTGAAGTAAATATCAGGGGTCTACTATGAAAAATTTTGATTTACAAAAATACATACATAAATTGAACTTATTATATGTATACGACGTGTCAATAACTATGGTTCGACAGTTTGCAGTGCTATGGCCATGATTGTAGTATTACTGTTCATAACGAATATAATGATTATTCAAATTAAGTTTAATTTGTGCTAAGCTAAAACAATAGCTGAAAAAGAAATATCAAGTGACAGAATAACATTTTAATACTGTTACTGGATCACACAAACAATCTCAAGCTAGCTTTAAATATATACAATGTATAAACGCATAATACTTATACAGAATATTAAAATATTTATGTGAAGCAACAATTAAACGTTGCAAAGCAACATCACCAACTATTTGTTAGAAACCATTCATTTGCATCTCAAGTACAAAACCTAATAGCTTTCGACAGAGTTGCAACAAAGTGATATAGTGTAGAAAATTCATTTTACTTAACGTTTAACTAGATTTTGTCTTAGCTATCCAGCGGATTTATACTAGGAAACCTTACAACGGCCTATGTTAAGTATGTGAGCCGATACAACCGTCTCTAGGTCAAACATTTCGAGCTGGTCTGGAATAACATATGCCGTATCCAAACAGAAATACCCACAACAGTCATCTTTTTAAAGAAAGTACGTTCTTATTGATTAGATGGCTCGCCAAAATGACCAACTCATCATCATCATTATCTCACTCATATCAACCCATAATCATCCCACTGCTGGGATACGGGTCTCCCTTCAATCGAAGGTGATTAGAGCGTACTCTGCCACGCTGCTCCAATGCGAATTGGCAGAGGTCGGTGTTTTCAAACCGCCCTAAGGCCACCGACTTGGCTTAACGACTGTCATCCATCGACAACAGCCGGGACCGACGGCTTAACGTGCCCTCCGAAGCACGGAGAAGCTCGAGATTACGAAACCCATCCAAACGCTGGCTAGAATCAACGTCGTTTAACTACTATCCCACTAATATTATAAAGGTGACAGTTTGAGAGTGTGTCTGTTACGTCTTCACGCTCAAATGGCTGGGCAATTTTAAGGATATTGTAGGTAGCTGATGCCAAGGATCAACACATATGGTACTTATTATTTCGATTGTATTGTATCAGTACTAACGTATTGTGGTTAATAAAGTTAAATAAATAAATAACAAAGGAAACTGTTGTTTCAGATTCCATCCATCATGACTTACTCCCGCAACGTGGCAGTTTTGGCAGCATTATGGCTAGTTGTCAGTGCCACCTCCAGCCCTGTAAGGAGATCCCCTGACCTGGAAGCGAGGCGCAGAAGCGCTATTGACCGAAGTATGATCAGGTTAGTTTATGATGTCGATAAAATAATCTACTGAACAATAAAGCCGTTTGTTTTGAATTTTCGTTCTTTGACGCAATGAAACGTTTTTTTATCTCATCTTAAAACTATTGTTTATTACCCAAAGACAATGGGAGATACAATAGTTTTCAAGATTTGCAGATTTGGGAAAATAAAATTCGTAAGAGCAAAATATCAGTCCCTCAACCAGTAAGCCATAAGTAAAGAGATAAAAAATAATAATTGTTTAATTGTCTTTTATGGTTGTTAGGTAGCCATTTTTATTTTGAAAATATTTTTTTAAAGAAAAATTTCACAATTTCAACTCCACCTGGTGAAATTTTTCTTTCAAAAGTATTTTTTTAAAAAAGAAGGAAATTTATGCCGTAATTCCACCCCAGAATATTTTCTTTTGTCACCAGATTTGGCCGTTCGTATCCACCAGAACTATCAGCAGCTGACATCCGAGAGGCATTCCAACAACGTCCAGTGCGCAGAGGCAACAGTTTCCTTAGATTTGGTAGATCCCAACCAGTTACTTTCACTACTGATGATCTAGTATCCCTCTTAAGAGCATACGAAGATGATTATGATGCCGCTTCAAAAAGATCATCAGCTTTCATCAGACTCGGTCGTAGTCCCAGCTTCATCAGGCTAGGAAGATCTTCTGATGACGAAAAAGCAAATTACGAACAAACATCTGAATTAGTTGTCAGTGGTTTTCCTCAGAGAAAGAGCAGAGCGCGAGATCACTTTATTAGACTCGGTAGAGACAGTGAAGAATTGAACGAGAAGAATGAATTTGACGAGGAAACCGAAAGGAGGAAAAGATCAGTTGAATGTGATGGTTGCCAAGCGTAATTTGTGATTTTTTCTACCGAACTGACCGTGTTTTGGACTTCTATCTTTGTTGTTGGAAACGGAAAACAATAACCCAACCATAGAGAATAAAGGATACGATGTTCCTCTTCATTTGTTCATACATTCATTGTGTGACTAGAATTGAAAATGCCGCTTTTCTGGCATTTAAATGTAATTGTCAGAGCAACTGAAGATAATTAAAATATTGTCTTCAGATTTAATTGCATGAAAAATATCAGCTCAGTCAGCTGAGGATAGCTTTAAAATTCAGTTTACCATAAACAAATATTTGGTCCGAACAAACAAACTTTCCAACAGCTTGCATAGCTTATGCTGAGTAGGAAACAAAATACAATTCAAAGTAGATCTTTCAACAACAGAGATAGAACTTCAAGAACTACGGTGTCTCTTTCCCTCTTGATGTTGCAAAAGTGTTACTGATTATACAGAGAATAAAATCATACGAGATCGCCATGTGGTATACGAAATCACTGTCATTAAAGACTAAAGTCGTTTTTGATAAAATTTAAAAAAAAAAACTCGTGATTTTATCGAAATTTACTTATTCTGTGTCAAGTAATTTTACGTGCGCATTTTGCTTATTTGTAAACGAAATAACCTACTGGTTTAAATCAAGAAATTATTTCCATAGATAAAATAAAATTGTTCTCTGTATTATCAAAAACATAATTTCTTAAATTTCCACGATATAATAATGGCTACGATCTTCTAAAGGCTAAGTATGTGGTGCATTGATGTATATGAATTTTAATGATACGTACAATATATGATTTATTTAACTAGTGTTATAATAATAGAAAATGTTTTAACTAGATTGTATGTTAAATATTAATTCTCTTAAATTTTTATTACAATCAAAAGCAAAATGCGCTTATTATAACGACAAGCCTATATTATTTATTACCTCAAAATATGCATATTTTAGGTAACAGGCGGTATTAAGCTGCCACTGATATCGGGGCCTTATTCCCGTATTAATAAACCGCTCTCAAAATCACGCTGAATGCTACTTGAGATGCAATCGCCAGCTATTTGTGCGCCACTCACCTGAGATCCGAAACATAAACACGCACTCAATTGTCGTTTAATAATAAGAACAGCAGCTTGAGCCAGCTCTCAATACAGATCTCCTTAAAACGGGCCTTAGACACACGCAAACTGGAGTTTTAGGAAGCCTCCTTCTCTTCTTCGAGTACTCTTGCCATTCTCTTAACAAAAATAGTTTCAATCTCATCTTAAACTCACGCCCTATCTCGCTCAATTGTAATTTGTATGAGTGAGACAACGTTGAGATTGATATGACATGAGATTGTATTGTAACTGGTTTTGTTACGAGAATTTGGTCAGTCTCTGATGGTGGTCGCAGCTTGAAACGCTTCCTCTAAGGCTGCTATTCTACCAAAATGTGCAGAGAAGCTTAGCGGTGAGTGAGAAAAAAAAAACTCCAATGAGGGGTCACGTTATATTGGTTATTTGACGTAGATCACATCAAAACTCACCCGATAAAATCACACGGCTATGGTCGAAAAGCAACCTAAATTTTTTAAATTATTTTAACATTTCGTTAATGTTTTTAACAAGTTTTAAACTAATACAACAAATATATACTATCATATTATTAAAATACAGTGAAAGTATCCTAAATATAAAAGGCTGGGTTACAAAATGTGTTTTGGATGCATTCACTTCACAAAATAAAATTACAATTTTTTAAAATAATATGTCTGTTATTTCAAAAAATTACCCTCTATTTTAAGATTTTACTAATTTAACACAGATAAAAAAGATGTTATTACTAGATAGACATAGATTATGTGGAGATATGCGGAGCGAAGAATATTAAATGGGTGGGGTTGTCATAAGAGATGTTAAAATGCCGCACCATGTCATTTTCAATCACATTCATAGTCAAACAGTATAATAATTATAGTAAATAAAAAAATATATATTGATCTTATTAATGAGAGTATAAACCTGGACTTCGATTAGGATACGAAATCGCAGTTTAGTATACAAAAATAAAATCCTATATCTATCTACGCTCCGCAGATCGTTCCGCACCTCGCTTCAGTGGAAACCGAGCTTTATTAAGTTTGACACATTTCTTTGAAAACCAATTTTTGATTTTTCTTAGTTCTTTATAAACTGACTGTAAAATATAAAAAGATTTTGTTAATTATATGTCATCTAAGGCGCAAAGCACACTGAACTGGCTTCGGGCACTAGCATGGCTTGGATGTGGCAAGGACATGGCTGGCGTGGATCGGGCGCAGGCAGTTATCTTTTATAATCCCTTCTTTATAAGACATATTATGGTCATACGTGCTCTCTGTCTGCGAACTGACGGCAATCGGGCGCGAGCGCCGAAATGGCGTGCTTAAGCGCGTCCGATGACACCCGTTGAAGTGAGTTCAAATAACGACCTTATCTCCGAACATTTAGTACGGTATTCGAATATAGAAAAGTAAATGTCCGTGCCACGTCCGCGACAAACGTCAGTTCAGTGTGCTTTACGCCTAAAATGAAAATAAGTAAGTTTATTTTTCCTGTTAGTATAATAAATGTTTGTGTAATTACTAACAAAATAGTTATGTGTACGTTATTGCAATAAATAAATGGCATTAATATGTAAATTAAAGGAATTATGAAATGTTTCGTTTCAATTATTATTTTGAAAATAAATAAGGTTTGCGTTAATTAATAATTTTGAGTGATTTTTTTACCTAAATAACTCACAAAAATAAGTGATGACCATTTGTGTTGTATGACGAATAAAATTCAGAGTAATTACGAGGTTTTTCACCTCACGTTTAGAATACGAGCGCGTTAGAATTCTGAATGAGAAAGATAACAATATATTAAATTCTAATGCGCTCGTTTTCGGACGTGTGGTGAAATAACTCGTACCGAACACTCATGAATGCAAAAATGCGCTTCAGAAACTGGCTGTATGCCTCGCCGTGCTATTCAGGAAATATCCAATAAAACTTTTAATTTGTTCCTCACACAGCATGAATCGAGGGTGCCGCGGCATTCTTCTGCAACCAGACGCCGCGCTGGTGGAGTCACTCTATGTAAAAACTCAAATGCTTCCTCGAGTCTCGCGTCAGAACACGCGGCCACGAATGAATTTATGCCCAAGTTCGCAGCGGAGGAAGCAGAAACAAACCTTACTAAACTTAGGTGCTTATATAGGATGTAATCAGATGTAATAAGTATATGATGTATTTTTCTGAACGTCTTTATCTCATAATGAGTCTGTCTATTCTATACACTTAGAAAAGAATATTGTCATCCTACTAATATTAAACACGAAAGTTTGTAAGAATGGAAGTGTCGAAGGATAGATGTTTGTAAAGTACACTTACTTTTACGTAAAAATCAATTGATAGTTTCGCTTGAAATTTGGTACACCGATAGTATAAAATCTGAATTAATTCATAGGATAGTTTTCTCCCAAACATCCAGGGATTGAAAACAACGGGATATAATTAAAAATAATTCTTACAAATTCGGAATATTAATATTATATTACTTACGAACAAACAAACAAACTTTTGCCGAAGAAGGAATACAGAGAAAGGAGCAACGTAAATATTACATGATGACATTTAAAGAGTTTTTATGAAATTTAATTTTAATTATTGTAATAATACAAGTGTCAGTTTTACTTCTTGTTTACTAATAAAGCCACGAATAGGCTGTTTGTTACACATAATAAATCATGCGCTAGAACTATCAAATTCAAAGTCCTGACTAATTTAACTATATATCAACGCACACACAGCCCAAACCGCTGGGTCTAGAGGTTCCTTACGACGACGTCTAGGGGTGTACTAAGACAGGATTTTTCAAAATTCCCACGGGAAAGCACAACATGGCATGGCCGAGACCTATGCTATTTGGCTACGATCTTCTGTAAGATGGAGGTCCTTCCCCAGACGGGCTGCTCCGATTTGAGCGGATTATCCGCTGTGCCCTACCTCTCTTTATAATCTTTTGTCTTTTTGGTCTGTCTTTCAGTCTCTATACAAGGTGATTTTTTAGTCACCAGTCCAGCAATATTGAAGGAGGGCAGAGTGCCCTTGATAATGATCAACTTTTACGATGGGACATGTCAAACCCCAAAAAAAAACAACATCTGATTCATACATTTTGATCGAGTTGGTATGAACATTTTGAATGAAACAGCAGATTTTTTTTTCGCGATTTGACATGTGCCCCCCATAGTAAAAGTTGATCATTATCATGGGCACTCTGACCTCCTTCAATATTGCTGGTGACTAAAAAATCACCTTGTATAGACTCCGTTAGCAAATGCTGGCTCGTATGACAATTTTATAGCAAAACAGGATTTAATAACGTTTTAACTGGCGCTTTTGCGTTCTAATTGGTCGTTTGGCTGAGTTTATTTGATACTGCATTTGTACAATTAATTTATTTTAATACCTCGGTGTCACTCGACAAAAATAGAATAATAATTAACTCGAAACAAATCACACAGGTCCCCTGGGTTGGGGTCCAAATAATAATAATAATAATATACCTATTGTGTTATTGTATCTTGTTGACCCTGCCCACTCCAGATAAGGTCTGTTTGTCTGCTTATTTAATAAATAAAAACATCAAATAAAATAAAATAAGTATACATGGATTCTTACTATGATATTTGGGTCGTCAGTTCTTACTTACAAACCTTAAATGTAAAACGACATTCCTTTGGTAAGACATGAAACCTCATGAGACACTACGATAATATGTAGGCTTCATAGTTAAGTCGTGAAGAAATAACAAATAAACATACTCACTTATACACATCTGTACTAATATTTCAAAGAGATAAAGGTTGTGAGTTTGTAGGGAATAATCTAAGGAACTGCTGAACCGATTTTGAAAATTATTTTACCAATAGAAAGCCACTTTGTTTTCGAGTATCATCATACTTCATATTAATATTATAAATGAGAAAGTGAGTTTGTTTGTTTGTTTATTATTCCTACACGGCTTGACTAATCGGCTGATCATTATGAAAATTTGTATATATAAGTATATTGTCAAATGGTTCAGAGTACTTCAGAGCCCAACATAGGCTACTTTTTATCCCGTGAAAGTATGTCATTCCAATGGAAAAAATATTTTTTCTACTATGGAGGGCGCTGTATGGGATGGGCTATCGGCCAACAGATGGCGCCACACGTCGCGCTATGGGTTGTTTTGTTGTGAAACGAGATCTATGTCATAAAATTATATGCAAGCGAAGCTAGTAGGCTATAATATTGCTTAACCCAAAAAAGACCACGCGGGCGAAGACGGACAACAGCTGCCAGTTTACAATATTAGTTAGGATGATAAGTGAAATGAATTCATCCCTCTAGACTATTGTTTATTCTATGAAACAGTACAACGAGTAAAGCAGGAAACCCGTTGAAAACAAGGAAATAGAAAGTCTAGATTGACGTCGGAGCAATTCATTTTGTTGTGTTCAAATAAAAGTCGGGTTGTGTTATTTTTTTTTTTATACCACAAAGTTAGCATACAAGCATACGGCCCGCCTGATGGTAAGCCGTCACCGTAGCCTGTAAACGCTTTCAATACTGGAGGTATCACTCACACGTTGCCAACCCTCCCAACCCCCCCTTCGACCTTACTCACCGTAGGTACACAACATGGCCGAGACCAATGCTATTTGGCTACGATCTTCTGTAAGGTTACGCTAGTACTATTTATTATACTGTGGTAAAGTGGAGGTCCTTCCCCAGACGGGCTGCTCCGATTTGAGCGGATTATCCGATGTGACCCTACCTCTCTTATGAATGAATGTTTATAAAAAACTCAAGAATCAGGCCCGTCACATACACTCGAGATTCCGAAACGGTTTTCCGATTCGTTATTGCGATTCTCTTCCATAAATTTTGTACGAGTCGCATGACACATTCGTTTCGCTCAAGCTGAAAACTAATGTGTTCCGAGTTCGAATTCTATATTCCGTTTCAGAATCCCGAGTGTATGTGGCGTCCCTTACAATAACAATAGAAACTTGACGGTAAATACGCTGTATCCATAGACCATAAACCACAAGTTGTTGCGGTCCAATCATACAGGTGATTGGAAAATGGAACAGAGGTCTAATATGATCCCATAGCCAAAGGGAAAACTGGACAAATAAATAAATAAATTTTACACAATTCACACAACATCACTTGGTCCCAAAGTGAGCCAGGCATAAGTTGCTTATTATGTTATGGGTACCATATTTATTTCACACAGAATTTAATCACAAAAATTCGTTGCCTTTTTGTAAGCTAACTGTAACGTCTTCGTAATTGTAGAAAAGCAATGAATAATTAAATGAAAATAATTGACTTAAATCTTATAAATGGACTCAGATAAAGATGATGTCTACCAGCAGGAAAATCATCCGTCTCTCTCCAGTTTCGCATTCTTCTCTAATCGCTGGCAGTCAAACTTATGCCTTGTGAATGTAAATAATGCCATTAACATACAATTTCACAAAACAAAGTAAACATTTAATTTTGTGCCTTTAGGTCTTGAGCAGACACCACTTTTAGTCGCGGCGATTTTTTAATACCACTAAGGTGGCAAACAAGCATACGGCCAGCCCGATGGTAAACAATCACCGTAACCTACGGATGGACGCTTGCAGTACCGGGGTATCACTCGCGCATTGCCGAGTGAAAGTGGAGCTGAGACCTCACTCAACGTAGGAACACAGCATGGCCGAAACCAATGCTATTTGGCTACAATCTTCTGTAAAGTGGATGTCCTTCCCCAGACAGATTTCTTTGCTATTAGAGCTAACCAACATGATAGAAGAATCGCTAAAATGCACACTTCGCGTCGTTGCGTTGACTCATATGAAGACCTTTCCTGTTGTTTTCTAGAGAAAATAATAATAAATAAAGCAGCATTTTCAAATTTTATGATGAAATACTGATCACACAATAAACAAAAGAAAAAGGATTCTTCAAACTTCAAAAACTAGATGAAAAAAACATGACAAACATATGTTTTCTTTACAAAAAAACAGAAATAAACATGTCTATTTCCGTCACAAATCAAAGCGCTAGAGATGAATAGAACTGGACACCGCATCGTTAGCCGGACTAATGAATATCCATCGGGAATAATGCACATTGTCGATAACTTTTGCTTACATAAACAGCGAAATGGGGTGCAGTTGCAGTGGATAAGCGTTAGCGACAAATCATGAAGAAATTACTAAGAGGCGTTGCCCTAAGTGGTGTAGTTCTGCACGTTCAATTGGACACTGACGTCACGCATTTTCGGGCTGTGCGGGGGTGCGGAACAGGTGCGGGAGGGTGTTTAGACGAACGGTCCATTAATAGCAACTCCTCTTAGTAATTTCTTCATGCGACAAATACAATATACACTATCTATCTATAATTTCATAAAGCAGACAAACAAACACGGAAACACCAGACTAGAGACAAACAGAAATACCATCACATTTGCGCCCCTCTTGTGGTCAATAGCCGAACCCACACCGGACAATCCAGCGCGATACGGTACGCGCGCCGCGCGGCGGGATCGCGTCGCGATCCGGTGGGGCGTTTATCAAACGCGCGTGTTTGACATGGACTTGCAACTTGCATCGTCCGGTGTGGATCCGGCTATTCGAACCCGCCGCGCCCTCTGTTGCAGAAGGTAGGGTCACTTCCAAAGGGCCACCGTGTTGTCGCGTATACATACAAGTAAAGTACATCTCATTAAATAATTAACTATAACTAATTCCAGTTAAAAGACGTCATTTACATGTTCTACTTTAAAAACTACATTATGGAAACAAATCAAAAATGAACAGTAAAAGAAATGGTGAAAGAAAACAGGTTCCGAGAATTCATCAGATACATATCTTAATCTGGAACCTATTAAACTTGTTCTAATGCGTACATCCTGTCCTGTGTAAGTGAATGTTATGTAGATTTCAATGCAGATCTATAAATCTTTGTATATGTCTAAAATGTACATAGAATTTGCCAAGAATCAAGAAATAATGTAGCGTTGCCAAAATGCTATTTTGTTTAAAAACAAAACTTTATATTTCCAGGTTTCGAAATATGTAATTTGTTTTACTTTGAGTTTCAAGCCAATTGTAGATAGGTACCCCCGATTCGCTGCCAATTTGTTAATACATAACACATGCAGTTTCCGTTATTTATCTTAGCCACTAATATTATCCTAGTAGGTATAACTGAAAACATAGTACCTACACATATCTAAATTTTTGAGACACACACGGAAGAGCAACACAGAGCGGCGGAAATCCCGTCACCGCTTGCCGCTTACCTTAATAGACGTGACGTTTGAAAGGCTCTTGTGCTGTGCGTAGGGTACACAGGCCGGTTTTCCACCAGAGTTGCGCCGCAAAGCTATACAAATCTACGCACGGCCGCGTCCCGCTTACTCGCGTACGGCACAAAACTCTATAGAAAAAAAATACATCTCCTCTCCTCTCCGTTTTGGTGGAAACCGAGCGTAGGTGACCACATAGGCTCGTGACCAATATTTTATTTGATTTCATTTGATCACAAAAAGAGGTTTCTTTCTGTGATCAAATGAAATATTGGTCGCCGTGGAAGTCCTAGCGTGAAATTAACGTAACACTTACCTATTAATTACTAATCTCATAACTAATATTAATTCCGTCTCTTAATTTTCTAATAAATATGTATTAGGAACACCTAAAAAAGGTACATGAGAACTCGAAAGCGTCACACAATCAAAATAATCCACAGGTTGTTTTATTTAAAAAAAGACAATATCACAAAGTTTATAAACCTTTGCAAAGCACGTAGAGACTATACTGATAATAAATTAGATGAGCCAACGCTCGCCAGTTAAGTGAAGGCAAGTTTACTGCTTGAGATTTATATCTGCTATCCTGTATCGGCTGGTGATGGGATGGTTATCGATACTGATGCTAATTCTGTTGTACATTAAATTACACTAAACTAATTTTGACAGGACTAGAAGTGTTGCTATCTGTCACTAATTGTAAACCAACAAAGGACAACAACACCTTTGGTCCTGTCAAAATTAGTTTAGTCTAGTTAAATGTACAACAAATTAGCACCACAATTAATATCGATCGATCCAAAAGCTTAAAGCATGGAAGAGTTTCTTATAAGTTCATCTTATTATAAATCTGCCGTCTGAACTGGTGGCTCTTGTCGGGGTAATCTATTCCAGATCTTTTCACCTCTCTAACAGGTTTAAAAATACAAATCACACAGATTGTTCACACACACAGTAAGTTCGGAACTTGTGTTATGGGATACTAAGCCCCTTCGTACACAAGGCTACTACAATCTTCGAGACTCGACGATTTTAGTCTCCAAACGACTACCGCCATACAAATCCATTGAGGTTCGTACACGGTTCGTACGCGACTCGTGTACGAACCTCATTATGATACTATGTTTTAAAACAAATACATATCATATAGAATAATATAGATCATCCAAGACCCAGGCCAATCAGAAAAAGTTCGTTTTTCATCATGACCCAACCGGGATTCGAGCCCGGGACCTCCTTGGTGGCGGTTCGGCATGGTAACCATTTCGCCACGGAGGTCATCAATCAATAATACCTATTAATTTGTACAATATGAAATAGAAAAATATTCTACACTATGTCATCAACCTAATAGTTCATAACTGCAGCGAAGCAATGTGATTTTACGCGCGATGTAAATTTAATTTTGGTTGTGCATTATTAATACATGTGTAATTATAAACTACGGTAATATAAATTATCTTTAACCGCACGGTTTTCGACCTAGGCACACTAGTTCTCTTCTTTATTTCACTGATCTTCATACCAACATCAATACAGTATCAGTACATACTTGTAGTGACACAAAGAAGAAAGTAAAGCAGAAATAATACTTAAACTATTATTTATTATATTTTTTAAGGTTTTTAGTTTTAGGTTCATTATAATTTGTTTATAATAATATGTTTAGTTTAGTTTTAAATATAGTTTCATAAAGATTAAATAAATGTAATACAAAACAGAAAAAAAAAAACTTAAACTTTTTTTATAAAGGTTTTAATATGTTTTCATTATGTTCCATGGCATACTCGTTCTTAATTTGACAGAATGAGATAGGTCATTGTATCGACCAATAGCAACTCTCGCAATCGCAACACAACCAATAGCAATTACGTGGACCAATAACAATGCAGTAAAAATACTCGTTTCTTAAAAATACTATAATATCTGCCTGAGCAGGTTTTTGACCTGATATGGGACACTCTTATAATAAATACCCTAACCATATTGTTAAGCAGTTTCTCATAGAAAAAATTGATCAGAAAATATTAATAAATCATTTTGTCTATAATTCCGAGATAGGTTTTGCTTCACATGAGGGCTTAGTGAAACTGCCTCGTCATTTTCATACGTGTTACCAAGTTGGTTCATTCTTCCAGTCTCTTTTATATCGATAACAAGTGAACAACACTAGTAAAAGTCAAGTTACTCACGCACAAGAGATTATACGTATACCAACACACATGACTATAGATGAAAATGGCGGTATCTCATACCTAGGATATCTTGTTTAAATACAAGCACGTGAGGATGGTATGTTAAAATAGATATTTAGGTCACAACACACACACAACTTTAGGCTTATTGAGGGATTCAGACTAGCTTCTTTTAATGAGGGTTTTCTGAAATGTCACCCACTAGGCGGCGGCACTGATACGTCAGGTCCAGAAACCTGTCAAAAGTGTCATAGCGCCTATAAATTCGTGTCAGATGTTCTTGACGTTGACGCTTTTGACAGCGCGGATTATTTAGATGGACCTCTTGACCTCTTGAAAGTGGCGCCAACTAATGGCGTTTTTCATGAAAACCTCAGAGGAAAACCCTCCGGCGATTTTACCACATTTGAATGTATTAATGAATATGTCTTATTTGCAAAACACAGGGAAAAATAAAACAATAGTTTGTATATACAGAAAACTTACGGACTAGTGTTTTTGCAACAAGGCAGAATATGAATTTGACAGAAATGCATCGTGAAACAATATAGAAAAAACGCCGACTTCCTGTCATTGTCAAACTAAAGAAGATATAGCTTGAGACTTTTTTATTGCAGAGCAAGACAAACGAGCAGGGGCCCGATTCTACTAACATAAATGCACCAATGGACTCTCAATGGTGTCTCAATCGTGTCTCAAAAGAATGCCGCTAGTGTATCATTGGAATAGTTTTTGACATTTGTTATGGACTTAAACAATAACATAATGTTTAACTTATTGTGGTCACCTGATAAGCAATGGTGGTATGAAAAAATTATAACAATTCGAAAGAGATTGTATTAAGCCAACTTGAATAAAAATATCTGACTTTGACTTTGAATCAATGCACATGGACATCCACAACTACAAAGCTTTAATGTGTAATTAAAATTAAAATGTGTGTGAGGAACTGACTATCAAAGTGTATAATATATAATATACTTCACGTATTGTGTGCTCGAGATTGTGTGGGTATTTAACTAAAAATAGACCTTGGGTTAGCATTAGCGGACACATCGATTTACGTGTATCAATCTTTCGACAATGTACAACCTATTTGTCATCATCCCGTCCGTTCCGATGGGCCCCCGTTGGAATTAATGGACCTCACAGCCTACGGAGATTGTATTAGGGTACCGTAAGTCTTTTTAAGTCGAAATTCACACCGAGAAGTAGAATTTATCATAAGTAACAAATTATATTCCCTGCCCACTTCATACAGAAATTCGTTACACGAAGGTTGCCTTGAAAAGATTGCTTTGAGCAATAAGGCCGCCTTATGGTATATACACTAGTTTGTAACTTTTACTGTTTATGTATTACTTGATTGTGTGTTGCAAATAAATGTTATAGTATCTATCTATCTATATTCTTAGATTAACAATATAATTTATTAACAATTTACAAAATACATAGTTAACACAAGTCATAATTATGCAGTGAACGAAAAAAACAATTATGTACATTTCGTAAACTAAGGTTGGTAACGAAATGACCATTTTATAACAATATATTAATATAACAAGAAATATATCATGCAATTAATACATAAAAATTTGATCTTTAATAAAATATAACTGTATTACTAATGCCCCGTTGCGTTGGGGTTTTGCGACATAAGATAGTTTTTAATCTTAATAAACTACAGTCATTAAAGTTATATCATAAATCAATATTTTTTTGTACTTAACTAACATAATTTTCTTTAAGTAATTTAAATCTTAATTTAATTAATAGATTAATAATTAAGGGTTATATTGTGTTTGTTTGTGTGTTAGACAATTAGGCTCAATGGATTTGATAAAAAAAGAAAAAACGAATAAATAATCATAAACCCTCTTATTATTATAACAAAGATTAGCCAAGGTTTATCTCAAACCTGTTTCGTCACTGTCATTCCTAAGGAAAATTAAATGTAGTTGGAAAGTGACGAAAAACGTTTTAGTTAAACCTTGGCTAATCTTTGTTTATTAATAAGAGGAAAAGTCTCTGTGTATAATAGTCTTTTTCACAAAGAAATATAGAGAAAAGTTCGCAGCTAACTTTTATAGAGAACTGCCGTAAAGTTTCATTCTATCAGAAACCTGTTTTCGCTTTCAATGGTAAGAAACACCACTAACTTGTAATTGACGTTAGATAAAATATTACTAGTAAGTGTACTTTTTTTCCGTCTACATAGTTTAATACAAAGTCCCTTTTCGTGTCTGCCTTTTTAGCTGTCTATGTTATGATTTATACTAGACCCTGTCGGGAAATATATAAAGGATCTCCGCCCAACGTTATTTAAAGCTAAATTGACAAAATGGTTGAATGACAAGTGTTTTTATTCAAATTCATATGTTGACACTAGAGAAACCCGCGCATCTTCGTGTGCGTTTATCCCGCTTTCCCGTGGGAATTTAAAAAAATGCTTTCATATCGGTTGCCTACATCATACACCACACTTTTCAGAACACACCCAAAAAATTGTGATATGTTTAGATATATATTTTTTCTATTTTTATACTTCTCATTACAATCTTTGGTGTTTATGAAATGGGCTAGCCCGACCGGTGAAGAGCCACCCTTTACAGAATATTGACGTGAAGCAGCAATGCGTTTCGTTCGGGGAGTGAAATATCCGAAATTCTTGTTTGTCACCTTTGTGGTATAAAAAAAATCTAACTCATTCCTTATACTATTTCTCGCTATATCCTGTTTTTTCCTGTTATAGGTCGGCAACGGGTTAGGGACCCTAGAATCTATGTGCTCCATAGTCGACGGTAATCACCTAATATCAAATGATCCATATTCTTGAGCTTGTTTTCCGACCACTTCCGTAAAAAAAATTTATAAGTATATCAGTAATTCAATACCTACAACCTCAGCCTACAACAACACTACGAAATAATAGAGCGAGTCGACGTAATGAGATTTCCTATAAGTGAAAATGTATGCCATTTAACCATTGACCAATTTAACTTGAACCCTGTCAAATATTATAAAATTTAATATTTAATTACTTACTATTTATTATCGATGAATATGATTCAGTCCGCTTTATACATAGTTAGAATTTTAGCTGTTTTTCCGATATCACAAACAGAATAAATAGACGACATTGATTGAATATTCACAATATAAAATTACATGACAGATGACACTTCACTTCACGGATGTGTCAAAATGAAATGTAATTGAAATCAAAAGCACTAAGGAGTATGAGTATTGATATCAACTCGAAGAAAATTACCCACAAAATACATTTTTTTCAAGAATTTCAATAAAATAAGAATCACATCTTCCATAAATTCTCTTAAACAATTTTTATGCAAAATATGAAGTAGATTGGACCAAGGAATCAAGTTGTCCCATAGTAACTTTACCCCCCTTTTTTACCCCCTTAGAGTTCGAATTTCGAAAAATCCTTTCTTATCGGACGCCTACGTCTTATAATAGTTCCACCTGCCAAGTTTCAGATTTTTACGATGAGCGGTTTAGGCTGTGCGTTGATTCTCAGTCAGTCAGTCAGTCAGTCAGGACAAAGCATTTTATATATATAGATGACATATTATTGACATATTTTAAGTATATAAAAAAAAATATGCTAAAATTAATATAAATTTGTTTTTATCTTCTAATATTGTATTTTTTTTGCATTATACATATAACTGGCGAAATGTAACTGATCTACTTACAACCTAACAACACTATGTATACCTTTGGCTTGCAAATAAATTACTTATTTGAATTTTGGTAAAGCCCGAATTCAAAGCCCCAGGAAAATATTGTATGAGTTGTTAACGACATACCGTGTTTTCTTTCGCCATTTCTTTTACCGGTGGCCATATTGCTTTGTTTTTATTTCTGAAATGGTGGTAGGTTTATATAGTAGATTATTTTATATCAATTTAATTAAGTATACAAATTGTACTACAGAACCTAAAATACGATAAAAAATAATTGACTCTAAGATGTTCCTAATCATAGCAAATGACCCATAAGCTTGACATGATGAATTGGAATTACTTAGGCTCTTTTAGAATTCACTATCTCATTATATTCTGTTTCATAGGAAAATTGTCGTAGAATAATTTGTTAAAAAAAAATCAAGTGATATTTTTATTTTATTTTATGAAAGCTCAGTATATTTACTCTGTCTTGATTGGAAAGCAGAAGACATTCTACTATTGAAATTAATTTTTATTAATATTATGCAGAGTTGCACAAAATTTACATCCGAAAAATCGATAATCCACAAAAGTTACTTCCCCGGACAGCCCGCGTCCGGGGAAGGAACTCAAATCTCTTAAACCTTGTAGAAGAGAGGTAGGGCACAGCAGATAATCCGCTCAAATCGGAGCAGCACGTCTGGGGAAGGATCTCCACCTTACAGAAGATAGTAGCCAAATAGCATTGGTCTCGGCCATCGGCCATGTTGTGTTCCTACGGTGAGTAAGGTCTCCAGAGCTCTACTTTTTACAGGGTCGGCAACGCGCGTGTGATACCTACCCCCGGTAATGCAAACGTCTATATGTGCTACGGTGACTTCTTATAGGCGGGCCGTATGCTTGTCACCTTTCTGGCCACAAAAGTTAATTAGAAACTTTTAACAGATCCTGGCTGGGAGTCTTGTGAAACTAAAATTAAAGTGACTTTCTATAATCGGCTGTCATGCTAGTTAGAGCCTGTGTAGTTCTGTACGCTTCTTCCGAGGTAACATTTTTTTAAAATTTTAAACGGCAGACCAGCAAGCGGGCCACCTGATGGAAAGTAGTCACCGCTGTTCAATGAATTCAATGTTCTTTTCCTGATTACATCGCTCTCTATTTTATTCCTTGTATAAGGCAACGCATTGGTTGGTAGCACGCCTGATACAAATAAATAAATAAATAAATATATAGGGACAATTCATACAGATTGAGCTAGCCCCAAAGTAAGTTCGAAACTTGTGTTATGGGATACTAACTCAACGATATTATATTTTATAACAAATACATATATAGATAAACATCCAAGACCCGAGGCCAATCAGAAAAAGTTCGTTTTTCATTATGACCCGACCGGGGATCGAACCCGGGACCTCCTGGGTGGCGGTCTGACATGGTAACCATTACGCCACGGAGGTCGTCAAGGTTAAACACAAAGGTTGTTTATCCTACACTTTCCATCAGGTGCCTGCTGTAACATCCTAACTATCCTTACTAATATTATAAATGAGAAAGTGACTTTGTTTGTTTGTTATTCCTTTACGGCTTGACTAAGCAGCCGATCATTATGAAAATTTGTATATAAATATTGTCAGGGGTACAGAGTCCAACATTGGCATTGGAAAATATTTTTTCTACTATAGAGGGCGCTGTATCGGCCAACAGATGGCGTCACAAGTCGCGCTATGGGTTGTATTGTTGTCAAACGAGATCTATGTCTTAAAATTAACGCGAGCGGGGAAAAGCTAGTTATGTAATAAATAACAGTTCCATATAACTAAAATGTAAAAGGATTGTGCGTGGCCGGACATGCGATGTTTACATAAGGCCGGCTTATGCGGTTTAGTGCTAAGTTGATTATGAGTAGCTCACTCCGAAACAGTGCTTCTCAAAAGTATTATTTGTAAATGTATTTTTTTAATCATTTATGGCTTCAGCATTCTTAGTCTCCTTTGGATTTAACTAGTAAAAACCATATCAAAAACAGTAATCTGTTCACGTAGTAAGTTTAACATTCATTTTGTCTCACTATACAAATTCTCTGATCTCTACAACAATGTGTGCACAATATGTTTGAGTTGAAAGTACATATTTGCTCATTTGACAAAATATAAAGAAATATGTGTCGATATTTCGATGCACATCAAAGGGTTTTATACAAGTAAGTTATTTGGCTTTTGACACCATGTATAGACACTAAATTATTTATTTATAGTTATAGGACTATTTGCGAGTCGTGTACAATAATGCATGCATAAAGGACCTATTTTACAGACAAAAAGTGCGTCTTAGAAAGTCGGTCGTCTCTGCATGTTACCCACAGTTTGAATGCCACTGTAACGTACAATGTCAGTGTCCAAGTGCAATAAACGGATCGTTACTAGCTGTCACTACTTGTCACCCTTTCCTTGGCCGTGCGTGGGGCTGTAGGTCGATCACTTATTGGATTACATTTTATCTGTTACCATTGTCAAAACATGTTTTTTTTATTTTTTATAAATATAAATAAATATTTATAAGTAGCAGACCGCCCCGGCTTCGCATGGGTTTTACTAGGATCCTTTTATTAAAAAAAAATATAATATAGCCTATGTTACCCGGGGATAATGTACCTTTCCAACGGTGAAAGAATTTTTGAAATCGGTCCAGTAGTTTCGGAGCAATCTCCGAAACTACTGTACCGATTTCAAAAAATCTTTCACCAGTTGAAGGCTACATTATCGAGTGACATCGGCTATAGTTTTTCCCGAAATTTAATGTGGTTCCCACGGGAACGGGTCCGTGACTTCACGCGGACGAAGTCGCGGGAAAAAAAGCTAGTAGTGTTTTAATGTGTGTGTATATATGCTCCCTTCTGTCTATATACGCTCCCTTTTATAATATTACTTTAATTTAATTTGATACAACAATTTAATTTGTATAGATGATGTTCAATTGGTAATCAGTTATAAGTTTAATTACATATAAAGCTAAAAAAGAGCGAAGTCTCTTCGTCAACTAGTTTGTATTCAAAAGATGTAGATGAGGAAATAAACCACTTTTATTTATTTTTTTAGAAGTCTAAAATATCTATTAAATAAGTAGGCCTTAGGGATAACCTCTAAAATTTATTATCGATACTAAAACATTGGCTATATTATGTTGATTCGTACCGTTTAAACATACTGATATATCGGCGACGCGACTTACATTAATGACATTAACGTGGCTAAAGGCTAGTGATGGGCTTACTTATATGATATCGATGAAAATTTCTATTAAATATATTGTGTATTTTTAGTATGTAGGTAGGTACATAAACACTATAAAAAAGAGATGTCATTATTGTCAGAAAGCCTCTGAAAGCCGATGGCGTAATTGGTCGTGTTAAAAATTTATGAACACGTAAGTTAAACAATGTTAACTTCAGCCACTATTTGGATGGTTTGGAGGACAATTTTGACGGGGGGCACACGTCGCGTCGATGCCGACTGTAGTCAATCATTAACAGTCAACAATGTTGTCTATGTATAAAAATGTAATTATAAGCATTGCATTGCCATGAAACTATTAATTTTTTTGTCTAATCTACTTAGAACTAGATACACAATCAGTATCAGTAAAAGTTTGCGTTTAAGCGTACATTTTCAAATGTTCAGTCGTTATAGTGACAAGCCCACCACACATTCCCACAACTGTGTCTCCTGTGTAGCCAGGATCAACAACGGCGACCTCAGATAGACAATAAGCAATGAAGCTTATTGATGTCCCGGGGAAGAAAACTACAGCTGTCTTGGAACTCACAACGAATTTAATCAGAAAGAAGATAGTCGGAGTAGGAAGTATTGAAAGGACTTCCCTCCTTAACAACTACGCGAGAAACAGCAATTTGAATTTCTTCGGTAGTATAGCGGTCAGTATCCCCGCCTGTCGTTATAGTGAGTTGATAGTACACAAAATGACAAAGTGCTCATTTTGTAACATGGTTTGGCAACACTCATTTCCAATTCACATATCCAATCACCGGGCCATATTTGAATCTGATTTTTTATATGGGATTGTGTATCAATATTTACCACAAACAAGCATTTTGCCTGATGGTAAGCAGTCACCTTAGCCTATGGACGCTTGCAATACCAGGGGTATCACTCGCGCGTTGCCGACCCTGTAAAAGGTGGAGCTCTAGAGACCTTACTCATCGTAGGAACACAACATGGCCGAGACCAATGTTATTTGGCTATGATCTTCTGTAAGGTAGAGTTCCTTCCCAGGGGTTGCTCCGATTTGAGCGGATTGCCCGCTGTGCCCTACCTCTCTTTAATTAGTTTTTTTTATATGTGATCGAAGCTAATCCATTCTTTTCTTTTCTTTTCAGTTACTTTGTCATAACATTACATTCTGAATATTCGTCATCTAAGGAGAGCCCAACAATTTGCGTACCGCTTCAGGCCATCCTAATGTTACTTGTACTCACATGAATATTTAATATCAATTTGATTAGTTTTACCGTATTTGAATTACGCATCGTCAACATTATAACAATTGTTTATTTTGATTAACATGGACAAAAAAATACATTTGGTATGTAAAGTATATAGAATTGCGAAAGTCGACCCCTGGGGGTGAAGTAAAAAAACTGTTGGTAAAAAAACCAAATGGTAATGGGATCATTCATCATCATCATATCAACCCATAATCATCCTACTGCTGGGATACGGGTCTCCCTTCAATCGAAGGTGATAAGAGCATACTCTGCCACGCTGCTCCAATGCGGATTGGCAGAGGCCGGTGTTTTTAAACCGCCCTATGGCCACCGATTTGGCTTAACGACTGTCATCCATTGACAACAGCCGGGACCGACGGCTTAACGTGCCCTCCAAAGCACGGAGAAGTTCGAAATAACGAAACCCATCCAAACGCTGGCTAGGGTCGACGTCGCTTAACCTGCGTGTTCATATTATAGTGCGACACACAGCGACGCCATCGAGCTCCTTATGGAATCATTACATAATGGTATTGCTCGAGCATATCCATTGATATATCAACCAATAATCATTCCCCTGTAGGGATACGGTTCTTCCTTCAATCGAAGGGGATTAGAGCATGCTCTGCCCTACTCCAATGGTTACTTGCGGAGGAGAGTGTACTGATTTTCGTTAACGACTGACAAACATGCGCGGCATGCGCGGGATGCAAATCCTCTGCCTTTAGGATAAAGACACCATTTCTAGCCACTCAATCACTGTGCCCGAAATAATTTTCAATTGTTGGTTAAACGTAGGTTAATATTATGTTATTTATTGGTTAAAATTACAATGATTATGATTAAACTAAAAATAACATTAAAATAAAACTAAGATTAAAAATTAAACTAGATCAAAACTAAAATTAAAAATAGTAAATTGACTAAAATAATTTACAAAGAAATATCGATAAAAAATGTCTACAACACTAGCTTGCGGCCATCCCACTTTGAAAATTCGATTAACGAGCACACATTTACCATATTGTCCAGTCAGTGTCCCATAGGATTGTAGCCACGACACAACTTGCATAAATACTTGCTGTTTAGTTTTGGTGATTAGTAACCATGACTGCGGTGAACTAAGACCTGTTAATGTAAGTTTTAAATATTTAAAAATAATTAAAATAATATTTTTTTGCATTTTTTTTTAAACAATATTTCGGAGTGTTGTAGTGCTTCAGATACACACTACTCAAATTCTTACTAATATTATAAATGCGAAAGTGTCTTTATTTGTTCGTCTTTCTTTCCTGTCGAATCGAAAGTAACAAACATGATTTTTTTGAGGATAGATTAAGGTCTGAGGAGTCACATAGGCTTTTCATCCCGGAAAAACATCTTATCCTCTGAACCACGCGGCGGTAACCGCGGATAACAGCTAATTACTTATAAACAATACAAAAAAGGAGATGTTCCAAAAAGAACCAAGCTCCGGCGCAAAAAGTTATATCCTAGATTTTAGAGGATATTTATAAATACTATTCTAAACTATGACTATCTCTCTATCAGGTAGCTAACACCTTTTTTTGGCTCATAAAGTTTTGTAGGCGTTCGTATTAAAATCTTTTTTATCGACTAAAACACTTATTACATATTCTTTGTGATTATTGAGAAATTGTAATCACATTCAAGATTGTCACAAAACCATAGGGGTGGAGATATATAAATAAACATAAACATGGTAATAAAAGTATGTATTTGTTTTTGCTCGTATTTTCCTTAAACATTAAATAATAAATGATAAATAATTGAACACGTATTTTCATATGGATTTTAAGAGAGGTAGGGCACATCGAATTGCCGCTCAAATCGGAGCAGCCCGTCATGGGAAGGACGTAAGATCGTAGCCAAATCGGCCATGCTGTGTTCCTACGGTGTGTAAGGTCTCCAGAGCTCCACTGCAATTACAAATCATTGATTTTCAGCTATTGCCCGAAAGTAAATTAATTACTCTACTGAGTTTTACTTCCTGTAATTTCCGTCTAAAAGCCTACGTTACATAATTTAAAACAATCGTTTTGAAACTTAAAACAGTGCAGACATGAGGTTTCTTGCCGAATTACGCTCGGCCGTCCATCGACCTTGGTAGCGCATCGTCTATACATAGGTACTTATTAAATACTAGCGAAACCCGCGCAACTTCGTTTGCGTGTATCCCGCTTTCCCGTGGGAATTTTGGAATGTATGATACTTTAAAACCTTCCCCTTGAATCACTCTATCAATTAAAAAAAACCGCATCAAAATCCGTTGCGTAGTTTTAAAGATTTAAGCATACAAAGGGACAAAGGGACAAAGGGACATAGGGACAGAAAAAGCGACTTTGTTTTATACTATGTAGTGATTACTGAAGTTTGGAGTTTTAGACCGTTTAGCCGACAACTCGCTGTGTGTAGCCCGCCACCCAGACCGCAATCCCGGTCGGGTCATGATGAAAAACGAACTTTTTCTGATTGGCCTGGGTCTTGGATGTTTATTTATATAAATACTAGAGAAACCCGCGCAACTTCGTGTGCGTTTATCCTTTCCCGTGGGAATTTCAAAAAATCTTTCATATCGGTTGCCTACATCATATACCACACTTTTCAGAACACATCCAAAAATTGTCATATGTATAGTTTTTTTTTTCTATTTTTATACTTTTCATTACAATCTTTGGAGTGGGCGTTTACGAAATAGGCTAGCCCGACTGGTGAAGAGCCACCCTTTACAGAATATTGACGTGAAGCATTTCGTTCGGGGAGTGAAATATCCGAAATTCTTGTTTGTCACCTTTGTGGTATAAAAAAAATCTAACTCATTCCTTATACTATTTCTCGCTATATCCTGTTTTTTTCCTGTTATAGGTCGGCAACGGGTTAGGGACCCTAGAATCTATGTGCTCCATAGTCGACGGTAATCATCTAATATCAAATCATCCATATTCCTGAGCTTGTTTTCCAACCACTTCCGTAAAAAAATGTATAAGTATATCGGTAATTCAATACCTACAACCTCAGCCTACAACAACACTACGAAATAATAGAGCGAGTCGACGTAATGAGATTTCCTATAAGTGAGAAAGAGATAATATCAAAATGTATGCCATTTAACCATTGACCAATTTAACTTGAACCCTGTCAAATATTATAAAATTTAATATTTAATTACTTACTATTTATTATCGATGAATATGATTCAGTCCGCTTTATACATAGTTAGAATTTTAGCTGTTTTTCCGATATCACAAACAGAATAAATAGACGACATTATGATTGAATATTCACAATTTATAATTATATGACAGATGATACACTTCACTTCACGGATGTGTCAAAATGAAATGTAATTGAAATCAAAAGCACTAAGGAGTATGAGTATTTATATCAACTCGAAGAAATTTACCCACAAAATACATTTTTTTCAAGAATTTCAATAAAATAAGAATCACATCTTCCATCAATTCTCTTAAACAATTTTTATGCAAAATTTGAAGTAGATTGGACCAAGGAATCAAGTTGTCCCATAGTAACTTTACCCCCCTTTTTTACCCCCTTAGAGTTCGAATTTCGAAAAATCCTTTCTTATCGGACGCCTACGTCTTATAATAGTTCCACCTGCCAAATTTCAGATTTTTACGATGAGCGGTTTAGGCTGTGCGTTGATTCTCAGTCAGTCAGTCAGTCAGTCAGTCAGTCAGGACAAAGCATTTTATATATATAGATTTGTTATAAAATATAGTATCGTTGAGTTAGTATCCCATAACACAAGTTTCGAACTTACTTTGGGGCTAGCTCAATCTGTGTGAATTGTCCCTATACGTGTACAAGTTATCATTTAAACCGTGTAGCCACTTTCTTAAACCCCATTTTAATTTCAAATCCACATTAAGTCCCAAACTGTCTCTTTTCCTCTTTAGTATAACAGTGACAGCTATAATTAAATGTGTCATTAACTTTAAAAAATTGTTTCAGAAACTGGCTGTAGATTGTATTTATATCTTGTCACATTACGTGTTATTCCTACTGCTATATACACATTATTCAATAAACAGATGTAAATGGATGTTTACTTTAATAACACTCCTCTACAAAGCACTATTTAACCTTTGAAATAATAGATTGCACTTACGAATAATTTTGTTGAAAGCTAAACTTTTAGGGTTCCGTAGTAAACAAACCTTAAGGCGCTGCGCAAACGTGGACACTTAATGTTGATGGTTACCGACACCGAACACTTTTTGATCGTCATGAATATGTGTTAAGTGTAACTGGACACAAAAAATGTTTACGTATGCGCAGGGAGTGGATGATTTCATACTGTTTTTTTATAACACTAAGCTGGCAAACAAGCATACGGCCTGTCTGATGGTAAGCAGTCACCGTATCCTATGGACGCTTGCAGACCTTACTCACCGTAGGAATACAACATGGCCGAGACCAATGTTATTTGGCTACGATCTTCTGTAACGTGGAGGTCCTGCCCCAGACAGCTGCTCCGATTGAGCGGATTATCCGCTGAACCCTACCTCTGAAATCAAATATTCATAGCTTGCATCTGATGACACAAGACAAGACACAAAAGTGTCCACGTTTGGGCCCCCGCTTAACGTTTCGCAATGTCCGTCTGACCTGTCCGAAGTCTTAACTCCGCGACGCTTAATACTAGATCTACATATTAAGGATGCTGACCCACGTCCTACTTATTGTAGGACCGATAATCTGGCCTAAAATAATAGCTACCGGACACTACTAACAGTCGACAAACTATAATGTACAGTCAACAAAGGAAACTAGAAAATTTATTTTAAATTAGTATTCATATTGTACAGTCAGGAGCACGTTGAATTTTACACTTGCAGTGCAATTTTGGCTCTTATGACATAGACCTTAAGAACGGTACCAAGTTCAATATGTAAAGGTCGACCTGCTCTTGACTGTACTATGTAATTACAAATTTTCTAGTAAATCCATTTACGCAATATTTAGAAACCTTTTATCATTATTTAGCACGGGTCAGTCCTTTTCTTTGTTCACTAGGTATATATTTATTTAAAGTATATAAATATCTTACTTTATCTATAAACAAAAATACAAATATTTCTTCTTTATAAATATTAGTATAGATAAATGCAAAAGATAAGATAGATTTAAATGCTATTAAAGATAATTTATTCTTGTCTAGTAACATACATACATGACAGGCATGTTGGTCGAGTGGCTAGCAATGCTCACTTTATCCCAAAGGCCGCGGGTTCGAATTGTGTTTCTTTCAAATTCGTGTCTATTTGCCTCGGTCTGGATGTTTTCTGTTTACAAAAAAAAGTATTCAAGTATATTTATCAGCAATCTAGTGCCCATAGTACAAGCTTAGTCGCTTAGTTTGGCAAGCCCCAAGGCTTGATGGCGTGGTGTGATTCGTCCAAGAATATTTATTATATTTATTTAAAATATAACGTCCTTAGCGAACGTAGAAGTCGAAAGACACAACTAGTGTTGACATAAACTCCCCTGGGGTCACATGCAGTTTACCTAACATAAATTGCAGTGTTACATCGTGTGTTATTAATTAGTATAATATTACATTATGCGGGCGTCTGGAAATGGTTGAATTTTAACCGCATCCCTTTCAGTTTAATTGATCACTTGACACCATTTTTGGTCAAAGACCGAATTGGATGACTGATATTTACGGAAACACTAGACTATTACCCCCGGATTTGACCTCATGTTCAAGTAGAAGTGTCAATGAGTTGTGTAACCTTTTTTCCCGTGAGAAAGCCTACGTCACTGTCCACACCTTAAACTATCCCCCTCCCTCCCTTAAATCCATAAAATTCCATTCTAATTTCCTTGGTTTGACGCATCTTTTGTCTTCCCCGCTTCTTTGGAAAGACGCTATGTATAATATACATATAATGTCATGTCATGTGATGTCATGTCGCAAATTTTAATTAAAAACTGTACATTTTATTCATGACTCTACTAAAAATAAATTTGATTACATTCAAAATTATAACTTATATTACTGTTTGTGATGTCAGGTAATTAATGTAAAAATGGCTCTACTGAACTGATTTTGAAAATTCTTTAAAATCTAAATGATCTTTGACATTGGTATTTTTTCTAATGCTTTTCTAATGAGAAACCTATGTTGTTTGTAAGTGTCTTATGCCGAAAAAGCCCACGCAAGCGAATCCGCAGGCTACAGCTAGTAATTTATAAAGTCAGTTGAAACTGTGTTTGTTTATTCAAAGCGAATGTTTCCTCAGGCAATAAAATATTGCTTATAGAAAACCGCAAAGTATATACACATACGCAATTATAGGAATATAATATTAGATTGGGATACGTAGGAGTAAAATACAGGGCACTGTGGAATTTTTGCTTCTAGCACCCATGATGAAGTTTTTTTTAAACTTTTGAATACATCTCTCTCTTTCTCTCGAATACATATATGCCTATAAGGCTGATCACAGCTTGCTCTAAAATAATGTTTGTAACATCTGTATCTTATTTACCTGTGGATCACAAATAAATTATTTGATTTGATTTTGATTTGATTTGATTTGAATACATCTTACAAATAAGTAGGTATAACATGAATTACATGAATTACTATGAATTACAAAATTGTCCAAGTTTCCTTCATCAAAATTTGAAAGTAGTAAACACGGGCACGGATCAGTTTTTTTTTGTGTCATTCATTCAAGTCATTCTATCGACCTACAGCATTAAAATATTATACCCATCGCAATAATGACTGGTATTGTCGTTACTTGCGTGATCATTCCGTTTTGAAATGTGGAACGACGCAATCGGGCTCTTCAAACGCTACAATATAACCACAGAAATGAGAAACTGGGAGTTTTACCCCCCAGTAGAAATGCAGTTCGCTATAGTATGAGCACCATGTCTGTAAGTTAAACGTCAAAGAAGCACGCCCTCAAAAGAACCGAATCGTTTGATTGGCACAGTATTTTTTTTAATAAACACTGATCCGCGAAGTCAATGTGACAGTTTGAAAGAAACAGTTTGAAGACAAATGTAACGTACAGATTGGTCAATGTTATGACCAGTGGAGATCAGACCCATATCGCCTATTTATTAATTTCTTTTATCTATGAATTTAGTTACACGGATATAAGTACTTCTGTCTGCTCCATGCAATATGCAGGTACGTCATAACAAGGAAGATCACTGTTTAAAGCGACCAAAGATATAAAATTTATAGAGACGTTTATTATTTATCAACTTATGACGACCATTAATCGCGTAATTCTTGCGAGATTAACTTATCATGAAACAGGTAATAAGCAAATAAATATTTAAAAAAGAATTAATTGATCGCATATGTAATTGAAATATTTCCTTCGGAATTTCTATTTTAAACTTCGTTATCAGCATCATCTCAGCCACAAGAAGTCCACTGATGGATACAGGCCACCACCAAACGCCTCAAATATATATTTTATGATGTAATTTTCAGAGTGCTAAATGCGAGTTTTTTTGTCACATTAGAAAGTGTTATAATACGTTTACAAGCCGACCAAATTGAAAATAAGTTTCAAAACTGTGAATTTGCCAGAATAGTGTTACATTATCGAAATGAGCCGGGTTGCTCACTTCGAAATAAACGGGACAAGCCCACCACACATTCCCACCACTGTGTCTCCTGTGTAGCCAGGATCAACAACGGCGACCTCAGATAGACAATAAGCAATGAAGCTTATTGACGTCCCGGGGAATAAACTACAGCTGTCTTGGAACTCACAACGAATTTAATCAGAAAGAAGATAGTCGGAGTAGGAAGTATTGAAAGGACTTCCCTCCTTAACAACTACGTGAGAAACAGCAATTTGAAGCAAAAGGCATTATACCCTAGAGAGATGGCAAATCAAGTGAGGCTCGATTGCCGAGCACCACGGTCTATTGTTACATTACTATTGGGACCTAATGCTATGAGCTCACTTCGAAATGTCAGCTAGGACACATAATTTTATGTAACATACGTCTTTTAAATTCGCAAGATGAGGGTTCTTCTCTATTTGGTCGGTTTGTTTACGTCGACATGATCGAACGCTAACAAAACTCGTCCTAAGCACTCAGTTCTTATATCCTATCTTTTTGTATAGTCCTTTTTAGGGTTCCGTAGTAAATTACAAAGAACCCTTATAGTTTCGCCATGTCTGTCCGTCTGTCCGTCCGCGGTCTAGCGCTTAATGCTAGATAGGTATAATTTGGTATGTATGCGCATATTAATTAACAAAGCTAATAAAGTGGTAGAACAAAATTTTGAAAAAGATTTTTTTGTGGTGGCTCCCCTAAATTTAAAGTGGGAATAAATTTGTTTTTGTGGGAAGATCATTTTTTGTTTCATGATCATGTTCTTACGTCTATTCTCCTAAATCCTCTTAGTAACAAGTAAATATAGGTACGCTAGTTCCCTGAAATTACAAATAAGAACAGCCAATTAGGAACAAGTAACATGTATAATATACATAATATAAATGGAAATAGAGGCTGCGTTTACAAACTGTGTACAAAATTAAATGTCAAGGGTAACATTCTTTATACTACATCTGCTCGGAAAGTGCCATCTTTCTTCCTTCAAAAGTAGCGAGAAAGTACGCGAGTACTTCCCTGGAATATGCGGGTGGAAAAATATACGAATATGCATTGCCTTCCACAGAGGGAAGAAAAAATTTATGATGTCACACATGCACAAGTTTTTTATTTTTTTCATTGTCTTTACTCCCCATGCAAAAGAACGAGATAAATTAATGTCATCAAAAGACGGTATTATTCAATTTGATTTTAACATTGACCTTGACAAGCGATGTATACTTGCGTCCTCTATCGGATTTATATTTGTGACTATAAGTACTGCCTACATTACAGTTTTTGAACTTATATTTTGTGAAGCTCTTTAAAAAATTTTGTTACTCGTTCACAGTTTGTCACAAACATGTTACATGTCAAAATAAATAACATAATGTATGATTTTAGAATAATATTTTAGCTACATGAGTACACATCCCTAATTATTCAATCCGGGGTAACTTGTAAAAGGGTAAAATAATATTATAGTAGTAGGTACTTAATCTAGGTAAATTGACAGGCCCGGTGGTCGAGTGGCTAGCAATTTTTATCTAATTAAAAAAAATTGCTACTTGCAATATTATGGATAAGCAATCTAGCCTAGTGGCTAGTGGTACTTAATTGTCGAAGTCAAGTTTCGATCTCAAGCGTCATATAGCTCATACGAAATCTAAATGAACGAGACAGTGAGTGATTTTAAAGCCAGATTTTAGCTGTTTTTGTTCACAGGCCCTCTGAAATGGCTGCTAATAAAAAAAATAATAAAAAAAACGTTCTTTGTCTCTTCTATAGACTTTAGATCCAGTTTCGATAGAACGTATGGCGATTTAGATAATCTTTGATCCCGGACATTTTGTTTAGCATTAAAACTAGCCAGTGCTCTAATCTAAACATCGCAGCTACTTCGCACGAGATCGTAACAGTAATATATGGTGTAGTTATTCGACGTTAAACGATTTCATTGCATTTCAATTGATGTTTTTTTTTATGTTTATATATCACTGTTGTGATTGATACGTACAAATGTTTTCTGATATATTTCAATCGGTATTCGATTTAGAGTTATATAATTTTTTAATAAATAAAAAAAAAGTAAAATTAATTTTTCTTTTTTTTCTTTTATTCAGATAATAGAACCTGAGGGTTTATTCACGTGAACAAGTTAAAATCAATCTCAAACGTTATCTTTCTTATTACAAACTATAAAACTATTAAAATAAAACCGTACCAGTCGATTCGCCTCCACTTTCATAATGCGAACGTCTAAGGTATGGGAACTCTTATCCCGCTGTTTCTCGATTCATATAATTAGGGATTTTAAGGCAAGAGCGAATAGGCATTATTTGAGTTTGCATGTATCACCTTAGACTTCATCTTATACGCATATCTTTAACGCAGAATGAAATAAAGTCGCTTTCGCTCTGTTCGCTTCGATCTTTTAAACTACTCAACGAATTTTAATGCAATTTTATCGCAACAATAGATAGTGATTCAAGAGGAAGATTTATGGCTTCGCTCGCGTTAATTTTATATATAGATCTCGTTTGACAACAAAACAACCCATAGCGAAACTTGTGGCGTCATCTGTAGGCCGATACAGCGCCCTCTATAGTAGTAAAATTATTTTCCCATTGGATAGACATATTTTCACGGGATAAAAAGCCTATGTTGGGCTCTGTACCCCTGACAATATGTATACAAATTTTCATAATGATCGATAATGATTAGTTAAGCCTTGAAGGAATAACAAACAAACAAACAAACTCACTTTCTCATTTATAATATTAGTTAGGATACAATACAAGGATTTTCCGTAATTCCAGTTTTTCGCTAGTGCAATCCATACTAATATAAATGTGAAAGTGTGTGTCTGTCCTCCCTTCACGTCGAAAGTAATAAACGGATTGATATGATTTTTTCTATTGGCAATAGTTTAAGGTCTGGAGAGTGACGTGGGCTACTTTTTATCCCGGAAAAACATCTTATTCCCACGGGAAAAAAGTAAAACATTTTTTTTTTCATAATTTTTAACGGGGATAATTTAAGGTCTGGGGAGTGACATAAGATTACTTTAGTCACACGGGATATAGAGATTCCCATGGGAAAATGTTAGTAATAAATAAAATCCTTAAAAAAAACTACAGGAAATAGCCCAGTATTTTGGAGCAAAGTAAACGTTTCGATAACCGAGTTTATCACTCGCTGAATAAATCGTGTTCCAAAATAGACGCCTCTTACGCCACTATCCAGTCTCAATTTAGTATTCCAGTACAGTCCACAGTATTCGAGTTACGTTATAATGGAATACGACGAATTATCATATCGATAATTTAAGTTTTAAAGTGTAACTTTAATTAATATACTTTTACTGTTTTAAGTTCGTGCGAACCTAAAAATGTATTATGTATTACGAAAATTACTAAATTAATATTTACAACGGAACTGGTACCAAATACACATTTGTTTATCAACTTTTAGATATTCTTAAAAAAAATTATTAATTTCGAAAAAATAATTGAATCAATTTACAATAAAACTCGTATCAAATACACGTTTGTTTATAAACTTTTAAATATACATTTAATAAAAGTATTCAAGTAAAAACTTATTTAAATAAAAACTTATCTATTGTTAAGTTCTGTTATAAATAACGTATACGTTTATGTAAATGTGAGTTCGAAAATGACAAAATTATGTGAAATTTGTGAAATTAAATTTGTGACAATTTTCAAAATGGTGGTTTGGGTATTTTTAGATTGAATTAAAAATAATTTAAATATCATCTGCCAAAGTACAAAACAGTTCTGAAACTTTTTTTTTATATGTTATAAAAATGTTATATTAATAAATAATTATAATAAGACAATTGGGTTCAAATAATAATTTGTACAACAATATGGCGTGATAATTGTAATAATTTTCTTAAAATGAAGAAAAAGAAAAAAGAGAAACAAGTTCGTATTAGGTTCAACATGAAAAATTTGGTAAGTGTAAAAAAAAATACATTGTTATAAAATCTGGGCTTTATAGACCCCGCACAATGCGTAGAGGGTTAACTAAGGGTTAGAAACTAACCCACGATTAACCGAACATGTGTACTGGACAGTATCAAATATTTGTATATCATTATATATCATTCGAAACATGTGTGTTTGTTGGAACCGTGTCAGGAATATTCAGTTGTTTATTGGCGATGTAATCTGTGGTTAGTGTTTGTGCGTTTGTGAGAACAATTTCTATAAAAAAATAATCTGCGGCACTATTCTCGTAACAAATATCGTTGAAATCTAGTGTCAATCTTAATCGCTATTCCGCTCAATTCTTATTTTGTACTAGTAAAATACTCGAAACTTCGTTTGCGTATATCTCGCTTTCCCGTGGGAATTTTGAAAAATCCTTTCTAGACGTCGACCGTCGTAAGGAACCATTTTTTTGAACGTAAGGAACATTCCAAATTTGGAATCTCTAGACCCAGCGGATCAGTAAAACCCTTGCAACTTCGTTTACGTATATCTCGCTTTCCCGTGGGAATTTTGAAAAATCCTTTCTTCGTACACCCCTAGACGTCGTAAGGAACCTACATTCCAAATTTGGAATCTCTAGACCCAGCGGTTTGGGCTGTGCGTTGATATATAGTTAAGTCAGTCAGGACTTTGAATTTTATATACAGGTTTAATTTATGTAGACTACAATGCATTATTTGAAACATCCTGTGAAAACTGTCTGGAAACCCGCTCGATAGTTTTATAATGTATTGTACACTATAAATAGGTATGTATAAATTAATTTGTCGTTCAAACAATCAAGTTCTTTAACCTCCTAGCATTATCCCGTCCCCTAATTTATTGAGAATGGGGGAACCGCCACCTAAGCCAAACATACTACTTTTTTTGGAAGCGATTGCCATCAGACCTTCGCAATCCAGACCTATAGGTCTCACTTCTCTCAAAATCGCCGAGGTCCTTCCAGATCTATTTTGCTTTACTTTCATTGACTGTTCTGAGTTATAGCATCTATTATGTGTGATAATTTATAGATGTGAGTAAGACACTTGTAGCGGTAACATTGTGTGGAAATTATTTTAATATCTTCAACATTTTGTTTACAAGGCGTAATAAAATTATTTTTTAAGTTTATTAATGGTATTGCACGGATTTGTGTAAAGATCCCTATTTAAAAAAACATACCTACGTCATCCGCGGAGAGCGTAGCTTCCCAACGATGGAAGAATTATCCAAATCGGTCCAATAGTTTATGAGTTAGTTAGTTACAAACAAAAATAAAAATCTTTCCTCTTTATAATATAAGTATATATCTTATATCAAACGTTTCTACGTCCCTACAAGTACAAAATTTATATATTCTAAACCAGGTACTTCTAGACGACGAAGAAATAATATGTAAATTTTAAAATATCTGTGGTTTTATTAAAATTTATAGAGATTTAAGAATTTTTATGAACGCTATATATTTTTAACAGTGTTAGTTAGTTAATGTAAATATTTATGTTATCAACATTTCTAGTAAATGTAAACCCGTAAAACATACCTGGAATATTCTGGATAATAAACTTCGAACGATTGCGAATTTGCCGTCTGAACTGATGTTAGGGCAAGAAAGTGACCTACCTATAGCCTATTAGAATGAAAAGTTTGACTTTGTAAATAGATAGATAGATAGAATATGCTTTATTTGCAACACACAGACTGTAAACATTAGAACACAACAAATACAATACGATACGGTAAACACAAAAAAAAGATTACATTAAATTTATCCCTCCCGAAAATACCCTTGTTTTGCAAGAGTTGACGAAAGTTAGAGGTTCATACCTCAGTGCAAAACGTCAACTCCAAAGATTTGGGATCGTTGATTGGTCATTTTATTGTAAGTACTGATGGTATACGACATACGTGATTGGCTGTCGTGATCATGATGTGTGTGATGACGACCTCCGTGGCGTAATGGTTACCACGCCAGACCGTCACCCAGGAGGTCCCGGGTTCGATCCCCGGTCGGGTCATGATGAAAAACGAACTTTTTCTGATTGGCCTCGCTGCCCCCAATAGTTGAAAGGGCGCATCTAACATTTTTTCCGAAATTGAGTTATATACATTGTTGGAATCAGCAAAAAAGGCGCATCTGCTAGTATTTTTTATTTTTCGCTTTCTCGCTTCATAGCGAGTTTCGATAGTAAAAATAGGCGCATATGCATCCAATTTTTCTACTAAATGGAAGATGAAAAGCCGAAATTATCATAAACTTAGTAGAATAGCCGCATTTGCCTTTGAGCTTCATAGTAATATTTAGTGATCGGAAGTTTAATAGGCGCTTATTCGATATCGTTTTTAATGCTTAATAGAAAAGTCGCAAGTGACCATTTGCGTCTTAGACGCTGGTTGAAAAGTACTATACACCTACTAAGTAGAAAAGTCAACATCTGCCACATGCGCCCTTACTACTTCGTATATTTTATGTTTTCTTCGATGCGCATCTGCCAGATACGTCTGAATTTCTCTATAGTAGAAATAAAAGTATGGATGGTACTTAATAGAAAAGTCGTAAGTGTACCGAAGCGCCCAAAATACTAGGGTTAAAAGTAATAAAAAGCTCATACGAAATTGATAGGGCGCATGTGGCGTCATGCGTCTATTCAATTAATTATGTCTCATTTTTTCAAATTTTTTATACTAAAATGAAAAGGTTTTTTTAAGATTTTCCGTATAATATATTTAAAATATACCTATCGTACTATAGCAATTGAAAGATAATCATGTTAACCATTAATCCACATTTTCAAAAATGTATTTCTTCGTTTAACTAACAGACAGCAAACATTTTAAGGTTTCATTCATTAAATATTTTTTTTCTCAGTTTTAGATTCTTGTTAGGTACATGCGCCTTTTCAACTATCGGGGGCAGCTCGGGTCTTGGATGTTTATCTATATTATGTATTTGTTATAAAATATAATATCGTTGAGTTAGTATCCCATAACACAAGTCTCGAACTTACTTTGGGGCTAGCTCAATCTGTATGAAATGTCCCTATATATTTATTTATTTATTTATCATAAAAATATTTCTTTTGCAGAGCATGTTGAACCGCGGATCCCGGGAGGAGCTCCTGGGTAGCTCCCAGGAGGCTCTACGGAACAGTCAGCATGATCTCCGTAATGTGCTTGAGAAACCACTTACGCGGGAGGAGAAGACTTACCTCCTTCATGCTGATAGGGGGGACTACGCTACTGTCAAAAGGTAAGAAGAATAGTTACTTCTTATTATATGATAGTAAAAATGGGCTCACCCACTAGACGACCCCAAAGTCGTCGTTGAAGACCAAAAGGCGATGGCGGAATGAGCTTGACGCTTATTTGGAAGATTGGCCGAAAGAGGCCCAATTGAGAGAACATTGGAGGATTTGGGGGAAGGTCATTGCCCTGCAGTGGGACACCAATTGGCACCTAAAAAAATATGATAGTATTAGCACTGGACTGGACTTCTTTTGGCTTAGATAATGATGTGCTTAATAAATAATGTGTGCAGTCAGTGGCATAAATAAGGTACCTACTTGTTCAATTACCAAATGAACAGGAAGACCAGAAAGTGAGAGGACACTAGGGTTGATCAGTAAGATCGTCGGGGTACCTCCTGCGGTTTTGTACAGTAAAGTGACAACGTATTTTTGCCACTGATTGTACAATTTATAACACAAATAGCGAAACCCGTTTTATCCATTTATCTCATTTTATTCTTTCCCGTGGAAACTACGCAAAATAATTTCCTATCAGATATGACATACATGCACACACCCTCCAAGTTTCAGGTTTCCACAATCGGCTGTTTAAAAGCTGTACGTTGCTGCATCAGTCATCATTCAAGACATAGCATTTTATATGACACTAGCTTTTTTGCCCGCGACTTCGTCCGCGTGAAGTTCCGGACCCGTTCCCGTGGGAACGACATTGAATTTCGGGAAAAGCTATAGTCTATGTCATTTCATGATAATGTAGCTTACTACTGGTGAAAGAATTTTTGAAATCAGTCCAGTAGTTTCGGAGCCTATACAATTCAAACAAACAATCAAATCTTTCTTCTTTATAATATTAGTATAGACTAGTGAAACCCGCGCAACTTCGTTTGCGACTATTTATTTATGCACAGCAGCGCCATCTATATCTGAACTTTGACCAAATCCTACGAGAATCGCGTCCTTTTCGGGATAAAAGTACCCTATATGCTAATCCAAAATATTAGATATCTACATACTAAATATCATAAAAATTGGTCCAGCCATTTGAGCGTGGAGTAGTCACAAACATACACACAACTTTCGCCTTATATTAGTAGGATGTATAGATAATGTTCGGAGCAAAAAAAACCTGTATTTTTAGTCAAAGATGGTATAAAATCTCCTTCATTTTAAGGCCTTTTTGTATTAACAGAAAAGTTTAAATAAACCACGAACGGCAACGATGATTGGAAACTTGACATAAGGCTTTGCATAGCATTTTCTACTTACAAAAGGTTGTTTTTTTAACCTTTACGTAATTACTAATTAGCAATTTCGATGTCATTTAGAAAAGGAAATCATTTAATTGTCATTAAGTATAATTTATTACATTATCTAATCTTTTTAAGTTCAGCCGTCGGTCTTAACTGTTGTCGATAGATGACAGTCGTTTAGCCAAGTCGGTGCCCTTCAGGTGGCTTGAAAACACGCGCTGGCACTTGCTGAATTCCTAGACTATTTAAAGTATATAACAGTAGGTAAGCACTATCCAGCCTTTTTAAAAGTATCATTATAGATCTTCAAGTACTCAGATTTTAAGATTTTGAAACGTATTTGAGTTATACTTATAATCTAAAAATAAAACATCCTTTCTCGTCCCAGACTAAGAGTAAGTATATTGTGTTTACTTAAAATTATGCAGTATCTATCTATGATATAAAAATGAGTCGCTAAATGTATTGCTAAGCGCAAATATCGGGAACGGCTGAACCGATTTCGCTAATTCTTTTCTTAGAATATTTTTAAAGTACGAGGATGGTTCTTACGGAGAATTAAAAATTCCCACGGGAAAGCGGGATACATAGAAACGAAGTTGCGCGTATGATATAAACATCAAAGTCCTGACTGATTTAACTACTTATATCAACGCACAGCCCAAACCGCTGGGTCTAGAGATTCCAAATTTGGAATGTAGGTGGCTTACGACGTCTAGGGGTGTACTAAGAAAGGATTTTTCAAAATTCCCATGGGAAAGCGAGATATACGCAAACGAAGTTGCGAGTATTTTACTAGTACATCATAAACATAAGAACACTTGGAAGATTATTAAAGTAATTTATAATATACTGTCCCTTTCACACACTTGACCCTTTATTCAGGGACTACAATGTAGGTACCCAAATATGACCTTTCGACACCAATTATTTTCGAACAACACGTAAAGTGACCGATATAGCGCTCTCGGCTCGATTTCGAAAAAGTAGATAACCTTCCTTCAAGTTGTTTCGGAGATTAGTTTGAAAAAAGTCTGATAATTTAATTTTTAAAGTATGAAACCAGGGCCTTAGATTTGAGTTTTCTAAATATTGCATGGAGAGGAGAGATTTTCTCGAAATTTTATTTTTAGCACAGATTTTATTAAACTTCCGTGGCGTAATGATTACCACGCCAGACCGCCACCCAGGAGGTCCCAGGCTCGAATCCCAGTCGGGTCATGATGAAAAACGAACTTATTCTGATTGGCCTGGGTCTTGGATGTTTATCTATATAATAATTACGTATTTGTTATAAAATATAGTATCGTTGAGTTAGTATCCCATATCACACTTCTCGAACTTACTTTGGGGCTTGCTCAATCTGTGTGATTATATATACGAGTATAATGTTCCCTATATATTTATATATAATAACAAAGTTTCATAACGATGCTACCAATATTGGCATAAAAATCTTTGTTTTTGGTTCCGGTTACCTCTTACATTGATTGACTGATAGCCTTCGAGCAAAAGATACAAAATGTCCATTCAAAAAAACCGCTGACACCCTAAAATCCAGGCTAAAACCGGGACAAGTAATATACAAAAGTAAACAAAAAACCAACAAATGAAAGTAAACATTCTCTCCATGTTTCCCACCTCGTAACACGATGTATTTCGAACGGTAATAAGGCGAATGCTTTGGCCTCGAAACAGTCAGAATCACTACAACATTGGTATAATCCTATTTTGTTAACAAGGTTTTATCACAAATTTAGGCCACGATGGCCTAAATCTTCGCTTCGATACGGTATTTTCCGCTTTTATTGTTGACCTAATATCGTCACGTTTAAATTATCCAGAGGAGTAAGCAGATTATAGTAAACTCGTATAAGCGTGAAACAAAACTTGATATAAATACGAAAATAAAAAAATCTACTTAAATTTAAAAGGCTCTTGCTTTTACTATTTCCAAATCGGTTTTTAAAAATCGATAATTTTATACGTCATTCACGTACCAAACAGAGGTAGGGCACAGCGGATAATCCGCTCAAATCGGAGCAGCTCGTCTGGGGAAGGACGTCCAACTTACAGAAGATCGTAGCCAAATAGCTGGTTTGTAATTGGTCTCGCTCGGCCATGTTGTGTTCCTACGGTGAGTAAGGTTTCCAGAGCTGCTCCACTGGTTGGGAGCTCTGGAGACCTTACTCACCTGGTTGGGGGTTGGGAGGGTTGGCAACCCGTGAGTGATACCCTCGGTATTGCAAGCGTCTATAGGTGGTCTATAGGCTACGGTGATGCTTTACCATCAAGCGGGCCGTATGCTTGTTTGCCAACTTTGTAGTATAAAAAAACAAGGATTTGGACATAGAAAAAGGTGTTAGGAGACTTTAAAATTTTAGAAATTGTTGGTGAATCGTTTGAAGTAGCAAAAACACTAACCTTTGCTGTGGTCTCATCATATGGGGAAACTCAGTGTACATAGACAGGGTTTTCAAAATCCAGAAACGCTGTATTCGGGTATGTAACAGGGCATGGTTTTTGGACAGCTGCAGACCTCTATTTAAGGTCTGCAGTATTTTGTCCCTATCGTGCTTATATAAATAAATAAATGTATAGAGACAATTCATACAGATTGAGCTAGCCCCAAAGTAAGTTCGAAACTTGTGTTATGGGATACTAACTCAACATATTATATTTTATAACAAATACATATATAGATAAACATCCAAGATCCGAGGCCAATCAGAAAAAGTTCGTTTTTCATCATGACCCGACCGGGGATCGAACCCGGGACCATAAATATATAAAGGAGGTCTGTCTTTTCGTCAAAGCACATCTCGAATATTTCAAAATGCGTAGCGAAATTTTTCACGACAAAAAAGAGCGAAATACAACTTATTATATCAACCTCGATGCCACAAAGACATTTTTCAAAGAAATGTACAATAGTCCCATATCAATTTATGACAAATTATTGTATAAGCATAAAATACTAAATGGAATTAAATTTAAAAATGTATTATGTCAATGAAATTGTTTTTATAGTATTACGGAATATCTAGATTTTTGTATCAAAATTAAGTAATACAACGCAAACTGAATACTATAAATAATGTAGTGTATAAGATCTTATAATAAATATGTGTAACGTGTATTCTTGTAAATAAAAGATGATTTGAAAACGGCGTTAACAGTCAGTTTCTAAAACGCGTTTTTAAAGTAAACACTTTAAAATTATAGCTGTCATAGATAAACTTTTGAAGAAAAGAAGAGATAGCTTTAGAAATAAATTTGGAAATAAAATTTAAAGCGTTACAAAAAGTAGCTGTATAACGTTACAATGCAAAATTTAGAAAACTTGAATAAATACCTACGGCTTTAGACCTACGGCCTTGGATATCAGACTCTCTTATTATATTGCCGCTTCCACATGTTATCATAGCTCCATGGGCGCCACGAATCTATAGATACAAATCACTATACATAGAAAATCCTTGGTTCAAAGTGTTCAAACACATTCCCAGTACATATTACTATCTTATTGAATAGTTTAAGAATACCGTACATACTTTAATGCCCTTACAACTGTCTTTGAAACGTTATGAATCACATATTTTCTTCATTGTAAACATTTGAACCGAGACTAATTTCCGTGGGTACTAACCGAGACTAATAGGTACGAGGATTTTCCGTTCTTGATACGGTATTCTTCAGAACCATTCTATTGAAATAAAATCTTTCACGGTATGAAAGGTAGTTACATTATTCTTATAAATTCTTCTAGTTACGACAATATTGTTCAACTAAGTTGGAAAAAATCGTGCTTATGATTCTACTTCTGAGGATATGGCGGCCGATAATAAAAAATAAAATAGTTTCTATAACAATATTTATTAGGTGTGTCAAAGATCATTTACAATCCAATCGTTTTAGAAACATTTTAAAGACTAGTGAAACCCGCGCAACTTCGTTTGCGTGTATTTATTTAATAATTATTTAAATTTAAGTAGCAAAAACACGTTTTAAAACGCCTTCTTTACCTCTATGATAAATAAATAAATAAACTTATAGTTGTTAGTCATACAAACTAGTTGTGCATACCAGAAGGTCCATTAGGAAAACAACGGGTAAAAATGCACACTCAAGAAAATGTTGGTAATATCTGTCTGTCACTGGTTGCTAGGCAACGGTTTGTCATTAATTTTATTTAATTAATTAAACTATGTTTTTGAAAATAGAAAATGTACCTACCTAAATAAGGATCAAAGTTGTCCGAAATGCATGAATTTTATTTATTTATTTATTACTAGCTTCTGCCCGCGGCTTCGCCCGCGTGGCCTAGTAACAATTAGCATATTTTTCTTCAGAAACAAATACCGGTCCTGCACGGCCCGGTACGGTACGGTTCCATCCGGTCCGGTCGGTCCGGTCAGTCCGGGCCGGTCCGGTCCGGTCCGGTCAGTCCGGGCCGGTCCGGTCGGTCCGGTCCTGATATGGAACCTACATGCCAATTAACATATTTTTCTACAGAAAAAAAAACCGGTCCGGTCCGGCACGGCCCGGTACGGTGCGGTTCCTTCCGGACCGATCAGGTCTGATCCGTTCCGGTCCGGTCCGGTCCGGTCCTTATATGGACCCTACATGACAAATTTGGCATCTCTAGACCCAGCGGTTTGGGCTGTGCGTCCTCTCGCAACTACGTTTGCGCATATCTCGCTTTCCCGTGGGATTTTGAAAAATCCTTTCTTAGTACATCCCTAGACGTCGTAAGGAACCTACATACCAAATTTGGTAGAGCCTGGCAACCTCGTTTGCATATATCTCGGTTTCCCGTGGGAATTTCGAAAAATCCTTTCTTTGTACACCCCTAGACGTCGCCGTCGTAAGGAACCTACCAGTCCAAGTTTGGAATCTCTAGACCCACCGGTTTGGGCTGTGCGTTGATATATGTATAGTTAAGTCAGTCAGGACTTTGAATTTTATATATATATATATATATATATAGTCCGGTCCGATCAGGTCCAGTCGGTCCGCTCCGGTCCGGTCGGTCCGGTCCTGATAAGATACCTACATACCAATTAACATATATTTCTTTAGAAAAAAAAACCGGTCCGATCCGGTTCGGTCCGGTCCGGCACGGACTCGGTACGGTGCGGTTCCTTCCGGACCGATCAGGTCTGATCCGTTCGGGGCCGGTCCGGTCCGTTCGGGTCCGGTCCGGTCCGGTCCGGTCGGTCCGGACCATATAAGGACCCTACATGCCAAATTTGGCATCTCTAGACCCAACGGTTTGGTCTGTGCGTCCTCTTGCAACTTCGTTTGCGTATATCTCGCTTTCCCGTGGGAATTTTGAAAAATCCTTTCTTTGTATATCCCTAGACGTCGTAAGTAACCTACATGCCAAATTTGGAATCTCCAGACCCAGCGGTTTGGGCTGTGCGTTGATATACCTTCGCAACTTCGTTTGCGTATATCTCGGATTCCCGTGGGAATTTTGAAAAGAAACATACACTAAATGTTAAGTTGAGCAATTAGCCACATATTAGTGAAAACCGCATCCAAATCGGTTCAGCCGTTTCTGAGATTAGCGTGTACAAACATACATACAAACATCCAAACATACATACATACAAACATACAAACAGACGGACAAAATTTTACGAAATTCTTGTTCTATTGCTTATTCTTCATCGCCCTAAACAATTTTTTTGGAAATATATTCAATGTACAGACAAACTTTTTTTACACTTTTATTATATTATATAGATATAGATTTTCCTATCTTCCAAAGAATTGGGTTGCTGTTCGTGCGTTCCTTCCAAATGACTCTAGTACCTATAAGTAGTTTCCTTTTTTTCTCGCGTTTCGTTCGTAGGTATTCAACATTTCGTGCCGCATTTGCCGCGTTTCGTGCGTCTACTACCTACATACTGTCGACGCACGAAACGCGAAATTCATTTAATCCTTCGTATCCTTCCAGTAATTTTTCCACCGATTCCTGAGTTCTGAGAAGATAGTTAATATTTTTCTTTGTTTTTTTTATGTTATACAGACTGATAGACGAATACTCATCTAACCCTGATGTACTGGACATCAACTGCGTTGATCCCCTGAACCGATCAGCTTTGATAGCAGCCATTGAGAACGAGAATATTGAGCTGATCAGGTTACTTCTAACTGCTGGGATTATGGTCAAGGTAAGTGCGACGAAAAATATATTTTTTTTAATTTATTTGTCTGTCTGTCTATACGCGTACATCTTGGTTGTTACTGAACGAATTTTAATGCTGTTTTCTCAGGAAGATAGAGCTTGGCTTTATTTTATTTAAATCGAAAGTCATTTTCATTTACGTGGACAACGTGGGCCGACGTTATGAAAATAAAGTGCCCCAAAACTTCACTAGATGTCACTGACTCCGATTTATCCGTCTATATTTTAACCACAAATCCAATTCCACGCGCGCGAAGCTGTGGTCACAGCTAATAAAACAATATGATGCCGTGGTATCAAAAGGGATTTTTCGCATTTAAAACCCTTGCCTCAAGATGTGCGCCTAATAGTAAAATGAAACTATCCTTAACAGTTTAAATTTTACTATAGGCTAAACTTACTACCTATACCTAAGATTATTTATTTAATGTAACGGTTCCAATGAACTTGCCCAGCTGTCTCAATAAATGATAACTTACGATATTGGTATTATTCAAATTAGTGCAAAATCCTTTAGTTTTGTAGAACAAAGGTCTGGAAATTGGTTAATCTATGGCATTTGTATTCACCCTGATTCTAACCCAAAAAGATATACATAGATCCTCTCCAATATCTTTTATTAGAAGCTTTTCGCACAATTTTATTAATAAATTGAAATTGATCAAATTTATTTTTCAGTATGTTTCGTCGCTGACAAATAAAATGTCAGCTTCTTCGTCAAATAATAGTTATTTGTTATGCAAGGCTGCAAAGTTGTTTTTTGGCGCGAGTACTTATATAGAATCCTGAGCGTAGCGAGGGTTTCAAAGGTACGAGACGCAGAATAACTTTGCTGCCGAGCGAAACACACAACTTTTCACCTCACTACAGCGAGGAAAATGCTAGGTGCAAGAAAAACGCAAATAATATATTAAATTAGTGTTTTTTTTTTCATGCTGTGTCGTGCTGGCCAGTTCGATTATTCTAAAAATAAGGTTGGCGCACTGGCATGTAATAAATATTAATGCATTTTCAGAGGACTGGCGGTATAAAAAATTGTAGAATAGAAAGGCTCGAATTTTAAAAATTCTTTCCACGCTAGGGCACAAAATGCACTTTTGCGCTCAGATTTGGAATGACAAACTGATTCTTTCCGAGCTTGTGAGGTGAAAAATAATTGTAAGTTACATATACAGCAATATTTTCTTGCAAAAAAAAAATATTTGATTTGATAAGTTTTAATCATAAGGTTTTAATAGACATTAAACTTGTTTTGACACTCACAAAATAGGTTACATCTAGACATTAATATTATTACAACCGACTCGCGCCGCGTTTCGTGTAATGTCGTTCATACAAAATATAAGAAATACAGATTCTCCCGCGCCGCTCTTGACCCGCTGCTGCTGGCAATGTGTTTTGCCTTTAAATATAATAAAACTAGTTGAATACTCGCAACTTCGTTTGCGTATAGGTATCTCGCTTTCACGTGGAAATTATGAAATATCCTTTCTTACACCCCTAGACGTTGCAGTCGTGAGGAACCCACATTCCAAATTTGGAATCTCTAGACCCAGCAGTTTGGGCTGTGCGTTGATATTAGTTAAATCAGTCAGGACTTTGAATTTTATATATATAGGTCATAGTTATATAATTATTTTGCAAACACAACAAAACAATAATGTTTGAAAAGTTTGCGGTCTTGTTTTCAAAAACTTTCAAGTGAGGTTATCAAACAAGAGTTTATAAAACTCGAACAAAACAAAATTTGAAATATTAATAGCACTTTGTATAAATTAAAGTGAAATGTGATTTTATAATTAACTTGCGCCCCTTCCCAGCGTCGCATGGATTTTTGTAAAGATCCCTATTTAAAAAAAAATAGCATAATGTCACCTGCGAATAGAGTAGTTTCCAAAAAGGTGAAAGAATTATTCAAATCGGTCAAGTTGTTTTTGAGTTCATTCGTTATGGGTTTCCCACACCTAGAACGAGTACAGTGGAGAGACGGTAAAACGATACTAGGCCGAGAGAGTGGCCTAGCAAACAAATCGTAGTTCTGGTGACTCTCTCGTCACAGCACACACGGACATTTTCGAAAGGGACCTTTTGCGAAAGGGACATTCTGCGACGAAAGGTCTGCTCGGCCGAGACACTCGTCAAAAGTCTCGCTACTGTACTTGTTAGGTGTAAGGAGACCTTACCAACAAAAAACAAAAATAAAAATCTTTATTAGTACAATACTTTTTACAACATTGCTCTCAAATATTATTTTATATTCGAAACCTATCTCTATTTCTATTACAATCTGTGTACATAAAAAATGTCTCAATGTGCCACATAATAGCGGAATGCCACAACTAGCATTGTATCTGAATAAAGAGTAACGTCATATTGGTGCGAGTTCCTTTGGGAAATCGAAACTCCGGTATGTATGCGTGATCACATCTACCTACTTACTGAAACATAGACCAATAAGACCAAAAGAAAAATATTTAATTTAGGAACACAACATGGCTGCTTGTTTGCCATAAAGTTGGCACGCCTGATGGTAAGCATCACCTTAGCCTATAGACGCTTGAAATACCGGGGTATCACTCACGCGTTGCCAAACCTCCCATCCTGTACTTTCGCTGACATTTTCATACATTTCGACACAAATTGAAAAGAAACAAAAAAAAATATTTTTTGATTCAGTTTCTCGTACATCGAGGCAATCCGTAACGCTCAGCTACGGGCTGTAAGAGTAATTATTGGCAGTTTACAGTTCAATTTCCGGACGCCATCTGAATAAATCTGATAAAAAATATATAAAATATTTTTACTTCATTCCAATAAAATCTATAATTATAAATCTGATTGATTGATTCATCACAGCCAAAACTGTAGCTGGTAACATCGGATGTTTTTGAATTTGGAATTCAGATGTTTAAATACAGCTTTTACGACTAAAGCGTAAAAGCATCTACGTCTATAAAGACTAATTGATCTATTCATGCATACATATATTTTTCTTATTGTTTTTAAATCTCAGAAATTATAGTAATGTTTTTTTTTATATGTATATTTATTGTGATGAGCACTTTTTACTTGTTACTCCTTATATTAACGCTAATTTTATTTCAAAAATTCCTATGGGAATGATCACGAAGAGACTGTAAATGTCCACAAACCACGTCGTATGAAAATGTTAATGATGCCACAGTATGAAGCGCTACGTAAACATGCTGAAAAATTGAATTTTACTCGAGCTGACTTGATGTCATAGTAATGACGTTATACAGCACGTCTCCACGCTTTTAATTATATTACTGCTACCCACATAATGAAGATATACTACTCGCTTTTCTACTAAAGATGGCTCATTTTCTTTTATGGATGGCAAATTTTTTTCTTTTAAAATAGTTTATACCCGATTTCACCAACTCCTAGCGTAGGAATAATCTTATGTCATACTATTTGTTCTAGTTAGGTTATTCCTACCGCTAGGACGCGTTGATGAAAACGTGCATAAGTTCCCTATGATTTTTATTTTTTTGTCAATATATACGCGACGCGTCTTCTACCCGTCTGATACGTCGCAACTGGTCGTTGTTCACACGCTACCCGAGTTGCATACGAATCGTATCAAAATAATCGACATAGTATCGTGTGACAGTTCGAGGAAAAATTATTGTGTAGATAGCGCGGTATTCAAAAGCCGCGTCAACCATTCGTGCTGTAACCAACCGGTTATTTTCTTTCTGAATTAATTCGTTGTGAGTTCCAAGACAGCTGTAGTCACAACCCAGGGGCGTCAACAAGCTTCATTGCTTTTTGTCAATCTGGGGTCGGGGTTGTTGATCCTGGCTATACAGGAGACACAGGGGTGGGAATGTGTGGTGGGCTTGTTATTATGTCTAGATGCGCTTCAACACACAAACATTATACAAAATGTTGAACCACTTTTATCACCGCTCGAAGTAATAAAAACCGGTTTTTATTGAAAGCAACAAATCATACGTGAGCCACATATCAGCAATTTTTCATGTGTAAAACTAAAATTTACAACTTGCTGACAAAATATGAAATTAATGGGATATTTATGAGTCAGTGCTATTGTTAGTGTGTTTTGAGATAATTTTTTATGAAGTGAATAGCAGTTTACTAACGTTTCGAGTTAGTTCAGTACACGTTCCCATACTGGCACTGTGGTGAACTCACAAAAGATATTAGAAAAAGTAAGGAAAAATCAAATTCACAATTTCTTTTTATTGAGACTACATATTGACGACCTCTGTGGCGTAATGGTTACCACGCCAGACCGCCACCCAGGAGGTCCCGGGTTCGATCCCCGGTCGGGTCATGATGAAAAACGGACTTTTTCTGATTGGCCTCGGGTCTTGGATGTTTATCTATAAATGTATTTGTTATAAAATATAATATCGTTGAGTTAGTATCCCATAACACAAGTTTCGAACTTACTTTGGGGCTAGCTCAATCTGTATGAATTGTCCCTATATATTTATTTATTTATTATTATTTATTCTTCTTTGTCGTGTTCTTCATTACTGAAGGTCGTGTCCACATTGGAGTTTTTCCATCGCATAAGTCGTCAAAGCCTTCCAACCATCTCTATCCTCGGCTTTTCTTAGGGCATCTGGTACAGGGGTGCTGAGCAGCTGTTTGACTTGGTCCACCCAGCGCGTCGGTGATCTGCCCCGCGGTCGTTTTCCCTTCACTTTGCCAACTATGACTACATATTTATATGTTATGATTTTCTCCTGTGTATTCTTGCACAATATTTTGCAATATGTGTTATACTTAATTGCTTTAAGAAAAGGCATATTGAGTTTCTTGCGGCGCTTCATCTCACCAAAACATTCACGTGGAAATTGTTAGTAGGCCAAAAAATTTGACGTGACGATTTTCTGTAAATGTGCTTGCAAAATAAAATTATCTTTTTTATTGTATTTATTTTATGGAAATTAAAAAAATATTTTTCTTTTTATTTTAATAATAAACGAATCTAGCACTACTTCCCTTGCGTGCAACTCGTTATCAAAAACCCTTTTTCTACCTTGTCTACAACACAAAGGGCAAAAATATCTGTGCAAAATTTCAGCTCTCTAGGTCCAATGATTTGGGCTGCGCGTGCATCAATCAATTAGTTAGGCTTTTTGTTTAGAAGTATAACGCGGGGCCGGAGTCGTGATCTTTCAAAAATATTTTAAAATAAGAATGGTTGGTTGCCTAACAACTATATAAAAACAATCATAGAAACCTATGTAATATACAAAAGTAGTTATGAAAACTATTTATTCACAGGATGCTCTACTACACGCCATCAAAGAAGAATACGTAGAAGCTGTTGAGCTGCTTCTCCAGTGGGAAGAAGAACATCATGTCCTAGGAGAGCCTTACGTAAGTAATTGTGTTTTAAGCTGCTATAGAATTCTGATCTCTTGATCTTCTGGTTCTTTGGTCATTATGATCTCTCCAGGATAGAAAACATCTCAAAACACTTATGTTCTATCACCTCTGAAGAAGAATAACGATCAATCGACTATGGAAACTTCTAGAACCCTGGATCTTGCAGAAGTTACTTTGTACACCTTCAGATGACCCACAATCACGTAGTCCCAAAGGAAAACAAACTACCTACTATTCATACATATAATGTTATATTTTTACCTCAAATGTTTTAAAACTGTTAATTGTTACTCTAGCCGTAAGTTTTATGATTTAAGATTTTACTTATTAATATATGCTTCTTCATAATACAGAGTTGGGAGTCAGTGGATCCAGCATCAGCGACCTTCACGCCAGACATCACACCCCTAATCCTAGCAGCCCACAGGAACCACTACGAAATCCTTAAAATCCTGTTGGATCGAGGTGCAACTATTCCAGTGCCACACGACGTCAAGTAGGTACAGATATTTTCATGCATCACATCAATTTTTTTATAAGGCAGACAAACAAGCAATCTGGCCACCCGATGGAAAGTGGTTATTGCCGCCCTGGCAACACCAGGTGTGGAAGGGAATAGCGAGGGAAAAAAAAAGAAATAAAAATTTTTAGCTTACGGAACTGTTACTCACCAACCGAAACGCATTGCTGCTTTAGGCCGATGTTCTGCATGATATGCAGTAATGCATTTTCCTGACTTTAAACAAAAAGAAAAAAAAAGGCCGATGTTCTGTGAGGTGGTAATTCTCTGGACCATTTAACTAATAATATTTCGAATATACATAGACTATTTGCCAGCCAATTATTAAAATTAAAATTCAAAATATTTATTCAGCGAATAGGGGCCTATTCGCTAAATAAATATTTTGACTTCTCTAGTCAATGATTACATTACAGTATTCAATTATTTATGTAATTAATCTACTCTTTAAACTACTACCGTTCCGGAAAGAAAAGCAAGCTGACCACTTTTAAAAGAAATGGCGAAAGAAAACCGTCCCAACGTCCATCCAACCAAGAAAATAAACGTCAATACCAGAAATGTTAAAAAAACTGACAATCTAATTGACGAATGAAGCTATTTGGATGTGATGAAAATGTATAAAAACCGATATCCATCTGTGCGACACGACGCACCACTTTTAAACTCTTGACACAAGACAAATAAATCAGATTCAGCTGTCATTTGTTTTTCACGAGCACAAAATGTTTGGAAAACATAATTTGCTTCCGTGTATTTGAGTTGGAAGTTGAAATGGGGCATCTATTTAGGCCAGTGTCATAAATCTATCGACAACTTTATTAAACCATTACTATTTTTACATTCAGTTACACTGATTTTGATACAATAAAAACATGTGATATGCGGCATTTTTAACAGAATTTTCAAATCATAACATGTTTTATTCAATGAGGTTCAAGTAAATTTTTCCTATTAAATTTTCAATAGACACAGAAATAATTAAATAAGCGAAAGTTTGTAAGTATGGATGTGTGGACTCTTTCAAACAAAAACGGCTGGGCAGACTTGGGTTGAGTACCCAAGTAAATCTTAGCCGTAGTATATAATACGGATTAACATATAGGATATTTCTTATCCCGTATATCATTATTATTAAGAGAGGTAGAGCTCAGCGGATAATCCGCTCAAATCAGAGCAGCCCATCGGGGAAAGGACCTCCACCTTACAGAAGATCGTAGCATTGGTCTCGGCCATGTTGTGTTCCTACGGTGAGTATGGTCTCCAGAGCTCCACTTGCGGTGGTTGGGAGGGTTAGCAACGCGTGAGTGATACCCCCGGTATTGCAAGCGTCTATTACGGCTACGGTAATGATTACCATCGGGCGGGCCGTGATTACCATCGGGCGGGCCGTATGCCTGTTTGCCAATTTTGTAAAAAAAAAGAAAAAATAAATCAAATAAGTCGAGTTCGTGAGTAAAGAGTAGGATTTTTATAATGCGATGACCGAAAACTTAATCTTCCATCTACACAACAGATCTTGAGATCTTAGAATAGGAAATAGGTCCAGCATCATCTTCAATATGCATGTAGCCGTTTCCCTTATAGATCCTGACATATTTTTCAGATGCGGGTGTGACGAATGCGTGAAGTCATCGCAAGATGACTCCCTCCGCCACTCGCAAGCTCGCATCAACTCGTATAGAGCACTCACTTCTCCATCTCTTATCGCGCTCTCTTCAGCAGATCCTCTACTAACTTCCTTTCAACTCTCTTGGGAGTTGGGGAGACTTAGTCGAATGGAGACAGAATTTAGAGTAGAGTATAAGGTAAGAAGATACAAAGCTAAAAGTCCTGTATTCCGTCTTAAGATTAAAATCAGAAGACTGGAGTAAAAAAAAATATCTAGAATAAGTTTTCAAAGTCATGTATTCTTATGACTAAAAACGTTTGAAGTAAAACGGTCGCCTGGAGACACTCAGCAGCGGCTTGAATAGCGCCACGTCCAGTCCGATGGCTCAGCGACCCGAAGTGAGTCTTGTCCTCCGACACTAAGAGACGCCACTGGTTTCAGCATTGTGCGACCCCTTGCCAGTCTTCGATTTGAAGTTCGCGCAGGTCACGCTCCACCTCGTCTCTCCAGCGGTACTTGTCAAAAGATCTCAAAATGTCGATAACGCTCTTTTATTCCAGTACACTTCATATTCAAATTACTTTAAGTAAGATATTTTAGTTCTAATAGAGGATTGTTAGAGTTTACCAACCAACGTCGTAGGTCTAGTCATTTTAAATATTTTTTTCTAATTAGTAATTGCTTTCATTAGTAATTTGTTTTTCTTTTTAAAAACTTTAAAGAAATAAAAGGCTTTTTTTATATTTATAATTTCTTTTCATACAGGCATTAAGACAGCAGTGCCAAGAGTTCGCGACCTCTTTGTTAGATCACACGAGAACCTCCAACGAACTAGAGATAATGCTCAACTATAACCCATGGGACATCGACAGCTGGGAGCCAGGAGAGAGGCAGACCTTGGGCAGACTAAAACTAGCTATCAAGTACAAACAGAAAATGGTATATTTTTATTATATTCTTTCGGTGAAGACCGCTTGTCGCTAACTATAGTAGGTACCTACGCGCCAAAATGTGGACTCACAGTTTGATAAAACAATTGAAAATCGATTGTCGTTATGCACTGAGTATGAGTTTCGAACTTCGTTTTACGTCTGCGCGACTCAGCCGTGTTGGCGACTAATATAAATTATAGTTTTTGGCGAAGTTATTTATAACTAGCTTTTTTGCCCGCGACTTCGTCCGCGTGAAGTTCCGGACCCGTCCTTCCCGTGGGAACCACATTGAATTTCGGGATAAGCTATAGCCTATGTCACTCCCTGATAATGTAGCTTTCTACTGGTGAAATAATTTTTGAAATCGGTCCAGTAGTTTCGGAGCCTATTCAATGCAAACAAACAAACAAACAATCAAATCTTTCCTCTTTATAATATTAGTATAGATAATTTTAAAAATATTTACGGACGACCTTCGTGGCGTAATGGTTACCTCGCCAGACCGCCACCCAGGAGGTCCCGGGTTCGATCCCCGGTCGGGTCATGATGAAAAACGAACTTTTTCTGATTGGCCTCGGGTCTTGGATGTTTATCTATGTATGTATTTGTTATAAAATATAATATCGTTGAGTTGGTATCCCATAACACAAGTTTCGAACTTACTTTGGGGCTAGCTCAATCTGTATGAATCTGTATGAATTGTTGAATTTATTAAAGAAAAATTTCACCACTCCGAGGTTCCTTACCGATGAATTTCCTTATTCAAACAAGAAGTTAGCTTCGTAAACTTATTCCAGTCGTTTGCATTCGCAACCATTCTAAAGGCTCATTTAGACGGCGCCAGTTTCTTGCACATTCAGAGCAATAATTTTTTTTTTTTTGCCATTTTTTTTTTTTTTTGACAATTCATACAGAATTGTCAAAAAAAATGACAATTAATAGGCATGTCAATTATTGCTTTAACATTATTGTATGCCACAGGCAATTTACTGGCATGGTCTAAATGAGCCTTTATCTAACACTTCCATTCTACTTTATAAACTAATTCCTGAACTATATATATACTTACTAAAATACAACATGAATCATCTTGTGAAGTATGAATATTCATACAGTTTCCAGATCATGGTTTTATGGAGATTACCAGCATCGTTGTCATATTCAATATAACAAATTGAGTATGTTTTATGTTTGTTGTATAAAAGCGATGAGAAGTAATAAGAACATAGGTACATTGTGGCAAAATAACATAGTATAGTATAATGATATATCATCAACCGTTAATCATCCAACTGCAGAGATACTGGTCTCCCTTCAATCGAAGGGGATTGACATGTACAGTCAGGTGCACGTCGAGCTTTACACTTGCAATACAATTTTGGTTCTTATGACATAGAACTTAAGAATGGTACAAAGTCCAATATGTAAAGGTCGACCTGCTCTTGACTGTACTACCATGTTGCTCCAATGCGAATTAGCTCCTAACTTTATTTAACGACTATTATTCATCGACCACAGCGGAGACCGATTGGAAGCACGGAGAAGCGATAACGAAACCCATCTAAACAATGGCTAGGGTCGACGTTGTTGACTTTCGTGATCGTTTAGAGTTCGATACATCGATCCAATCGAGCTCAATAAAAACGTGGGTGTATTCCACGGAATCCAGCTGAAAACTCCGTACTAAACTTTTTTTTTTGTTTTAGTTCGTGGCCCATCCCAACGTACAACAGTTATTAGGAGCAATTTGGTATGAAGGACTCCCAGGATTTAAAAGGAAAAATATTGTTGGACAATGCGTACAGGTAATTAGACAACACCATTAGATCTAGTCTCAATCAACTTAAAAAACCAAAGGGAAAAGGATATGCCCATATAAAATATTGATTTTTAATAATCGTATTTGAATCGATAATTTTGTATTTGTGTGATATATGTCATAGACGTACCAAAAACAAGGATTTGGACATAGAGAAAGCTGTTCAGAGACTTTTAGGAATTGTTGGTGACAACGGGCATTAGGCTTCCAGATTTCTCATTCACCGAACGATATGCATCACTGCTAAAACAGCCTTTACTCTTGGCTAAATTCAGAGTCTAACAAAAGAGATGGTGCCATACGAATAAGCTAAAACCACTTACAACTTCTCACTTCTTAGTATTGCAACATCTCTTTTGTTAGACTCTGAATTTAGCCAAGAGTAAAGGCCGTTTTACGTCGACATTCTGTGAGAGCTACTCACTCCAAAACTTATTTATGTTTTTTTTTCGCAGGTAGCAAAACTAGGCGTAATGTTCCCTGTGTACTGTACTATTTATATGCTCGCCCCTAACTCTGAATATGGCAGATTCATGAAGAAACCATTTGTCAAGTTCATATGCCACAGTTCGTCTTATATGCTGTTTTTGAGTAAGTATTTTTGTTTTTTAAAATACTTAGATTGACAAATAATTTATTCGATTGCAACGGACATGGATTACAATTTACAAACGTGACATTTATTAGCTTACAATTAAAATATAAAAGAAAAAATATAGGGTGAAATAAATACATTAACACTTAGCACATCCGCAGCAATACAAAATGGTCGCACCTCAGTGTTTCAAAATCGCTCAGAGTTAACAAAACACTGGTTGTAACCCAAAATAAATAGCTATTTGATACCTTGGTCAAATTAGTTGTCTTGTTTCACTATTTAGCTTTTTGACATACAAAAAATGACAAGAATACCTATGTCTATTTATCTGACGGATAGGATATGACATCATTATTCTACTAGATGCTCGATGCGATCAAAATAATCGTACGTACACATTGTTTAACATCTTTCATGGTTTATTTTGATAAGATTCTATTTCTATTAAATTATAAAACTCATAAAACTTTGTTTACAATACTCATTCTATTATAACTCAACCTCAGTAAATTCAACTCAAGAATCTACTATTACGATTCAATAAATTATGATGAAAGAATGTTTATTCATCTCGAAATTATGATTTATGAACAGACTAATATCAGTCGAACAGATTATTTTTGACTAGCGGACTGCCCGGGCTTCGCATGGGTGTAAGGATCCCTATTTTATTAAAAAAATATAGCTTATGTCACTCGCTTCTTACTCCCTCGCACCATACACATATCACATACATCCGTCCTTTTCACTCATTCTATACGTTTCGTTGTATTCAGACATCACTCACAGCATTTTCATTCCTACATATATAAAAGGAGTCGTGTTAGTTACATTATTTATAACTCAAGAACGGCTGAAGCGATTTGGCTGAAAATTGGTGGAGAGGTAGCTTAGAACCAGGAGAAGGACATATAGTAGGGTAGGGTAGGGTAGGGTAGGGTAGGGAAGCCTTTAAGGCGGAACAAAGTTCGCCAAGACAGCTAGTAAGAAATATTTATAGTATTCTACTATTATTTTTTAGCTCTTCTATCTTTGGCCTCACAACGAGCGGAATATCTAATGCTAGAGTGGTCTGGAATACGCTGGCTTCAGGAAATGGTGGAATTCTGGAAGAAACATGAAAGAGGCTCTCTACCAGGACCAATAGAGTTCACTGTCGTAATCTACATAGCAAGTAAATTTGTCTTTTTTTGTACTCTACATAAAATTACTAACTTTTAGTCTATCTCAAGGGCATAACCAGCTACGAGCAGTGTTTCCTATTTTGACCATTTTGCTAAGTAAATTCCGAATAATGACGATACCAGAGTATGTGTTTGAAGTTTCGTAAATGATTATATAACATCCTTTTTGGCGCCATCTCGATAGCACGTGATCTCAACTTGAGCACGTGACAAAAAAAACTGTGTTTTTCAAACTGTGATTGGTGTATGACAAGGAACTTTTAAAAATGCATTATAGTCTTCTCTGAACTTTTTCTTTCATCTTTTTTCGGGCGTCTCAGAGACTGACTGAGTCGAGACAACATGAATTCGCCCCTTTGCATGATTTTATCAGAAAAAAAAATGCGAAAACTAGAACTCTCAGGAAACTGTCAGTTTATTTGACGAATAAGCTATTCGGAAGTAGTGTAACCGGCCCTTAGTTATTGAGTTGACGGAGGCTTGTGAAAAAAAAACCATGAGAGTCGGCAGCTGAAGTGGGTTTCATAAACAGTTTTTTTATCGTTGTAGGTTTAATATGGGCCGAAATAAGAGCGTTGTGGAGCGGAGGTATCATGGAATATATTAACGATTTGTGGAACATTGTGGACTTTATCACAAACATGTTTTACATAGCTTGGATAAGCCTCAGAGTATCATCGTGGTACATTGTTCAAGTGAGTATACACGACTACACGACTAAAAACCTGACTGACTGCAACCGTCTCCGCCATATAATAGCGGGGCTGACGATACTTCCGAAACCCCGCCGGCGGGCGTTCGTAGATCCAATCTCCGTGGTCAAGTATACACGAAACCCATCCCAACCCATCCTAGGGTCGACGTTGATTAACTTGTGTGTACGTTTTAAAGTGAGTACCTACACAGGGACGCCATCGAGCTCCTCAAACCAGCTTTACGCTGTTTAAAACATAAGTTTGGAACCTAGATTAAGAACAGTGTTGTTTTTTTTTTATGCTACAAAGTTGGCAAAGGGCCCGCCTGATGGTAAGCATCACCGTAGCCTATAGACGCTTGCAACGCCGGGGGCATCACTCATGCGTTGCCAACCCCCCCAACCCCCCCAAGTGGAGCTCTGGAGACCTTACTCACCGTAGGAACACAACATGGCTGAGACCAATGCTATTTGGCTACGATCTACTGTGGAGGTCCTTCCCCAGACGGGCTGATCCGATTTGGGCGGATTATACGCTGTGCCCTCTACCTCTCTTAAAATTAGAAGATTTGGTATGAAGCCCATGTGTAGGTACATTATTTTAAATTTCTATATAAAACTATTGTTTTAAACCGTGTAACTCAGGGTTGAAAACTAGTGAAGTGTTGATATTACAATAAAAAGTTTCGTAGTCTCGACTAAAATATCTAAGTTTATTTCTACACTTCTCCTATTTCATTTAGTTACAGATAATCCATAGTTTAGCCCGGCGAACACGTTCGATATGATTCTAATGGCAATTTATTATTATTTACAATCAATGAGACTAATATTATGTTGAATTATTATGAATCTGCAATATTTTTACAAACAAATCCTTGCCTACGCTTTGTAATACAATTACTGGCATATTTTTTTTCATTATCCGCTCTATTTATATATACCTAATAATAATAAATTAAAATGAAAAAGCCTTACATTTCATACTACACAACGAGTAGCGTACACATAAATATTTTAACACATAAAATTAAAAGAAAACAATTCTGAAATATTAAAATTAAATAACCTAAAATTAGTAAGAACCCCTTGATCTCGAAGGTGGTCATTATACTTAGGTTATTCTACAAGATTTTTTTGGGATAAAAAGTATCCTGTGCTAACTCAAGTTGTAAACACTTGAGTTCCATGTGGTTCCAACAAATCGGAAAAGCCGTCGAGTAGCCAGAATCAAATGCGGTTTAATCGAGTAAAGTTTAGTAGCAAAATCAGCTTTGCTATAAAAAATACAGTTTTCTACGGTTTGTTCAAGATACGTTTACATTTTATCTCTTACAAAATGTAAACAAACGCTTTCTAATGCTTTCAGATACATAGTAGAATTAACAACTTACAATTTAGCCGATTAATTCATAAAGACAGTAACAGCCGAATATCACAGAGTTAAGTACTCAAATAATATCATTTCCGCTGATCCCTGTGTATTAAAATAATATTTTTTTACGAAACTATTCTCTGTATTAAAATTATGCGACTTGATTTTTAATGTAATAATAGATAGATAGATGGATTTATTTGCGAAAATAAGGTACAAAAGATGTTACAAACATAGTATTCCAACTTATTCTGCCCTCGCAGGGGCGTGCAAATATTTCTGTATTATACATTGTTTTTTGGTTTAACCATTCATAAATTTATCATTCAAATATTCAGTAGTGTTATAATAAGTTTTAGTTAAGAGCCATTCATGCAACTTTTTCTTAAACAGTGAAAGTCTTAGAGTTTTAAACTCATCCGGTAAATAATGGTAAATCTTTGTTATCTGATTGATAACTGACCTATTAAATTGCACGTGAGTGTATTTGCTTATTACGTAATTATTGCCGAATATTCGAGATGTAATGTGAGAATCGGTGCTATAATAAATTGACAAACAGCTTGTGACCTTTGGCAAAAATATTTACTTACTCTGCTAAAATTTCCCCCTCAATAAATACGGTGAGATCAAAATAGATTTTCTTCCTACGAAAATGACAAAAGAACTGTACCAACCAATGATTATATAATTTTATAAAGAAAGCAGGTGTGTCTATATATTTAAAATATGCTTTATTTGCGATACACAGACGAACAAAAAATTTAAAACAAAAGGAAAACTTACGTATTTACATATTGTTGAAAGCATATTTTTCAAACATCATGTGCGCTAACGCAGACGACCCACATTAAAATCTGCCATCTGTATATATAAATAAATGTCCGTTGAGTCTGGACTCTTTGCACGCCATGTAGACTTTTTGTGCGCCTCAGACTCGTGCAAAAAATGTTTGTTATCATTGCCCGTAAGTATAACAATCGAATTTTTTTTTTAGCGCGACTACAAACTTGGCATGGATCCCTGGTACCCTCGCGAGAGGTGGGACTCCTACGACCCCATGTTACTATCCGAAGGTGCCTTTGCTGCCGGGATGATCTTCTCCTTCCTAAAACTAGTCCATATATTCTCAATCAACCCATATCTGGGACCACTTCAGGTGTCCTTGGGAAGAATGATCCTGGACATATTGAAGTTTTTCTTCGTTTATATGTTAGTGTTATTTGCTTTTGGATGTGGTAAGTATTGTAAATTAGAATTATAGCTTAGTCTGTTTGAACGTGATAAACTACAAACAACCAAATGAACACTGTTTAACGACTATCAACTAACAATGGGTTTAAATGCCGCTTTTCTTGCTGTAGAACAGCTGAAATATATTACATGTATTCAAATACTCCAAATGCAGCTGAAATCGTTTCTATGATTAATAAATGTTCTTGAATGAATCACACAACGCCATCTAGTCTCAAACTAAACAAAGTTTTTTAAAATTCATACATATAGAAAACATCTAGACCATGCCAAACAGACAAGTTCATAAACTCGGATATATTCGAATCGATTCATACCCATGGGATAATAATAGCCATTGCAAATGCTTGTCACTAGTTGTCACTCGACCACCGTTTGTCAAATGTTTAACTTGTATGTAACATTTATTCCGTCTGAGAAGGTCTGAGAGAACGTCACCCTCGCAATAGTACTCTGTTGTTCCAAATGAAAAACAATAGGATAAAATTTAATTATCTCGAAAAATAACTTATAAAATGTAATGATTTTTAACAGGTCTAAACCAGCTTATGTGGTACTACGCGGAACTTGAAAAAAATAAATGCTACCATGGACCGAGTGGCTTGCCCGACTTCGACACTCAGGAGAGAGCGTGCACAATATGGAGGCGTTATGCCAAGTAAGATAATTTTATTTACAATCTAATAATTTCCGAGAACACAGGCAGAATCTAAGTAGACCAATTATAAAATCTGACAAAAAGTGGGAGTGAGCCTCCTAAATATGTCGATACCCTAGATTCACAATAAATTAGCTTTTATACCACAAAATTGGCAAACAAGCATGCGGCTCGCCTGATGGTAAACATCACCGTGGCCTGTAGACGCTTGCAATACCGGGGGTATCACTCACGCGTTGCCAATCCTCCCAACGACGTTGGGGACGTGGAGTTCTGGACTCACCGTAGGAACACAACATGGTCGAGACCGATGCTATTTGACTACGATACGATGTAAGGTGGAAGTCCTTCCCCAGCCTGCTCCTTGCTCCGATTTGAGCGGATTATCCGCTGTGACCTACCTCTCTTGTGCTCAATGACTTTTGAACTAATTATTTGATAAAGAATAAAAAAAGTAAAGCTCTAATAGCTGACGTGCAACTGATGACGATTTTCTTTACATCTGCATAATCACAAATCTATCGCCCCATTATGTCTATACCGAACAAGTAACATTTGGTACATCCATTGTCTTACATAAATATTCACACTTATCGGATATTGAAATAAGTGCTTCTAATACAAACATTTTTTTTAAATATACCTGATAAACATTGGGAAACATTAAAAGAGACGACAATGGACACGGATCAGCTTTAAGATCAAAGTCAAAGTTGAAAATATTTTATTGTGCAGGCTCGCGGGCACTTATACGCCTCATTTACAAACTACAACCATTTCGGAATCAAAGCAAAATGATGGTATGCTCCAAACCAAATGTTTTAATATAATAAAAATTTTCAGTTTGTTCGAAACATCCCAATCTCTCTTCTGGGCGTCATTTGGACTCGTCGACTTAACCACTTTCGAGCTCACCGGTATCAAGAGTTTCACCAGGTTCTGGGCATTGCTGACCTTTGGATCATACTCCGTGATCAACATTATTGTGCTGTTGAACATGCTGATCGCCATGATGTCCAATTCCTACCAAATCATATCGGTAAGGCAAAGATTGAGTATGGTTTGTAAAATGTTGTTTGGAAATTCAATTTTTTTTTACTTTTTCAGTACAAATTATTTTCTAAAATACTAAGATTGAAATCCATATAAAAGCAATAGGGTGAAGTTTGATGATGATTCAGTACCAAAATTGATTCATTTTGAACAAACAATTAAGAAATTGAAATGAGAGTTTTTTGATGTCAATGACAAATGAATAAGCGGGTTACCTGCAAATGACCTAGCAAACGTGCTAGCGGGTCACCTGGGTGTAAATAACTTGAAGCAAGTTTTGGAAATACAAAACTTGTTTTTAGAATTTCAAATATTTGTGTCATCGAAATAATATGTACATAAAGCCTGCATTAGAGGCTACTGTTCAAAATTCAAAATATTTATTTACAGAGTAGGATCACAGACATTTTCGTCAAAGATTACACTGCAGTAATATATTATGAATGTAATTAATCTACTCTATAAACTATAATTTCGGAAAGAAATGCAGGCCTTTTTTGACATTTATCAATACATTTCATATTTTGAAATAAAATATCTCAATACCTACTTATTGTCAATTTGGAACCATTGCGGTTAATTTTGGCAACATAACAAACATAGTTAGATTGTGGGATGGCTATGTAGAGCTCCCTATTATACAAACATCTTCTTACAGGAACGATCAGACATGGAGTGGAAGTTTGCAAGAAGCAACCTTTGGATGTCCTATTTTGAGGATGGTGATACAGTCCCCCCTCCCTTCAACATCATTCCGACACCGAAACACCTTGTTTGCTGGATCAATCACTGCTGCATGAATAGGGACCGTGGATCTATTATTGTTAGTTTCATGATTTTAGATAATTTAATTAGTAATTTACTTTTAACAATTTTTCATATTAAATAATGTTATGATTAAATTAATCATATTAAATCTTGCATATTTATTATAATAATTAACAAAATATTGATAATCAGAATAAATCACGAGAAAAAGCAAGACAACAGCACGAAGCAGTAATGAGAGTACTAGTTCGAAGATATGTAACAGCCGAACAGAGAACTAGAGATGAGACGGGAGTGACTGAGGATGACGTCATGGAGATCAGACAAGACATATCCACTTTGAGATTTGAACTTATAGACATATTACATAATAACGGGATGAAAACACCAAGATTGAATATCCAGGACACAACAGGTAGACCAACAAAATATAATTGTTACGTTTTTTATTTTAATCACAATATCCACAGCATTTTATTATTGCAGAGTTTTTCTTATTATATATCTCTTAATGACAACAACATTATATAGGTTACACTAGCAAAATAACAGATAACTAACTGGACATATTTGTATGACATTTTGATGGCGTAAAGTTAAATTATTCCTAACTCTAGAAGGTGTTAGTGATAACGGAAATACCAAGAGCTGTGAAGTTGCTATAGAGTACGTCGACCATGTAAAAAATGTTTGAAATAAGTCACATGCATTACAAGTTATTGCAGACATTTTTATATTGACCCAGTAATTGTTTTATACTATCTTTTGTCAAATTAATCTGCTCTAGTCATGATATCTAGTCTTAAGGCTAATTAAAAAATGGTACATGACTACAACGGTATCTAGTTCGAAGGTAATATGGTCTAACTCTCCTTGAGTTTTTTTATACCACTAAGGTACAACAAGCATACGGCCCGCCTGATGGTAAGCAGTCACTACACAGTAGACAGTAGTTGAGTTTTACATTTATCAGATACCGGTACCTGTGGCAAACCGAACTCTTTTTAAACAAAAACCTCTTTGTAAATAGTTATTATGTTTTTTTTTTTCTTTATGGTTTTTATATTCTATTTTACTGTCACTTCACTTCACTTTTCACCTTCTCGCCACTGAACCATATTTTTCTGTAATTTAATTTTCTTCATCCCTTCCTCTTTTCCTATAATCTCTCCAATCCTCCTTAATAGTACCTTTATTATTTCTTTTTTGGTATAACTTTTGGATAGGTACTTAAATACTGATAAATGTCTGCTATGTTTACTAATGTCATTACAAAACTCATCGTAGTATTATTTTTCAGTGGCAGGCAAAAAAGGTAAAGTAATGGAAAGACGAATCCTAAAAGACTTCCAAATTGGCATCGTTGAGGGTATAATCAAAGATGTTATCTCTAGAGAGAGCAAACCTAAAGACGTGTTTAGTCAGATCGCGAAAGCTATTGTTAGAAAAGGAAGCACAGACAGGTAAACAAGCATTTTTATTACATCTCATTCTTGGAAATCAAATGTTTAGTTATCATCAAGAAGACCTTTTAAAAAATAAGCAAGAAGAATGTCCAATTGACTAACCCATCATTAGATATATCTATAAAGATGCTCCTTCACCGCGAGCATTCGCGTGTAATGTAACATTTTAGTTTCTACTTTGAGCATTACATTACAATACTACCTCCCTGACTGACGAGCGTTCGCCTTCCTCACTGATCGCTTCGCTCAGATTCGCTCAGATTCGAGCATTACAGATGCTCGAATCTGAGCGTTACATTACACGCAATTTACGCAAATACTCCCGGTGAAGGAACACCTTAATGTTATCTTATTTCATCTTATTATCAGATTATATTATTTTTGCAACTGAATTCTAAAAAGGCGCTTCCGTTCACTTACAGCCACTAAAGTGTTGTAAATTTTAATGTAAATTTTAAAAATTTGTAAAATTGATTTTGAATGATTAAGGCGAAACTATTTTCCACAGCAAAAAGAGAGACTGGAATGCTCTAGTTCGTACCAATACGGTAAAGCGGGACCCTATCGGAACAACCGCAGAGGCTCAAATAAGACGCAGCCGACAATCCCTCAGAGCTCACATTTTGGAGAACGTCAAATCACGAACTATTGATCCACAGAAGTTATTAGGTATGTCCATTAAAATAAAACTAAGATAATAAGAAAATATTTGCTGTTGCAGTCGTTGGCTATTTACCTAATTAATTTGAAGTCACTTCCACATTTTTACTTGCCACTTGAGATTCAGAAACTATTTTGGTACATTGTTATTAGCAAAAATATCGATGTTTAAGATAACTATCAACTGTATCTCAAGATATTTATATAAATTTTATGTACTTCATAATATTATTATTAGAGAAGTTAAAATGTATGGCAAATGTACATGAACACAACATTGTTTATGATTTTTATAAAATACTAGCTTCCGCCCGCGGCTTCGCCCGCGTGGCCTAGTAACAATTAGGATATCTTTCTTCAGAAACAAATTCCGGTCCGGCACGGCCTGGTACGGTACGGTTTCATCCGGTCCGATCAGGTCCGGTCGATCCGGTCCGGTCCGGTCCGGTCAGATCGGTCCGGTCGGTTATAAGGACCCTACATGACAAATTTGGCATCTCTAGACCCAGCGGTTTAAGCTGTGCGTCCCCTCTCAACTTCGTTTGCGTATATCTCGCTTTCGCGTGAGAATTTTGAAAAATCCTTTCTTAGTACATCCTTAGACGTCGTAAGGACCCTACATGACAAATTTGGCATCTCTAGACCCAACGGTTTAGGCTGTGCGTCTCCTCTCAACTTCGTTTGCTTATATCTCGATTTCCCGTAGGTATTTTGAAAAATCCTTTCTTAGTACACCCCTAGACGTCGTAAGGAACCTACAGTCCAAATTTGGAGTCTCTAGACCCAACGGTTTGGGCTGTGCGTTGATATATAGTTAAGTCAGTCAGTCAGTCAGTCAGGACGTTGAATTTTTTAAATATAGATGAAAAAAAAAACGGTCCGGTCCGGTTCGATCCGGTCCGGCACGGCCCGGTACGGTGCGGTTCCTTCCAGACCGATCAGGTATGATACGTTCCGGGCCGGTCCGGTCCGTTCCGGTCCGGTCCGGTCCGGTCGGTCTGGAGCTTATAAGGACCCTACATGTCAAATTTGGCATCTCTAGACCCAGCGGTTTGGGCTGTGCGTCCCCTCGCAATTTCGTATACGTATATCTCGCTTTCCCGTGGGAATTTTGAAAAATCCTTTCTTAGTACATCCCTAGACGTCGTAACGAACCTACATGCCAAATTTGGAATCTCTAGACGCAGCGGTTTTGGCTGTGCGTTGATACACCCTTGCAACTTCGTTTGCGTATATCTCGGTTTCCCGTAGGAATTTTGAAAAATCCTTTCTTAGTACACCCCTAGACGTCGTAAGGAACCTACAGTCCAAATTTGGAGTCTCTAGACCCACCGGTTTGGGCTGTGCGTTGATATATAGTTAAGTCAGTCAGTCAGGACTTTGTATTTTATATATATAGAAAACTATTCTATATAAAACCTTGTCGGACAATATTAATCTGAGAATAACTTTCAGAGTACAACCCCAAGTTGTCAGAAGTAACACCAACAGCTAGAGTGGCATATGCCAAATTCATGAGAAGCAAAATCAAATCAGACTTCACGGAGAGAGAAAATGAGAAGAGGAAGGCATCTCTAGGCGACATAAGTTTGGAAGACGAGGTTTTTCTCGAGGAAACTCCGAAAAGGAAAGACTGCAGACGAGTGAGCCGTGAGTATTACAATGAAAATATATAATTATAAAGGAGGTAGGGCACAGCAAATAATCCGCTCAGATCGGAGCAGTCCGTTTGGGGATCCACCTTACAGATCGTAGCCAAATAGCATTGGTCTCGGCCATGCTGTGTTCCTACGGTGAGTAAGGTCTCCAGAGCTCCACTTGGGAGAGTTTCGAGGGTTGGCAACGCGTGAGTGTTACCCCCGGTATTGCAAGCATCTATAGGCTACGGTGATGCTTACCATCAGGCGGGCTGTATGCCTGTTTGCCAGCTTTGTGGCATATAAAAAAAAGAAAAAAGTTAAGAAATCTAAAACTATCTTTCCTGGAATATCTACATACAGGTTGAATTTTTCATTTCAAAATGGTCAATTATACTCAACGAGGTCTCACTCAACGCTCATTTTAAGGGACTGCATCATTCAATTTTCGCAAAAAAAAACCAGGAATTGAAACCGCTCGTTTTGAAATAATTATACCAACCAATGTTTCTAATAGGGAATAAATTCTAGAAAGTATAGTGCAGTGCAAGTAACTTTTAAAAATATGCACATAAAAATGACAAAAAGTTATATAAGTAAAGCTTGACGTACTCCTAAATGTATGTTGATTCAAACCAGACTCTTTTGCATATTCGATCAAATAATTTCGCACGCTTACTATTCTTGGAAATGCAAAGAAAATAGTTATTGAAAATCTCAATTGAAGTTTTCATAACTTAAACGTAAGATAAAATTCAATGTACGTATCTCTAAATGGTTATCTTTTTCAGTAGATTTTTAAACAATCTTTTAGTTTCTTGTTCTAAAAAAATACGTGACTAATCAGAAAATTCAAAGCAAATAAACGCCACGTCGAGGAATATAAAATAACTTACATCTATTTACAAAGTTTTTGTTTTTTGTTCTCCTGTCTGCCTGTCGGCTAATAATAATTTCATTGACCATATTTAGACCAATTTTTACAGAACGTGTATTTCAGTAACATTACTATATTTTCTTTAATTATGTGAACAGGTCAATCATTCCGTAGCAGAACCCCTATTCCAGAAAATTCTGATGATGAAGGATTGAAAGACCATGAGATGCAAGTTGAGGCAGATATTGAAGACAAAACTACAGGTAAACAGAACTTATCGTCAAGGATAGCGCATAGGGGCTAACTGCAAACCTATTGTACAACAATTTCATAGATTAGCATTTTATCAAATTGGACATCCCCTCTATTCTCGTAACAAAAACAGTTGCAATCTCATGTCAATCTCTAGCGCTGTCTCACTCATACAAAATAGGAATTGAGCGAGATAGTGCGTGAGTTTGAGATGACAATGAAACTATTTTTGTTACGAGAATAGGGATCTCAAATTATAGACTACAAAACAATATGTAAACTTTATATAAGTAATGTGTATTCATTGCTTCAGGTTCTGAAGGAGGATCTGAACAAACAAGACCATTGAAATCATCGTCTCAAGAACCTTCCGAACCAAGCACTCCAGCATTCGACCCAATAAGCGACAGACGATTCACACCACCAGCTCAATTTGATTCAAAAGACCATATAATACAAATCGATGAACCAGAAACACCAACTAAATCTTTATGTATGACAAAAGACGAAGATAGTCATTTACAAAAACCTATTACTCCTACTGCTACCCCTACACCTAGCGTACATTCTCAATCAGAACAAATTTTGTCTGCTGCAACTTTAGAATCTCAATATAGGAAAACACCAACACCATCAAAATACACACCTTCGGGCACACCAACCATTATCGAGACAAAAGTAAGCCTTACCCCAGAACCTACAGGTTCAACATCAGCACCTAAATCACCATCGAAGTTTGAGTCTAGGCCATCTAGAACTACATTAGGTAGTCCTAAATCAGCTAGAGTTAGCCCATCTCCATCACCTACTCCTTCTTACGTAACCGATAAAGGAAAATCCAAAATCACAGGCAAAATGGTTTCTGGGTGGCTTTAAATTAAGTTAAATATTTTTGATACAGATTTGAATATTGACCAAAATAAAATTTAATTTTAAAAGGTTAATGTTGAACTGATTTACTATGGGAAACACGTTACGCGTGTAATAGAGATCACTACATGTGTGTTGGACACACAAGGCGTGTTGTTTACGCCACTTTACACGACACGCCTTTTGTGTTTTAGACAAAGAATTACACGTATTGAAAGAGTGTTTCTCGCTTAGTTCGTAACAAACTACTATGTAATACAGTGTGCACATTATTTTCTACTACAAATTATTAGATGGAGCATTTTATATTAAATTATGTTTCGGTCAAAATTATTCTTGTAATGTATTTTTAGATATTTTGACCAAGTATTGACATATTAGTGAGATGATAATGCCCTATTTTTAGAGCAATAACTAGTATAATGTTTAATAAGTATATTTCTTAATGCTATTTTGTAATTGCGATTTAAGTGCCATTACTATCATAATACTTAAGATAATAAAAGACACAAGAATAGTTATAACTTTGATTTCTCAGCTGATCTACAGATCACTGACTAACCTCATTAAAAAGCAAACAGTGTATCAATAACCTAAACTTTGTTGATGTAGTATATAAAAGTAAGGCTCATTACACATAGCCCAACGAAGACAAAACTGCAACATTATATCTTGTAATTACCTTTCCTCATTAATGCAATAGGCAGACTTAATTATAATTTATCTAACACCCTGTCCACACGCACCCAATTTTTGGGCCAATTTTATCTATTGTCCTGTCCCTCTTCTTGGTGATAGAAAAGAACAGGTATACAAATTGGGCCGTGTGGAAGAGGTGTAATTCTATTCTAGTCAAGCATCACAGTCAGTTTGTTTGGGTGTATTGTGTTTAATTATTATGTGATTACTTTTATGTTGCTGTTCCGTTGTGCTGTGTATTATAGGCCTAATAGTACACTAAATGATATAATAAAATTAAAACATTTTGTTTTGGGTTTGCCACCCTTGTGTTTTATTTGAAAGATGACATACAAAGGTCCGGCTAATGTTATTATTATTTAATTTCCAACTTCCCTTTTTGTTTAACCTATATTGAAAATGTTAATGTGAAAATATGAGCCAAGTGCAGAAAATAATGAATCCCCTTTTGATACAATTATCACAAAATTGTTACGAGAATGAAAATATCATCGCCTGGCGTTGGGTGACCTCTTTTTCTCAATTTATGAACTGATAAAGAGTTGCTTACCATTTTACAAAATATATGACACCCTATTACAAATGTTTAATTTAGGATTCAAATTCAGATAGCAGGAGAAAAGTTTGACCACGAGGAAGAAAGGGAATAAGAATAAAAACCTGTTAAGATGTTGAATGCTTACATATATCAAAATCATTCCTCAATAAATAAAAAAATACGAAAAAAAATTCGTATAGCAATAATTACTAATGTTTCTTATTGTATATTATGAGACACAGTAGTGGGAACGTGTGGTGGCCCTATCTCACCCCTTCCAATCCCCCCTCCCCCCCCTACAAATATGAACTTGGCTCTACTTTTTGCACCTACACACTTATATTTATTAGCCCGCGAGGTATTTTCGCCAAACGGTTGCATTATAATTTGTAAACCCCCATAGTCTTCCAAGAACTCTAATTAAAATTTATTTTCTGTTCACGTCAAGCTTATTGTTGCAGTAGGTACCTACCGTTCTTATGTTATGAGTCATAAGACCAAAATCGCACTGCAAATATAAAGTTTTTCTTGCATTTCACTACACAAAAGGTTGTCGCGTCGTTAATCTATATTAATTAATAGTTTAAACTAGCTTCCCCCCGCGGCTTCGCCTGCGTGGCCCTTGGATTATTTTTTTATTATAAACTAATTTAAATTAAACAAACAAATGTTAAGTGGAGTAAAGAGCAACGCATCAGTGAAATCGGCATGCAAATCGGTTAAACCGTTACTATACTGAGATTAGCATGCACAGACATGATTTTATTATGTGTAGGTATCAAGGTATAGATTGTATGTACAACTGGGTATTCACAGTAAACAAAATTCAACTTTAATACATTTATTCATATTACAATTTTCGATATAAAATAAACTTTTTTTTAAATAATATCTTCGCAATTTCTATACAGGAGAATTAATTAAGTAACTAATTCGATATTTTCTACGTGCTGATATAAATTAGGGGCTTTAGGCTAAGGAGTGAGTGGAAGTGACGTGCCCGGAATAATCTGCTTTATTACAGAACAAAAATATTACAGTAATAAATTATAATGTTGTTTTAAAAAGAGGTAGATCTTTTATACCTCTGAAAACGCTTTTCCACTAAATTTATTAATTAATTTCCATAATCAGCTGCAATACTTCTTACAAAATCCTTTTCAGACAGTTTTTTAAATATTAATCAATCCAAAATGTAAATAAACTCAGTAAGGCATTGTCCTAATAGGACGCGAATCCGCGATCATCGCGCGAGTAAGTGATGCGACTATCGCGCGTCCATAAGCGTGCGCCTAAGCGTCGCGCGATTGTCAGTTAGGACACCTAATTCGAGTTCAATAAGTTTGATCGCGAGTTCGTACGAGTAAAATTCGCGCGAACCAACGATGATCGCGCATTCGCGTCCTATTAGGACAATGCCTAAAGCTTATTTTAGATTGTCATTTATTTCACTCTCGGACCATTTTTAATATCGTATTCTTGAATTTTGAATGGCATTATTTTAATTATGGCTGCCACTGTCAAACTAAAGAAAAAAACTAAAGAAAAATTAAAATTATCATGCTTTTCAGTAAAACTGGCTGTCTGTAAAATTATTGCTTACAGTTTGTGTGAACAAGTAATAGTGTCGATTTCACAACTCCTGAATAGGTTATTCGTCAAACAGACAAAATTAAATTCTAGTTATACATATGACGTTTGTTAATTGGCAAATAGCCTATTAGGAACGTTAATAGTAAGTGTTAAAACCGACACGAATACTGTAAACTTGAACCAAGAGCGCTTAATTTTCAGGGCAGTAAGTACACGATTCACACAGCGCCATTTAGTCCCAAAGTGAGCTACGCTTAACCTTGCTTGTGTTATGGGTACCAGATAACGGATATTATAATTGTAATAAAACAGAAATAACTTGACAAAAATATTTTTGTTAAACAAAATAATGTCATATCGATAGAGAATCGTATGACGACTCGAGTCGACGAAAGCGGTCTATCAGACATTCACATTAGTCATGAATTTGACGCTCTGAAACTACTCGCTCTGCTCGAGCTCATTTGTCAAACATACGATTCTATATCGTTATCTACTGGGAAACGTGACGTATCTTACAAATGTCGTATTCTTGAGAAACTATTTTCTTTTTAATCAAATGTTACAATGCTACACGATTCGTTTTTAGATGAACCAATTTGAATTCTGTCACTACAATTCGTAGGTACTAATATATCAAAGATATAAGTATTATACTATTTATCATATTTAAACTTTATTGACCACAATATTTGAGTACAAAAGGCAGACTTAACGCTAAAGGCAGGCGTCCAAATATCCGCATCGTACGTATCGGACGCATCGGATCAGGAGGGCTACTACGAAACGTAAATCTACGAATTTTAACCGTGAAATACAAGTTATTTCATGATTATAATTCAATGAACTACTAAAATAACCATAAAGTACAAGGTATTTCATGGATAGAATTCAAGGAATTACGAAAATAACGATGAAATACCTTGTACTTCACGGTTAAAATTCTTCCGATACTTCGGCCGAAATTTCGGATTTACGTTTCGAAGTAGCCCACCAGGATCGTAGCATTCTTTGTATAGAAAGCCATACAAATGCGTCCACTGATTCGCATCATACCATACGGATCGCACGAATCTATAATGATCTGCGAATGCCATCGCGTCCAAAACGTACGATGCGAATATGTGGACAGCGCTTTCTTTAAATATTTGCATGCCTAGTAATATAAAGTGAACATGTTGGAACTTTTTTGAAATACTATCTTTGTAAACTCATGTTCTAGCAAATAAATAATATTGATTGATTAAAAAGCATTATCTACCAGTCAACCTATGGGAAGTACAAATATTCACAAATGCTGTTTTAAAATAAATAATATACAATAAATAATAGATGTAACTAAATAAATAATGTACTTTCTAAGAGCTCGGACAGACAGGCGACTTTTAGTCGCGGTAATCGGTGTTTCGATTCTATTTTTTTCGCTACTTTTAGCTTCTAAAAGCGGGAAAATCGCCGATGTTGGCGACTAATACTTGCGTGTGTGCCCATCCTAAATTACAATGGCTTACTGTATATAATACTATTATTTCAGCCTATTTTCCAATGGCTTTTTTGCTTTTGATTTTTGAATAGGTAAATAAATGGTTTATTTAGATAAAATTATAATATGTAATATAAATTTCTGTACAGTAGGTACCAAATTAGACAAAAGAGAGTGACTTTGAAGGCTTTCAAAACGATTCTATATAATGTTATTACATACTTTTCATGTGAGTAAAAGTAAATAAAATATCTATATAAGCAGCCCAGGCACGTAATTAATTGAACACATACCATATTACATACAGTTTATGTAATTTATTGTTTATATGAGTAAATACCGTAAAAAAAATATTTTTTACATAATTTCATATTTCAAATACTTAGGAATAAAATTAAACTGAAAATACAGATATTTTTAATAATGTAAACAAACTTCTATATCACGATCACGATTTAATTACATAGGCATATTAAAAAAAAAAAAAAAAGACCGTAATAAAATTGACAAAAATTGCAAACAAATTCGTTAAATATGTCAAAAATTCCTTTATAAGACCCGTGTAACTGGAGGGATACTTTTTTTAAAATTATAGACCGGATTTTGTTTTGTTTGCAGCCAGTTTCTCCAAAAAAAATGTAGTTTCGGCGAACAGTTTCTGTTTTGGACAAAACTTTCGGCCAAAATGGTGTCCTTGTTCTACCGAAATGAAATTACGAATTAGAAGTTGTAGAGCGCCCCGCACATTGGAGCCACTAGTCGCGGCCACTAATAGCACAGTTAAGCTTGCGGCCACTAAAGCGACCATTAGTTGCTCAGTCAAGCCACTAGACGCAATGCTAATAGTTTGAAAAATGTCGGCGTTTGTGGTCGCGTTTAGTGGCGCGCCCAATGTGCGGTTGCCCCGTATTGTTTTAAAATAAATACAAATAAAATAAGACCCCTTGCGTAGATATTCCCTAACTCATGCAAAGTTCCAATTAGGTTAAACCTACGCTGTTCGTTGGTGAAAACAGTCATTAACCACATAGAATGAAACTTAAACTGGTCTAAAGCCAGCCAGTTTTTTGCTGCCGTTTGATGGTCTTGACGTCATCCAGCTTCTTGGTTGGTCGAAGAGGTTCTGGAGATGGCGGTGGTATCAGCTGCTCTGTACTAGAGGTTGATGACAGCCGTTTCGGAGGAGACGGGGGTGTTGTCTGTATAAGATATAAAAATGTGATTATAGTACGCGCCAAAATTTGGGCTCACAGTTTATAAAACAATTTGAAAATCGATTGTCGTTATGCACTGAGTAGTATGAGTTTCGAACTTCGTTTTACGTCTGCGCGAGCCAGCTGTGTTGGCGACTAGTATTAAATCAATATTTAGAGTCAAATTCCACTTACACAGAGACTCAACGCCGTGAATTTTAAATAATGGAAAATAAATTATATTTGTGAAAAATATACCTACAATTTACCAAAACATTCAAATTACGAAAAAAAACAATTACCTACTAAAAAAACATTCGAGCTCTCATACAAAAATATGTGAATTAACTTAACAACGATATTCGAAATTATATCTGTAGGGCATTTGAAATTATATCTGTAGACTAAATTAAATTAATTTGGAAGACCCATTTACTAAATGAATAAGCAGAGGGTTTGATGCAATTTTTGTATGTGTCATAGATTTATTATGAATTTAATTAAAGTAAATTAGGTATCAATAAGAAAGTATAACTTTCGTCATTATCTGAATAATAAAAAAGCGTCCCCGATAATTAAAAGTTTACAATTACAAAACCTTATGCCTATTAGAGGGTAAGTTGCCAATTGTAACGTTATCCGATGACCATCTGGCGGGCCGTATGCTTCTCTGTCACCTAAGTGGTATAAAAAAACAGTTGTGGTAAACCTTATAAATAAATAATTAGAAATGATTCTTACAGCAGGTAATGCTGATGTTGAAGGCTGTGGTGACTGTATCCTCGGTACTGGCGATTGGGCTCTAGGGGATGATGGTGTCTTGGGAGGTGAAGGAGGTTTCTGAGGAGTTGGAGATGTTGAGACAGCTGCGTGAACTGGTGGTGTGCTTGGTGTCACTTCCATTGTTGGTGCTATAGGTGCCTGTGATGGAACAATAAATTTTATTTATAAACATAGAATTTACAATCGTTATGATTACGTAACATCGATGTCATATAAAAACTAATGGGTTTTTCTGTATATCGTTACAATATTGTTCTTATCAAATAGTGAGTTAGTGTAGGTAGGTAAGTATGCAATAATTATGTGGGTATTTAATATGATTAAAAGTGTTACATGAAATATTATTGTTCACACAACGCCATCTAGTCCCTTACTAAACAAAGCTTGTACTATCGGTACTAGAGTTTCTTCTGTGAGCGCCCTGACGACAGTCGCTACATTATAAAACTGTTTATTTTTTTCACATGAACAGGCAACGTCAGAGAAACCTGATCCCCAAGCGAATGAATAATTAAGTTTTTAACTGTACATAATGATGAACTCCAGGATCAATCGCAGTCAACAGTCGCAATGTTACCATGTGGTGAAATTAACTGGCTACATAAATTTATTGGCTTAGTCTAGACTTATACATCTATTATTACATAACCTATTACATTGGTTGCAGCTTTTAGTTTTTCTAGACTTATTTTAAATGTATGTCCATATTGTTCATGATATTGCCATATTGGTCACACACAATATAAATAAATAAATATATAGGAACAAATCTTTCTTTCTTTCTTTCTTTCTTTCAAATCACACAAATTGAGTTAGCCCCAAAGTAAGTTCGAAACTTGTGTTATGGGATACTAACTCAACGATACTAAATTTTATAACAAATACATATATAAATAGACATCCAAGACCCGAGGCCAATCAGAAAAAGTTAGTTTTTCGTCATGACCCAAACTGGATTCGAACCCGGGACCTCCTGGGTGGCGGTCTGGCGTGGTAACCATTACGCCACGGAGGTTGTCCGATATACATTTATGTTTTGTAAGTAAATACATTATTATTAAGATTATCAAACCGAGGATACCTTAGGTTTTACAGCGGGCGGTGGTGGAGGTATGGCTCCTTCAGTCGGTTTGATTTCCGGAGCTACTGGTCTTGCCACAGCGATATCTTCGGCGGGCTTAGCCTCCGCTTCAGTGGGTGCGTCAGGTGGCTAAAGAATTTGAAACGGTAAGGTTCGAAAGACATCACCATGATTATTAGTCTTAATCGGCTGCATATTATGCATAATAGCAAATACTATAGAAGACTAATACCCACAGCTCTTGACGTTTCTCATACAATGACTTGGCAACCTCCGTTCACCTCATGCCGCTAGGGGCGCTATAACATTTTGCATACAAAAGTTTTGAAATCGTTCACCTCATGCCGCCCTCATGCCGTAGGGGCGCTAGTGTCGCGTCTTGCCCGAATTCTTCCGAATCTGTGGGTATTACTCGTCTATAGTATTTGATAATAGTAATAGACAATAATAGTATTTCATTATATTCTCATTAAATTTTAACCCTCAAAATTTGCAATATCCGACCTTTGTCGGATTGCCCGTTTTCAGCAACGCCTCCTAGCGTTAGAAATAACCTAACTAGACAAATTTGTGTGACATTTGGTGACATGAGGTTATTCTTACCGCTAGGAAACGTTGGTGAAAACGGGCATAAGTGTTTAGAACTACCCACAAATTGTAACACCATAACATCACTTAGAAGCAAATAAATATCTTTAAATCGGTATCATGAATTGAGGCCTGCTTGATGCCCATTTTAGCTTATGTCAACCTTTTGGGCTATGTCGACTTCTCACGTTCTATAACCAATAATTTCTTTACGAAACTTATTCATTAAAGAAATGAGGAACATAGCCCGACTTCTTATTTGGTCCGAGCATAGCCCTTTACATAACCTGCTGAACTGAGTGTAATGCTAGTTTTAAATGAAATATGAATTTGTGAAAGATATAATGAATTACCTGGTCATCGCCAGCAGGTGTAGGAGGTCCAGGAGGTTTCCTCTTGATCACCTTAGGTGGAGATTCCCCAGGTACTCGTTTGGCCTTTAGCGGACTGGGCTCTGTGTCACAGAAATGTTTTTTTAACCAATTCGTTTTAATTACTTTCTCTTGTAATTTCAACAAATGCAATTGCCTGATCAACTGACCTGGTGGACTCGAGTCTCCTGGAGCTGGGCTGAGGGGCCTGGGTGTAGGACTGGGTCCACGCGACGGCGTGGGTGTTGGTGCTGGTGTCTTGGCAACTGGCTATAATGGAGATATCATACAAAACAATTACCATAGAATATTGTAACAGAGCAGGGATAAGTCAGTAGACGAAACAGCTTAATACTTATGGGTCCTGATTGAAGTGATTCATGTAATATGTGTTTTTGGATAACAATATTTAAATTATTACGTTCGGCGACCAAAGGAAAAAAATGTGGAGAAATCAGCATGATCAGACAATACTCATACCATATCTATTTTAATGACAGGGTATAGTATTGTTATTCTTACGAATTTATTATACGAAACATACTATCTGCAATAATGTTATTGAGTATTATGTCTCTAAATACATTTTTTTCTTATGATCTAAACACGGCAATTTTGGAAGTCTGACAGCTGTTGTTCCATATATAAATATAAAAAAATATAAATATAAAAAATCGGTACCTCAAATGGTCTACTCAGGATCCTAATATGGTATTACGCTAGGATAAAGGTTTTAAAGGTAGGTCTGTAGGTCTAACAATCTACCTTCGTAGGGCTTGGAGATCGTGGTTGAGCTGCTCCTGCAGCTTTCAATAATGCACCAGAACCAGAACTGCCTGAGTCAGCTAATAAAAAAAAATACTAATATTGAAAAAAAATTAAGAATAAACCAGAAAGAATGTTTGATCACATCACAATATTTACATACCTACATACATATATATAATATATATATATATATATATATATGTCAAAGTGAAAGTCATGACTGGCTTAACTAATATCAACGCACAGCCCAAACCGCTGGGTCTAGAGATTCCAAATTTGGAATGTAAGTTCCTTACGACTATGAATTTTCAAAATTCCCACGGGAAAGCGAGATATACACAAACGAAGTTGCGAGGGTTTTACTAGTAGAATATATTACAGTAAAGTAAACCAATAAAAGAGTTGACTAAGGTAAAGAACTAGGAGCAAAGATTATGACGCTAATAATGTAGGCATCGTTATGAAAGTAATTACTGTAGTATATGAATGCTATTGATAAATAAAAATATTTACAAAACTTGAAATTTACTCATCCCTTTCATTGGCTGACTGTACACTGTCCAAAGCACCACTCCGATCGGGCTTCAGCCATCCGAGTATACCATTCGACCATGGTACAATAATATACTGCGTCTGGTATACCCTTCCCGTTTCTATGGCCCAAGAGGCCCAAGACTACGTCACGATCAGTGTGACATGTTCAACCTTATTAACACCATGTTGAAACCGCACCACAGCCGATGACGTAATCTTGGGCCAATCACGTTATCTAGCTGTCACGGGAAGAGAATACCTTTACCATGTATTCGACGTTGTTTCGACATTACCATAGATTTAGTATATACTTACTAGCGTATAGATCGGCAATGCAAAAGAGATAGATTATAGCTTACGCGTTTGTTAGAGCGAGATAGATAGGCGAGACCATTCTTCCTATACACGCTATCGGCCTGTGTCGGCCTGACGCCAGTCGTGTTAAAAACAAATCCCACTTATTTTTACAAAATTTATGGTTTTTAAGTGTAGTTTTGATGTTAATTAGACGTGATTAAATATGTGTAGCTGTGCAGTGCCTGGATGTAACTCAAACAAAAAGGAAAATCCACAAAATTATATATCTTGCTTGCACACATGTACATTACACGCACACTAGTATATTTTGTTTTTGGTCTCGCCTCAATCGAACCATTGCCGATCTATATGCTAGTAAGTATATAAGTACTAAATCTATGGACATTACCTAATTAAATTTAACACACACACAGCCACCATTCTGGTGTAGTTTTTACCGTCCTAAACTTGCATTAATGGTGAATAAATCGTTCTGTGTGTTAAAAATAACTTACCAGGTGGTTTCCATGGTGATTTGGGAGTAGGAGACGAGATGTCAATTGGTTCGCCGACTTCCGTAGATATATCCTTGATCAGCTCACGGAGAGTGTGACCAGGGGTCACCGGCATCTCGATGGGGGAGGGTCCTCTAGAACTTTCTGTAGAACACGAAGCCAATGATTAAAAGACAATTTATAAACTATATAATATTGATGGTTATAATATTTTCTATCTCGAATTTCTACATTTTCCGGGAAAAAAAAATCACAATGTCACAAAATTACAACAAAATTCGTAAAGATTTATGTGTGATTATTGAATATGAACTTATACTTACAACAACATACAAAAAGCATAATATTTTATATATTATTGTGTATAGATAGATATTTATTTCATACTTATTTTTGTAAGTAGCTGAGCGCAGATTATGGCAATAACAGAATATAAAATCAAATATCTCCACTTGGGGGGGTTGGGAGGGTCAGTGATACCCCCGGTATTGCAAGCGTGTACAGGCTACGGTGATGCTTACCATCAGGCGGACCATAAGCTTGTTTGCCAACTTTGTGGTATTAAAAAAGTAGATTTAATTTTAACCTGGTAAAGGTGAGCGCAACACCAATTTCCTGGCCTCGTCCATAGCACGTTGCAGATTCTGCTGATTCTTGAAAGACTCGCGACTGCGACAACGGCCGATTTGACTCCTGCTCGAGAAAAGAAAAATAGGTTATTTTTATAATTACAGTTATTATATAATTACAGTCCAAGAAAATTAAACCATATACTGGCAATCAGGAGAAATAATTCGTATAGTTTTGAAAATTGGTTTATTTTAAGTACTGCACGTACAGTCAACAAAGGAATTGACTTACCCCCCCTGTATATATGATTAAAGATTTCTAAATATTGCGTGAAGGGATTTACTTGAAAATTTGTAATTATTATACAACATGAATACTATTAATAAATACATTTTAGTATATATTTCAGTAACCAAGTAGTAGGTATAATAAGACTGCCAAGCAATTTCTATTTTATTTTATAAATGCATTTTTCGTCGTTGGATGCTAAAATCGCCGAGTATCGGAGACTTGCGTCGCCTTGTGTGCGAAGGGGCTAATAATCAAACGGAACATTTAACGTTACTAGCACCCTGCCACAGAATTCATAATAGTACTAACGTACCCGGCCCTGCTTCGCACGGATTTTAGTATGGATGCCTATTTAAAAAATTAAAAAATACAGCCTATGTCACTCGAGGATAAAGCAGCTTCCCAACGGTGAAAGAATTTTTGAAATCGGTCTAGTAGTTTTCAGTTTATTCGTTACAAACAAAATTACAAATCTTTTCTTCTTTATAATATTAGTACTTATAGATAGTATTTAGTTAACTTACGCAACACCGGTGCCAGCAAGGGTTTGATCCCATTTAGCATTTGTAGTAGTAGCAACTGCCATCTTGGCGATCCTCCTAAACCTGGACAAGCCATCTTCATTAGACGGTCGTTCCTCCTCATCAATACCAGCCACGGGCGCCACTTGGAAGTTCTTCATCAGACGTCGCTCCCAAACCTTCATACGTTTGCCAAGGACCGCTAAAAGGAAACAAATCTTTTTAATCATCATATCAAATCACACTTCTAATGGGTACAGACTGCTGTAAGTGCTGTAAGTGCTGTAAAAATTTCTGCTGTATGGAAAAGAGCAGTATTCTTCGATTATAGAAAGTGTCGTCTAATAACTATCGAACAAATGTTCAAATAACGCGATTGTGTCTTAAAACATTTATTAAAGTTTCATGTTTTTCTGTAGTTTTAAGTGTGGATGGCAATCATAAAATTATAACAATTTCATCATTTTACTTTATATATAAATTAAGAAATATTAGTACAAAAAATGCAAGGTAGCAAAATCGTTGATTCTGAAATGGAATTTTACAAAACCTGATCAAAGTTATACCCTTACTCTTTTCCTTTCTATCAGTAAACGATACATCCATTCCGTTCTTCTCAAATACTTCTAGCAGTTCATATCTAAGTGCTGATACGTCTCCCTTCAGCTCGTTAATATCATCTTCGGTGACTGCTTCATCATCCATCTTTCTGTGCATCGCTGACACATATCTCCAGACTAAAGCCCTCATTACTGCTGCGTAACGTACATCTAACTCCTTCTCTTTTTGATCCTGTTGAAAAAAATACATACGTCATTGATAAAATACGTTTAGTTAAAAACTTAAAAATGTAACTAACACCAAATACTATAGACGAGTTATACCCACAGCTCTTGACGTTTCTCATACAATGACTTGGCAACCTCCGTTCACCTCATGCCGCTAGGGGCGCTATAACATTTTGCATACAAAACGCACTTTAACGCACAGTTCACCTCATGCCGCTAGGGGCGCTATAACATTTTGCATACAAAAGTTTTGAAATCGTTCACCTCATGCCGCCCTCATGCCGTAGGGGCGCTAGTGTCGCGTCTTGCCAGAAATCTTCCGAAGCTGTGGGTATTAGTCTTCTATAGTATTTGCTAACACTAACTTCTTCACTACTAACTTCTTTTTTTTAATTTTTTTATTTATATGTTTACTTTATTATCGTAATTGTAACTTATATCATTGGGAACCATTTTAAAAGAGCAAGTGCTAAGTTTCTTGCCAGTTCTTCTTAGCACAAATCTGCCGTCTGAACTGGTGTCGCAAAAAATATGACGATTCGAAAGTGCTTTTATTATGTCTATTTAAATAAAAATATTCGACTTTGACTTTAACGTACGGTTTTAACTGCAATGCTATTATTCTGATTCCAAGGTTCCAATGTTAGATAGATAGATAAAATATACATTATTTGCAATTCACAACATACATAAACACACACATAACACTAGGGAAGTCGCAACAAGGCGGCCTTAGTGCTAAAAACAATCTTTTCAAGGCAACCAACGTCCAACGTTTTAATTTACAGGATGCCCTAAATTGGTATTTCTCTGGTCCAAGTAGCCTATTTTATACCTATTTTATACCACTTCAAAGTACTTAAAAAGATAGTTAGGTACTAGATAATTTTATAAATAGAGAGAGAGAGAGAGAATATACTTTATTTGCAATATACAATACATCTTTAAATAATACAACACACAGAAAGCTTATAGACTAGTATACGTGCAACAAGGCAGCCTTATTGCTAAAAATAACAAGCGAAACCCCTTCGTCTGCCTGTATCCCGCTTATCCGTGGGAATTTTGAAATGTATTATACTTAAAAACCTTCCCCCTTGAATCACTCTATGTATTAAAAAAATCGCGTCAAAATCCGTTGCGTAGCTTACATACATATGGACACACAGACGCGCAGACAGACAACAAAAGCGACTTCATTTTATTGTAAAGACTAGCGAAACCCGTTTAACTTCGTTTGCATGTATCTCGCTTTCCCGTGAGAATTTCGAAAAAATCCTTTCTTATCGGATGCCCACGTCATACAGAAGAACACATCCTCCAAACGTTTCTACGATCAGTTTAAGCTGTGCATTGAACCGTTAGTCAGTCAGTCAATCAAGGCAGTCATTTTATATAATAGGTAAAGAGTCTTTCATTTGTACATTGATAAAAATAAATAAATAGGGACAATTCACACAGATTAAGCTAGCCCCAAAGCAAAGTAAGTTCGAAACTTGTGTTATGGGATACTAACTCAACAATACCATATTTTATAACAAATACGTATATAGATAAACATCCAAGACCCGAAGCCAATCAGAAAAAGTTCGTTTTTCATCATGACCCGACCGGGATTCGAACCCGGGACCTCCTGGGTGGCGGTCTGGCGTGGTAACCATTACGCCACGGACGTCGTCAAGGTAATGTAATTTTATTCATACTGAAATGAAATGGATGTGACAATTTCCCACGCTTTCCATTCTTTCCGACAGTTGATAGCTTCTCATAATACTGCACCATTTCATCCATTCCCTTTATTTCAGGCTTGTTCAATATAATGTGAAAACTATGTAATTGAGTACACAGGATGTTAAAATTAATGTATACTTTGTTTATGTAATGTTTATACCTAATCTAAATACTAATATATAAAGTTGAAGAGTTTGATTGGTTGAAGCGCTAATCTCAGGAACTACGGGTTCGAATTGAAAAATTTTTTTTTTTCAATTCGAACCCGTTTTTTTGTGTCGGATAGTCCATTTATCGAGGAAGGCTTTAAGCTATATAACATTACGCTGCGACAAGAGGAGCAAAACATCAGTGAAAAATGTTGCAAAAACGGGGAAAATTCTGCATGGCGCGATGGTGTTTTTGACAACCACGCGAACGAAGTCGGCTAGTAAAAAATACTTACTAATAAACGATTGAATCAAATCCTACTAATATTATAAAGTCGAAAGTTAAGTGTTATTGTTACTTCTTCACGCTACTCAAACGACCATTTTTTTATGATATTTGGTATGTAGGTAGCTGATACCTTGGATTAACACATAGGGTACTTTTTAAGGACTCTGCCCACTACAACGTATCATACCATGATCGTGCTATGAACGTGTCAGACAAAAAAATATTCTTTATATTAAAATGAGACAATGCCCACTAGCCCGTTCCGTCACCGACTAGACCGATAGCGCTGGGCACCGTCGCGTGTCGCGTGCCATGCACGGAGCGGCAACTATCGTGGGAGAGAATATTTTGCCGACGCTCTAGTGGGCATAGTAGAGCGTATCGGGTTGCTTGTCGTGTCTGATACGTTCATAGCACGGTCATGGTATGATACGTTGTAGTGGGCAGTGTCCTTTATCCCAAAAAGTATGCTATTCCCGTAGGATTTTGTCAAAAGTCTGATATAGATGATACTATATTTTTTTTTATTTTTTTTTAATATTTTAATCTTTACTATTTATTGTAGTAAAAGATTTATTGGTAAAATACATAATTAAATAATATGAAATTCAATAAAATTAATTAAAACTAAACTAACAATAAAAATTAAAAACTAAACTAACAATAAAAACTAAGACTAAGCATTAAAAAGACATGGTCCCTGTGGCAGGGTGCCCAAAATGCTAGCAGCGTTACCTCGCTGAACGGCGATAGATATCCGTTGAGCGAAGTAACTGCCAGCCAAAGGACAACGCACTGGTACCCCACGGGCCTAATGTTTCTACACCAAAAGCCACAAAATCGTAGGAACCAGTCAGTTGCTGATATTTTGTGGCTTTTAGTTTCTCGGCGGACTCCGCCGCCGCTCCCGCACTCCTACTCGTACCGTGAAGATGATACTATGCATAAATAAATATACGCAAACGAAGTTGCGCGGGTTTCACTAGTAGACTAATAAGATTAGATAGACAGAAAGACATTCGTTTAACGATCTGGGCCGAATGAGGGTTGTATTTGAATATAGGCTGAGTAGGATTAAAATAATGGTTTAGGAGTATAATAAACGACCAATAAATTTTGTTTATTTTGACAGGATTTTATGTAGGATGTTCTCAGTATGACGCTGACACGTGACTGCATTGCGTTAGTTAACTATCCTTCCTCTATGGCGTGTACGCACGACCGAACACGAACATGGTGAACATCGAACACGTACACGAAACATGTGGTTCGCACGTATGGACGTAAATTAGCAAAGCGAACATGAACACCTACAAACATAGTTCTACTTGTGTTCGCGCGCAACCACTCACGACCGAACAAGAACATGGTGTCGAACAAAAGAGGCTACCAAGCTTTACTCTTTTGGCTCGATGTTCGTGTTAACAATGTTCTTGCTTGGTCGTGCTGAGAACATCGTCCACACAGAACAACCAAATTGGATCGACACGAACACTTTTGACGAAGAAATTGTTTGATGTTCGTTAGTGGTACGCACGTGCGAACAAAGTGTTCGTGTTCGATGTTCACCATGTTCGTGTTCGGTCGTGCGTACACGCCTTATTATGCCGCAATTGTTGTCAACTCTGGGTTAGCTGGTAACCGTTTTCAGGCCACCAGGCAGGAGTCTCTTGAAAACAATTCCTCGATCGGCATAGGATTGTTACGTTTAGGACTTTTGGGAGACAATACGTGTACTAATCGAATTAAATACTAAACTAAATGAAATATTGAATGCTGAGCAAATTAGTAAAGTATAAAATTTCAATAGGAATCAGGATTTACAGATAATTTTAGATTTAAAATACACAGAATTGAAATTAAATCGCGAGTCACTTAGCTGTTTAGTGACTTCGCCCGAACCCAATATGCGATCTTATCCCTTTTTCCTTTGTCAGTGAAAAAGTCCCATTACGCGTCTTTGTAACCAATCGATGCATTGTATTTTTAATCTATGGAAATAAACTAGGAATCAATACTTCCGTCAATCACTAACATCGATAGACTATTAAGATGGCATATTGGGTTCGGCCGTTGCTTTAACGACAGTCATGTAACCTTTTTTATTATTGTACTAAAAGAAATGCATGACTGCATGCCCCGCCGCTTGCTCCCCCTCTATATCACTTAGGGCGTCTTAGGGTATACCGAATAAAACTCTCACTCACTACCACCTTATTCGCCTAGATGGGAGGGCCACGGGAACTAAGGTACTTCCGTGACCCCGCCGGCACTGTCATGTATACGTGTAATCTGTTTTATCAGACAAGTTACCCAATTTCAGAATGATAATAATACTTACTTCCTCTTTAACTTTCTGTACTTTGTCCTTCTTCCTCAAACCCAGCATCTTCAAGGCAAGCTTCGGGGTCGGCATGATATTAAACGGAGGTGGCAGAGTGGCACTCTCTTCAAAATAGCTCATCCATAGTCGTGTACGGGCGAACTTCCACTCAACGTCGGAGTGTTCCTGTGGGAGTGAAGTTTCATTATGAACTATTGGGAAAAGTGTTAATTGCTTCCGAAAGTATAAACTAGTATCGTCATCTTGGATAATTGATATTTTTTGTAAATATTTCTAAGTTAGAATTTGTGTTTTACTAAGACAGGATTAAACCCATGGTCAATAAAATTCACATGTTTACTAAGTTTTTTCGGAGGGGTTTCTAAGTTTTAAATACTGCTTAGCTATTTGTATTCTACATGACATGTGATTTCCCTAGGTATTTAACAATTACGTTAGTTATTCTCGTACTTACGTCCTACATAATACCTACCTACCTACGTGCCTACGTCGGGTTTTGAACAACTTCACGAGGTGCTTCACCTACATAGAAAAACATCAAACTGCCGGTATTTGTAATAACCGCATCAACCGTTGTATGGTTTAGAAATTAACGGATAAACAGACAAACTAACGAAAAAGTAAAAAGAACTTAGTTTTAAAGATATTGTAGAGCAATTACACACTTAAAGCGCTATTCACACATATCAGGGTACACGTCCCTGCCGTGTTCCGTCAGGGAAAAAATCGGTTACGTACAACGTGTATGATCTTGTTCACACAGCTCCGTGTCAGGCGTCAGTGTACCGGAGCACGCTCGGTCGCACTGACGCACTGACAGTGCTATCCGATTTTTGTTAAAGTTGACGATATTTTCTGAAAGAAACAGATTACACTGATACTGATTTCCCTGATATGTGTCAACACGGGTTACGGATGGCACGTCCCTGACGGGAACACTGAAACGGACAACTCGGATAGCCCAGACCCGGATATGTGTAGATAGCGCTTAAAAGTAAAATATTTCTATAAAATCATATACTTGTCTAATAATATATTTAAAAAAACAACAGCATTTTTGAAATAAAAAGTATAGTTACTTACATCGATCATAGCATAAGAATTGGACATCATAGCGATGAGTAGATTCAATAACACGATGACATTGATCACCGAGTATGAGCCAAACATCAGTAGACCCCAGAACCTCGTGTAACTCTTGATGCCTGCGAGCTCGAAGTTCTCCAGGCCAACCATGCCGAAGGAGGCCCAGAAGAGGGACTGTGATGCTTCGAATACGCTGTTGATAAGTCATTGTGTCAATCACCACGTAGTGCGTGAGCAGGATAGACAGGCCCGGTGGTCGGGCGGAATATTTTGAGGGGAATGTGCTAAGTCTTGGTCCGAAAAAGATTTGGAAAATACATGCAGATGACATTTTTTGTGTTATAACAGGAGGGAATCAGGAAAAGAAAAATAGGTTCACTTAAGAGATGGCTAGCAATGGTTACAGATCAGATTTTTGTAATGTGGGACAACTAATTGCATTAGTTGTTGAAGAACTGGAATGATGTAATCTTGCAATCCTTGACCTGATCTCTTACAGGACAATTGTTTAAATGGAATATCAGATTGTAAGTAAAAATTAAGAAAAAGTTCAAGAATAGATTCTATAGATGTATTTAAAAAAAACATTGAATCACAAAATTTTATAAAAGTGCCATTTAAAATATGCAAAAAATATCTCTAAAAAGCACTACGAACACAATTCCATAAACAATAACTGTATTAGTATGCATGATAATCCATAGTGTCCCTCAACGTCATGCAATCTACTTCATCAATCTTTAGAGTGTTCATCTTGACATTTATATCTTCTTCAAGTTGGATCTGTGTCTGCAGTAAATAGCGAAGAGACGACGACGCCTCATGCAACATTTGTTGGAGCTGCTCAGTGCTGTGACGAAGCATTTCACATTCATAGTAAAGCGCTTGGCCGGGCGGGTCGCGTACAAGCTCTGCCCCAACTCTCTGTGCACGTCTTCCGAGTCTTGTATGAGCAAGCCCTATATAACCTTCTTTGTGTGACAACGCTTTTTGCAATTCCAATATGTTATTCTGCATTTCACAAATCTTTTCAGTCGTCAAACGATGCATATCTTCCAGCTTACCCTTAGCGATTTTGGTCTCCTTGATTCTCTCTGAGAACTCGTGATTACATTTCTTATATGCAGACCAAAGGTCATCAATAACTTGTTTCAAGATAGTATCGACGAACATTCGAATTGGTCGAGCGCTTGTCACTTCTTTTGCAGCAAGTCTGATGTTGTTCCCAGAATAAGAGTTATACTCTTCGGCAGATATGTTAGCAGGATCAAGATTTGCGTATCCTTCGTAGACAGCCAAGCAAAGATCAGTAGGTTTAAGAGTAAGCGAGCCTTGGTCAGAATCAATGGCGGATTGCTTATACTGGAGATCACGGTCCAGTAAATACCGAGTAGCTCTTAGACGTCTCATCTGTTCACATAATTGTTCCAAAACTCTTTTCAGAAGACTTTGCCCTCCTAAAATTGTCGTGATTTCTAACTGAAGCGCGGTTTCAACCTCGTCTACCACCAAATCAATACCAATACGGCCATCCCTCAGCATCAGACATTTGCGGCAGATATTTAGAGCATTGGTTTGTAAAGAAGTGAGACAGTCGAGGAGTCGAGTTTTGTACATACCAAGCGCTTCTAACTCGATACATATTTCCCGTCTTTGTATCTGCAATTCTTGTTTATTGAATTCGACGTCTCCTATACGTTCTTCTATACGTCTGTCGACGGTGGCTTTCATGATGGATGCTCTCTCAGCTGTTTCATCGCGGATTCTGTCGCACTCCCCGAGGATTCGATCGGCTAACTGCTGCTGATCCTCTGTGTTTCGGCATCTCTGGTCGTTGCTGTATCTCCATTCTGAGAGCGTAAACTTTGCTGTTCTTGGTGGTATACAGACTAGAGCCTGTTCTGATAGTCTCGTCGTCGCTATCGGAGCGCCGATCACTTGACGCACACCAAATTGTTCTTCCCCCATAGTTTTTTACTTTACAAATAATTTGAATAAATATAATATTGCAAATGGTGTGGAAAAAAGCTTTGAATTTGAGCCAGAATATAACTATTCCAGTTTTATGTGTATTGACATAACAATGGTTGCTACGCTACGTTACCAACCAAACAGTAGAATATTAATTGGAAAATACCGGTTGAACATACCAAGAAACTAATTAACTTGACATTTCAGTCCTTGTACAAAATAGGTGTAACATCCTATATTTTTATCTTTGAGATGAAATGTCTAACTACACGACGACGCAAAGCGACGGAGAAAACCAGAGAGAAAATAAGACATTTCTTGGAGAAAACAGCGCCACGTATGACGGCGATACAAATTTGAGGTTCGGATTACCAAAGCAAAAATCTTGCAAATCAATCCGCAAGTTCCTACAATGCGTCATTTAACGTAATTTAATTTAATTTTGAATACAGTCAACAAAGGAAAGGGCTGACCTCAGCCCTGGTCAGCCCTTTCCTTTGTTGACTGTAGTTACTGTGTTTGTGTGACCCTCGCCGTAAATATGATTAAAGATTTCTAAATCTTTCATAAATAAATTTACAAGAAAATTTGTTAATAAATAGTACATTACTACTACTATTGATGGGCATTTCCACGTAAAGTGGCAATGTAGGTCATTTCTTATGTCCCCGACACATTTAATTTTATTACTAACTCTGTGAACCACTTACAGGAACATTGATATATTTTTTTTGTTTTCTAGATATTTAGGCCTTAACTAGCATCGAATATTTCTATAAAATAATCGTAATATACATAAAAAAATTAAAATTAAAATCGTTGAATTTAAGTCTGCATACTGTCCCCGACAGAGGTTACGGTTTTTGATGACCGAAAACACCAAACTTTTCTGTAATCTATGGTATTAGGAGCGTAAATTCTACTATAAAATATGTGCTGCTTATGTTGCATTTGTAAAACCTACCTTGTTTCATATAAAAATAAGTCGATATTTAATTATAAAGTCTGTCCCAGCAAAATCACAAATCCTGACATGTCACACTTAGTTACGGTAATTATAGCATATTTTTTAAAATTTCCCCGGAGTTGTGAGTATTTTTCGTAATCTGGCAATATTTGAATCATAGAGAAATCTACTTCGACGCCTTACAGCTGTTATTTTTCAAATAATCTGCGAAAGAAGTGGACACGTTCGTGGTAAGGCAAGTTTTCCACATTTTTTGTCAGCTGTTGTTACCGAGTTTTATAAAAAGCTTTGGTGTTTTATTATAGATGTAGCCAAATAAATAAGAAACTGTTTCTTCTGATTTACGTAATGATGATAAAGTTAATTGTCAACGTTCTCTAAACGAATTAATAACATAAATTTGACTTGTGAAGCCTAAACGTTACGTCCGTTTCGTTACATTTTGCTTTGTAACATATAACCTGACATAAAATGTAACGAACCTGACCCATAAAAGTTGTGAACACACTCAGCTGCAAAAGTGATAATAGATAATGGTTCCCTGAAAGTAAAAAGGGAAAAATAATAAATAAGTTTAAAAACTTCCGAATTTATCTTTAGACACCCCTTGCGATATTTTTTTAAAATAAAAATTATAAAAAATAGTAATTTTTTTATATAAAAAAGGCAATGAATTAAGTAAATAAAAAAGAAATACATATTTATTTTATAAGCTAGCGATCTCTATTAATATAAAGTTAGAAATTACATTGGTTAAACTTGAGTTAAAATGAATACCAGATAATCATGTTTAGGGCTTAGTGTACCCACATATTTAATATGTCCTTTTCGTTACAGTGTGTCAGTTTAGTTATTGTCCCTGAAATTATTTGCTGTACAATTTAAATTTTATTAAATTTTTTATATGAAATAGTTTTGTTTTATTCATGACAACAATAGATTAATGTGAAAGGTTTAGTAATTTTTCCTTTTTTTAAATAAAGAGTAAAAAGCAAACCCGGGAACTTAAACTAATTAGTTCCGCTATACCCCAAAAGTAACGAAACTCCATATTTTGTTAAATTTGGCATTCTGCTATTCTTGAAAGAGTATGTTTTTGGTCGAATTTAATTTCTTTAGTTATTAATCTACGTAACGAAAGTCGTTTTTGAAAGTAAAATAGTGAGTTTATTCAATAACAAACCAATTTACTTCGTAACGAAACTGACCTACTCATGAGCACTATCTCTTGAAATTTAATAATTTTTTTCAGGAAATCTCAGTTAAAGTCGAAATCTTTTATAGATTTATTAAAATTCAATATACTGGGTATCTTCTTGTAAAGTAGAAGGACTAAAACTCTGAAAATAAAAAAAAATTACACGCATGGTTCACGTAGGTCATTCTAGGTGGAAATGCCCTGATAACAAAAATTTTTTCCTTTTTTTTTCCTTTATTAAAAGCTACATCTGACCGCCGCGCCCCGGCTTCGCGCGGTTTTTACTAAGATTTTCTAATAAAAAAATAAAAATATAGCCTATGTTACCCGGCGTGACGCTGATATTCAGTGCTACCATTTTGACGGAATGAGAGGCCATATTAAATATTTTTAACTTAGTATATATAAACTATATTTTATTTAAATATTAATCCAAATGAATAACTAAATATATAAAATCAACTAAAATAAAACCAAATTCTCACTTAAATAAAAAAATAATCTTAATTAAGTACACTACTTATATAAATACCACAACATATATCATTAATTGTTACTGAGATGCTTCCTAAGTCGTTGCTTGAAAGAGATCCAACGAGCCTTTTGGACCGGTGGTGGTAGATTATTCCAGCATTTGCAGCAAAGCAAATGCAGCTGTTCTGTGTTATGGATAACGTAGCAATAAGTTAGTACGAACTCTCTGAAAAAATTTTAACTTTTCATAAAGTTATGATGGTAGTTTGTTGTATAAGTACTCATAATATAAGTTGGTCAACCCTTGCTTTACTTATGACAAATAGCAATGAATTTCTTGTCTAAAATTTCTTTCTTTATATCTCTAAATAATAGGTACCTAAGACCTAAGTGTTTATTTTTATTTTCAATCCCTTATACATGTACCATGTTTTTTAGCATTTCGACAGTATTAGAACGTAACATAAAATTTGAGCGCCAATAAAATGCTGGATTATTGCGGTGATTTCTTTCATTATGTCTTTTATATGTGACACTTGTGTTGAAGCCAAAGATAATATATTTAAATAAATTTATTTATTAATCAATAGTAGTAGTAATGTACTATTTATTAACAAATTTACAAGAAAATTTGTTAATAAATAGTACATTACTACTACTATTGATTAATAAATAAATTTATTTAAATATATTATCTTTGGCTTCAACACAAGTGTCACATATAAAAGACATAATGAAAGAAATCACCGCAATAATCCAGCATTTTATTGGCGCTCAAATTTTATGTTACGTTCTAATACTGTCGAAATGCTAAAAAACATGGTACATGTATAAGGGATTGAAAATAAAAATAAACACTTAGGTCTTAGGTACCTATTATTTAGAGATATAAAGAAAGAAATTTTAGACAAGAAATTCATTGCTATTTGTCATAAGTAAAGCAAGGGTTGACCAACTTATATTATGAGTACTTATACAACAAACTACCATCATAACTTTATGAAAAGTTAAAATTTTTTCAGAGAGTTCGTACTAACTTATTGCTACGTTATCCATAACACAGAACAGCTGCATTTGCTTTGCTGCAAATGCTGGAATAATCTACCACCACCGGTCCAAAAGGCTCGTTGGATCTCTTTCAAGCAACGACTTAGGAAGCATCTCAGTAACAATTAATGATATATGTTGTGGTATTTATATAAGTAGTGTACTTAATTAAGATTATTTTTTTATTTAAGTGAGAATTTGGTTTTATTTTAGTTGATTTTATATATTTAGTTATTCATTTGGATTAATATTTAAATAAAATATAGTTTATATATACTAAGTTAAAAATATTTAATATGGCCTCTCATTCCGTCAAAATGGTAGCACTGAATATCAGCGTCACGCCGGGTAACATAGGCTATATTTTTATTTTTTTATTAGAAAATCTTAGTAAAAACCGCGCGAAGCCGGGGCGCGGCGGTCAGATGTAGCTTTTAATAAAGGAAAAAAAAAGGAAAAAATTTTTGTTACAAAAAACAGGCATCCTTACCTTTTCTGACATCTTATCATAGAAGATCAACTAGCGTCATCTACGTCACACTGGACTCACTTTCCGAAACTTCTCCACTTCATGCAAGAGTCACCAGCGTTGTCCCAATCAGGTAGACCACCGGGCAATACGTAGCACTTCTTCTTCTCCAAATCAGCGAAGTACCAAAGCAACTGGTTGAGACCTGAGATCAAATTTATTTAAACACTAGCTTTTTTGCCCGCCACTTCGTCCGCGTGAAGTTCCAGGCCCGTTCCCGTTGGAACCACATTGAATTTCGGGAAAAGCTATAGCCTATGTCACTCCCTGATAATGTGGTTTATAGTAAAAAAAAACTGATTGCAAATCTACTAAACACAAAAAAATGACATGAACTTACCGCAAGCAAACGCGAACAACACCAAGCTATAGATGAAGAAGAACTTGACGATGTCGATAACCATCCGACCGAGAGAGATCTGCAGTGGTCCGAGGTGAGGATTGATGGAGAACAGGTGAACCAACTTCAAGGCACTGATAACAAAAAAATATTAAACATTTTCTTTAACTTACAGTAGATGTGTATTCAATACTTCTCAGAATTTCGTCCCCAAACTTCACTATTGGTTGTACACAGTGGCAAAGTTTTTTTCTTCGCGATCAGGGAACTCGATTCCGGACTAAAATATTTTTTTTTTATTGCTTTCAGTATTTTTAATATATCGAATAGTTTGACAATTTACCATCCAAGCACACTCCAAAAATTTATGCCAACTTTCAAATCCTTTAAATATACTAAGGGATTGTTATATCAATCACTCAAAGCGTTACATTTTTTAACAGCCAACAATTTTTTTTTTCTAAAACTAAATGCTACTGCGTGTGATGACTTTCTAAAAACTTCATCGTAGCCTGACGTGGTGATAGGCCATTGAGTAAGTAACCCTTTTAAATGATAGGCTAACGACGCGTAGGATGGCCACCCACAATAATTAGACATAAATAAAAAGAGTAAGAAAGAGGTTATGTCATTACATAAAATATTATGTAGCTTTCAAGTAATCGTCTCGTTCGAAGTCGTAAAAAAATTCTGAACAAAATGATTGCGAGGCGTAAAATTTTATGATTTATATCACTGCTTGGAACAAAGTAATGATTAATAATTCCATCATTCTTTTCTTATGTAATCTTGGTCATTACTTTCAGACTAAAACCTTTTAGTGTACAAGTCGTTTATTTTGCTATCAAATACAAGCTATTGACTTCATTATTTTGTATTGCAACTTCTATTAACTATCAAGTAACTAACATATGTCATTACTTTTAAACTTTATGGATCCGTATCCACCATTTGCTGATAAGTTTCAGTTAACCTATTTGTCAGAAGAACTGTTAAGACCATACAGAAGCTATAAAAAACTGTCGTTTTATCTGAATGATAGCGTACAAGGAAGTAGTAAAACTTGTCATAAAATTACGAAAATTTTCATCAACCATTTTTTTCGAGATTACTCAAAGTGATCGCTAGAGATTGGATGAGAGAGAGAAGAGATTGGATATCCTTTAGTCTTCCTATCATGAAAAGGAAGTCCAAATATCAAAATACCCTCACTTTTCACCAATAGATCTAATGATTTTTCAGCATCTAATAATTTCAAAATTAGGTACCTGAAAATGTTAGCCGCAGCAAATAACCCTTCAGCTATGAGTTGTGGGTCAAAAGGATCCCACTGTTCCCTTGGTATAAACTTGGTCTGTGGATCCCTCCTGATCTCAGCTGCTTGTTGAAGGTAAGCAGCGAAACGTAACACAGCTACAGCGACGTATAGTGAGTTTCTACTGAAGTCTATGAAGTTCCACATGTTTCTGAGGTAGGAACGGATACCTTCGATGTAGATTTCCTGAGTTTCCTCCCAAATGAAACCTGCATGTTGGTTATTGTTGGATTAAAGGTCCAATTCCAAAACGGACCACACGAAGTATGTCACTTGCAGTCCGCAGGTGCGTCTGCTGCGTGCAGTCCGTCTTGGAATTGTACCTTTAGAGTTATTGATTCTCAAGCAACTATCAATTATTTAAACCTAAACATGGACCATAGTCCTAAAAATAATTCCGCTCGATCACCATTGGATTATTCCATTTCGGTAGTCTTGACAGACTATACTAGTTCTAATTAAATACTAAACTAAATGGTATCGGATTTGAACGTTATTGAAAAGTTTCAATTTATCATTATACATCGCGGAATTGCAAGCATTTCATCGTGAGATCCAACATGCATATAGATAAAGAGCTCAATGTAGCACAAAACGCCGCGTGGCTCTAAACTTTATCTTTATAAACCTCTTACCAAGAACATAGACGACCACAAGTAGTTCTAAATACGTCGGACCATTTCCTCTTTGCTTTAGTAACTCTTTCTCCAACTCATCCACCATCCATTGCGGTCCGAATAACTGTATCGCTTGCACCTCTGCTCTTTGTGAGACCAATATCAATAACACTGTTAAAAAAACAACTATTTTTACCAAACAAAAATGTCATAATATTATTTTATAGATATGTATGTACTTAATAAAATCTAAATTGTGTCATTAAGAAGTAATTTTAAATTTTAAAATAAAGTGAAAGGTCTGAAATCTGAGGGTCAATTTGTCGTAACAAAAACAGTTAAAATCTCGTGTCTCAATCGCTGCTGTCTCACTCCTATAAATAGAAATTGAGCGGGACAGCAGTTGAGTTTGAAACGAGATTGAAACAATTTTTGTTACGAAAATAGGCCCACTCTATGGATGGTAAAAACATAGCAGCATTTCAAACATACACAAAGAGAAAAATAAATACTTACATAAGAAGAACAAGTAACTCGATGCGTGAATCAAGAATTTCATGAAAGGTTTCCTCATAAGTTTCCCAGTCGCGCAGTTAGGTGCCACCATGTATAACGTACAGTAAAATGGAAAGAGTAAAGCGACACGACATATGATCATGATTTTCTCCATAGCTGTCTTTCGACGGAACCCTGGCACTCCCTCATACCAGATCGCGGCCAGCAATTGTTGGATGTTTGGATGAGAGACAAACTGTAGAAAGAAAATACATAACTGAAATGAACATTTTTAAAATATCTAATATCGAATGCCGAGTGCAGACAGACTGCTGTAACGTTACATGTAAATGTTACAGAATTCCTTGCGCGCACGAACCGAGCATTCATCTCAAGCTCGCCGTGATCGATGTAGAAAAAAACACAAAGAACATCACGCTGGGTCCACACTATGAAAATGCTCCTTTCATGTTACATTACAGCAGTCTGTGCCCGGCCTAAAATATTTCATAGTTAACTTTAATCTTAGTTCAAAAGAATAATAACTTTTATTTTTTTAGTTCAAAAGACCTGAATTCAATACGGAACATCTATTTAGCAGACTGCTACGCACTATTATCCCTTTTTAATAGATTTCCGCTCCGTCCATCTCCCCATTTGTTCAGCATTGGGAATTATCGAGTCTTACCTTCTTTTGTTTAAAGTTGATAGCAAGTTCCAGACGCGCCAGTTTCATGTGCTCCCCTTCCACAAATGCTGGTTCCTCCGGGTCGTGATTTAAAATTATGGCCAACTCTTGTGAACTCCTAGACTGATCTAAAAGGTCAACAGCAAACATTTGCGCTTGGCGACGGAGTTCTAGATATTCAGCTTTGCTTTCCTATGAAAGAGTAGAATATTATGAAACAAAACAATTTTATTTCAGACATTATTTTCATGTATAAATTTATTTTGTTTGCAATTCCTCCTGCACCCGACATTTTTCAAAACTAGTTAGGTGATTCGTTAGAAAAGTGTTTTCTGTTTTTGTTAAATTTAAAATTCAACTGACAGTTTTGATTTCAAATATCATAACTGTGAGATAAATTGTCGAAATATTAACATCACTTAAAAAAGGGAAACAGATCACCGAAAGAAAATAAGAATGCCAACTTCAGTCCATATTGATTAAGGATCTTTCAAAAATCCTAATGACTATCATAAAATAAGGAAAACCCAGGAAAATGAACAAACCTGCTCAGCAAAAGCCAAGTTTCGTAACTCCCAGGACAGTTGAAAGGCAGTCAGTATAGGATCAGTAGAACTTAGGGCAATTAGTGATGGAGACGCCAATGCCCTGTACGAGTTGAGACGAGCCAGTGAATGCCGGAGCGAGTCCTCTGTTGACTCGCGAATACACTCCTCACAACCGCACCTTGTAATTTAAACACTTTTAAACCGAGTTGTTAGTTTTAGACATTTTTTTGTTTTGTCTATTTACGGCTCCAAGCATGCAAGCTTCTTTTTGCAACCTCTAAGCTGTTATTTGAGTATTAATTTGAAGACCTTTTGTACATTTTGAATACAATATGCTTTGACTTTGACTCTGAGTGGTCAGTGTAATATTCCTAATCTGATTTGCTCCATGAAAATTTAAGTAAAAAAAAATTATGTGTGATTTTTTCCACCACAACTGTCAATCGCGCGATAGACTCGAAAACAAGAAAGGATTTTTGCCGTAAACGCAATACCCAATTTAGTATGTCGTCTTACTTACGACATGTCAATGTCGTAAGGAGTTCAATGTCACAGCTCACAAGGGCGTAAGGTGGGGCGTATATCAGTCAGGCTTGGTCTCCAGGTAAAGTCGTTTCTTTGTAATATTAAACATACCTTACGTCATGAGGATCCGGTAAAGTGGCTCCACGGTCCAAAAGTATCTTCAAAATCTCATAATTATTTTTATGAGCAGCCAACATTAACGGGGTGATATCTGGTGTAAACATTGCCGTATTTGGGTCGACTTTTTGCCAGCTCTGTAATTAAGATTTTCCTTTTACCGTACCATATTTATACCGTTGTGTTGCCTGTATGATCATTAATAACAACGACCACAGATTGACAAATAGCACTGCTTGCACTGTTTCCTTGATGACCCGGAGATAAAACTACGTCTTTGAAACCATTACGATTTTTTTTAAATTAAAAGGTAACTTAAGTTGGTCACTTTGCCTAGATCCACTAATATTATAAATACGATCCTTTTCAACATTTAGCTACTGAAGTGATTAACAATTTTAGACAGTTTATGGAGAGAGATTAGAGAGAGAGAATTTAGGGAAAGTTTAGGAATAGAAAAAGATAGGTTTTAATTCAAAAATCACTGAAGAAAACAACGGGAAACACAGAAGGGAATAAATAATAAATGAAACCATGAGCGTCTCCCAATAACTTAAAAAGCGGTGAAGTTTTTTGCTATCTATTTAAATTCCACTGCTAAATAAAGGTTCCAAAATTTTAGTAGGATTATTCAATCAAAAATATTTAAGTACTCACGTATGGTTCTCCTTGCTTATGTATAAGTTCTTCATGTTCCAGTAACAATTCAACTGCCTCCACAAACTCAGCGTTGATAGCCTGCAGTAGAGCATCTTTTGTATCAACACCCATGATGACCAGAAGTTCCACCATCTCCATATTTTCGCCATCAATGGCCAAGGTTAATGCACCACGACCGAGGGAATCCACGCAGTTTACGTCTATGTGTTTTTGACGGTGAGCCTTTTGGAGGATTCTAAACAAAATAATAAATTAGTGTATGGTTTGAAACCTTAGGAATCGTGCAGATCGCTTTTCAAGAGATTCCGATATCCTTACCAAATTTCATCTAAATCGATAGCTGCTTAAGTGTAAAAATAAAAAGGCATCAAATAGCAGAAGTCACAATTGTTTCATTCTGTGCGTCCTTTACGATGTTAGATAATATAATATTTAAATTGCCTACATTTCAGAATTACCATTGTAAAGAAGAAAAGACAGAGTTTTGCAACACTTTCGTAATTTTAATTAGTATGGATAATAGGTATTTATATTTCTTAATGCCTCATAAGTTCATAACTGCTGAAAGTGTACACACAAATCTAATTATCACGACAAGTAATTGGATTGTTTTGGTATTAGGCAATTTGCGATTTGCCGAACCCTCTGTTGACATTTTTGATTTGCCATTTGTAAAGGGAATAGCTGGTTAACGACGGAGTCATTGACTTACCTCCATGAGAGTTTAGTCAAAACGAATTGACTGTCAGTTAGTTTCTAAAATGCGTTTTAATTTTAGTTCCATCAAGTCTCAAGTTATCTCTTTTTTCTTCTTTAGTTTGACAGTGACAGCTATAATTTAAATGTGTGAACTTTAAAAATGCGTTTCAGAAACTGGTAGTTAACTTATTATGAACCATAGTCCCTAAATTAAATAAATAAAATATCTCAGAACCTGGTTTCCCACAAATTTTTGGACGACAGTCCCTACATATAAAACTCAGAATTTTTACAGAACCGTAACTTAGGCACGTTAAGCTTTCGGTTAAAAGTCGCTTATGATCCATTGATGGATCAAATAATGGATTCAAGTGGAATGAAGAGAGGTAGGGCACAGCGGATAATCCGCTCAAATCGGAGCAGCCCGTCTGGGGAAGGACCTCCACCTTATAGAAGATCGTAGCAAAATAGCATTGGTCTCGGCCATGTTGTGTTCCTACGGTGAGTAAGGTCTCCAGAGCTCCACTTGGGGGGGTTGGGAGAGTTGGCAACGCGGGAGTGATACCCCCGGTATTGCACGCGTCTATAGGCTACGGTGATGCTTACCAACAGGTGGACCGTATACTTGTTTGCCACCTTTGTGGAATATTTAAAAAAAAATATGAGGGATCACCAGACTGTTCTAGATAGATAATAAGTCAAGTCAAATCAGTTCAGACTTGAAAACCCTGACACCAGCTACCCGCAGACGTAAAGATGAGACCTGCGGGGCAACCATGATAGCACATGAGTAAATAAACTGACGGAACAGAGACTTCACTCCATACAATAGCGCGCGCCGAGGACACGCACACAAGCATGTGTACGTGACGAGCGCTTTGAGGACACGCAATACACACGCCTCATGCTTGTGTGCGTGTCCTCGGCGCGCGACGTTGTATGGAAGTGAAGCCTCTGTCCGTCAGTTTATTTACTCATGTGATGATAGTGTCCATCCGTAACAACGAAAGACAAAAGTCAAAAAAGACATTACTAGTTAGAATATGGTTTAAAACTGATTAGAATTCAACGAAACGTCAGTCCGTATTTTCGGAATTTCGTTTCATGGTTGCCCCGCTGGCTTAGATGAGCTAAGATAAAATTAAATCTATATTACCTTCGGACATTACCCATGTCTCCCCTCTCCACAGCGAGAAGATACTTCTTCTCCTCAAGGCCGAGGGCTTTGGGCAGTGTCGGTAGCTCCATCGGCTTCCGTCCGCCCTCCAGCTCGGGGTCACCCTATGATGACAGAAAATTACAATCAATGAATCGTTCAGCGAGTCAACAATTGTTTTTCTACTCAACGACAACAGCGACGACACGACAGTCAGTCAGATACCAAAAGCAAACACCTGCGATTTTTTTATATCACTTAAGTGGCAAACATCGTACGGCCCGCCTGATGGTAAGCAGTCACCGTTGCCTATGGACGCATGCAACACCACCAGGGGGTATCACTCGCGCGTTGCCGACCCTGTGAAAAGTGGAGCTTCGGAGATCTTACTCACCGAAAATACGAGAATGTGATCAATCCGATGTTATTGTTTTCGTCAATCATGACTGTGAGTAAAAAATGCTAAATGTAAACAAGGACATTTTCCATAGAAAAATCAGATATGTACTTACGCTTTCCAAGTCCTTTTTCTCGGCCATGTCGGCGGTTTACCCCACGGGTCTATGTGGAGCAGCGTCCGTCCCCGCAGACGGATTGATCTACAAAAAACTTGCAATTAGAAACCTTAACCCACTCATCAGCACACTCATGACGAGAAGTGAGAAACGGGACGTTTATTTCCTTTATTTCTCTCTCGAACAAAGTTCTCATGTAATTTATTAAAGTATTTAAACGAAAGTTAATAAAAATGTGCATTTAGATTACGTCTAGTATTAGATGTCGTTGAAATTTGATTAAAGTTACTTAAAAAAATTAATTCTTACTTTTTTTGAGGGGTCACATTTCTCGGCAGGTGACTGTAGCACAAAAATTTCTAATTTTTTTTGAGTTTCTACTCAAACTCAAAACTTTTTTATTCACTACTAGTAAAATACTCGCAACTACGTATGCGTACCTATATCTCGATTTCCCGTGGGAATATTGAGATATCCTTTCTTAGTACACCCCTAGACGTCGTAAGGAACCTACATTCCAAACGAATCTCTAGACCCAGCGGTTTGAGCTATGCGTAGATACTTATATGTTTAAATCAGTCAGAACTTTGAATTTTATATACTTAAATACATTACGAAAATTGCAGAAAACCTGAAACCCAGATTTTTCTGCTCTACATGGCCCCCACAAGGATTTGAAAAAACCTGGTTCCTATCCACTGGGCTATCATGACTCCTTTATTATGATAATATATTTAGTATTTTCCCACATATTGTACGTAGCAACACAAGAAGCCAACAAAGGTATGCAAGCCGTAGTAATCCTCACGACATACCGATTACGACCATCACCTACATTACATACTGACATAACCTTACGCAGAATAATTCAATTGACTTTAATCTCATGGAGTATCATCCCCCGTATTCTCGCAACAAAAACAGTTTCAATCTCATCTCAAACTCGCGCACTATCTCGCTCTATTCCTATTTTGTATGAGTGAGACAACGCTAGAGATTGACATGAGATTGTAACTGGTTCTACGTGCGTAAAAAGGTCCATTGAAATTGAAATATGTCTAGACAACCAACAACCACCAGTGGTCACAGCAGTGACCGTGCTGCCTGCCACTGGTCACTCCTAATAAACATATTTAAAAAAAATATTGACGTAAAAATAACACCAGGATATAAATATAACACCAGGCTAAAAATTTGGTGATATAAATTATTTAATGTTCACACTGTTAAATGGATATTTATTTAAGAAAAACTCTGGCTATTGAAAAACTGGTTTCTTTTATAAATACAAAAATGAATTAGCTAACTAAGTGAATAAAATTTTTAATTGAATAAATTTACATTGAAAATTTTCATTTTCATTTTGCATACACGCTTTATTTGCAGGGAAAGCCTATGGCAAAAATAATCAAGGTTATAGTTTTATAAGAGTAATGTCAAGAATATGTATTATTTTTTGCATTTTCCATGAAAACGCAAAATAAATTATTACATTCATTTAAACCACTCGTCTTTTCAAATAAAAATGGTTATCAATACCCTTTTCAGACAAATTAGGAAACGAATAAATTTTTTATCGAAGTATTTGCTCTAATAATTTAAGCTCTTCTGTCTGTTTTACTTGCTGTTACCTACAGGTTTATTTAAATGGATCTTCCTTTGAGTGGCTACTGGTGGCTAGATTGCTAAAGTATAATAACTACGATAAAAGTAATTCTTATATGGATGATAGTAGGTAGGTACGCGCCAAAATTAGGACTCACAGTTTATAAAACAATTGAAAATCGATTGTCGTTATGCACTGAGTATTATGTAGGAGTTTCGAACTTCGTTTTACGTCTGTGCGAGCCAGCCGTGTTGGTAACTATTATATATCTTTTTTTATGCCACAATGGTGGCAAACAAGCATACGGCCTGCCTGATGGTAAGCATCACCGTAGCCTATAGACGCTTGCAACACCGGGGCGGGGGTATCACTCACGCGTTGCCAACCCTCCCAACCCCCCAAGTGGAGCTCTGGAGACATTACTCACCGTAGGAACACAACATGGCCGAGACCAATGTTATTTGGCTACGATCTTCTGTAAGGTGGAGGTCCTTCCCCAGACGGGCTGCTCCAATTTTAGCGGATTATCCGCTGTGCCCTACCTCTCTTCAAATGACTAGTAGGTTAGGTATACACTACCTAACAATACTTAGTAACATAATTTTTATTCATTGATTCAATTGCTCTTATCCTTTTAGGTGTGCTGAATGAAAACCGAATAGTACCTACCTACCTAAAGCAAGATGCTTTTTTCGTCTGTTTCTCCGATATCTAAACCACACAACGGATTTTAATGAAATTTTAATTATCTCTATTTGTTTTCAAATCCCAACGGTTTTTTATATAAGTAAGCTTATTTCAATATTCCTATAGGAAAGGTTTACGAGGGACTACACGATTATTACGATTGTTTTCTTTATTAAGTAGGTAGGTACGTAAAGTCACCAATAAAAAAGATAATTAGAACCGTAAATTAGTTATATGATTTGAGTTTTCTAAATATTTGAAAACTCAAATCATGTTGTTTTTATTTATCAATAGTATTCATAATTATAAGGTCCTAATTTATTAGTGAACTTGCTTTTAAACCATGGCTATGTACGTTACATAATATGATCGTTTAAACAAGGAAATAATGGTCTAGTATTCTGTGAAATATGGATGGCTTTATGTAGTAAGCAAAATAATTCTAACTACTAACAATACTTACAATCTTTTTTTTTACTGAATACTAGACCATTATTCCCTTGCTTAAACGATCAGTAACCTATATAGTCATGTTTTAAAAGGAAGTTCACTATTTTAGTAGGACCTTATAAACTACACTGATTACAGTTTCATAACGACTTTTACATTATTAGCATAAAATCTTTGTGCTTAGCTCTCTACACTGATCACCTTTTTCATTGGTCGACTGTACATAATAAAGTTTTACTATTGTTTCAATAGAATGTATGATAATATTATTCTAATAATAATAAATCAAAATGTCAAAACCACAAAAATGAACTAAGAAAATGATGTTTTACATAGGAGTATTCCAATCCTTATATCGGATCTTTTGTGGTATAAAGCAATACTAATTTATAAGTTTGTTGTTTTTTTTTTATGTCATACAGTAGACAAACAAGCAAGCGGGCCACCTGGGCCGCTACCATGACCGCTTAAAACAAAACAAGAACGGTCGAGGAAGGGAGACAGCGCAATACATAATGTAAGGCGACGTGTCGTTTACACAATCGTTTATAGACCTGTAGCGCTAGGTTTTGATGTTTCAAAAACATTAAAGTTGCTTGTATTTCGCATATAGTTTTCGGGCCATTTACCCAACCTAATACATAAGTTTGTGTCATTCTAGGTACTTGCATAGGTAGAAATTTAGGTATTTGTCTTTTCGATCCGTTTTGGACTAAAAGATAATTAGAGATAAAAAATTTACTTTCATGATAATAACGAAGTACTAACTAATATACACAAGCATTTTGTGTCATCTCTGTCCACGAAAATCCTGATATTTATATTTCAGTACCTAACACGTCACCCAACTAGCTCTAAAAAATATTACAATAAGTTAAATATATGTTAAGCGTTGCAAATTACTGATATCTGTTATTCAAAATATTTTGTGTCGAATTCATCCACGATATTTATTGATTATTTAATTTTTTATTATAACACTCTGTAAAAGCCACAAAAGAAAATGCAAGTTATTAAAGTTACGTCTATAAGATTATTGTAGTGTAACAAAACACTATTCATAATTTGTGCTGTTTTTATGCACAAAATCTTATTATTTCATTAAAAAAATAACCAAACTTCGCGCGAAGGGCGAGCGCGGCGAAGAAAGCGGACGCGCGGGAGGGGCAAACAAAATTCGCAAATTAGTTGTGCGTAGCAGTTGGTCTAACAGGAAACGGTGATTATTTTTATCTCTATAGGTAGGAGAGGCACATATTTCGCACCCCCAGGGTAATAAAGACATAAGTGGTATTACGTCGAAATCCCGATTTTACCATATTTGAAAATACATATTTTTTTTTTATATATTTTTCCTGTTAAATTAATGATTATATGCACGAAACTTTGTTTTAAAAAAAATCTGAATGTGTGATTTTCGAGAAAAAGGAATTTGTGATAAAACGCAAAAAATAAATTGACCAATTAGGACATATTGAAGATTATGATGCTTTTCGTTAAAATTTAATACCTATACAAAATAAACAGTAGGTAATAAATATTATGATCTTATTCCGATTTGTCATTTATAATGCTAGTCTTTATATAAACACTATATTCATAAAAAATAATTTTAAATATCAATTACCGCTTTTTTCCTCTAAGAATAATTTGTTGCACCGATTCACAACACTGAATACTGAGCACGGGGAGCCAATGGAAGCAACGTAAGGGTGAACATGTCTAGAAAGCAGCTTTTCTCTGATGATGTTCCGCCACCTGTTCCTATCTTCGGCGGCGTGAATAGCTCCATAAAAGTCGAGAGCGGTGCGGATTTGGTCAGACCAACGCATTCGGGCCCCCCTAGGTCTCCTATCGTCCCTTTGCTAGTGAAAATAAAGTCGTTTGAGGACGTCTTTACGTTTCCTGGCGATGTGGCCGAAGAATTCAAGAATTCTACGGAGGCAGATGGTAGAAAGCCTTGAAGATATATTGAGCTCTTTGAGTAATGATGCAATGGTCCGTCCATGGGATTTACAGTAGTCTCCTCCATCCGCTTTCCTTGAGGTCCAGGTCTCGGCATCATATATGAAAATTGAGAACACCAGAGTGGTCACCAACTAGCGTTTTGTATTTATGGAGATGATTCTTTCTACTCAAACTCTTTGTAGCTGTGACATAACATTCTTAGCCATTCCGATACGTCATCATCGCAAGGAGCCCAGGTAAGTGAAACTGTGAACTATTTCCTGGTTAAGCGCGCCAGTGACCTCTGGCTTCTGCGTGCGGTGTACCACCATGATCTTGGTTTTTGCTGTTTATGGAAAAGCCAAGTTCTTCACTGACCTGTTCCATTCTGTTCAGTAAGGTGATCATCTCGTTTTCGTTGGCAGCTAACAGTGTGGTATCGTCGGTGTAACGTAGTAAGTTTGTTATCTTCTCGCCACCAATCGTGACACTACCTTCCCAGTTTTTGCAGGTAAGCCTTATCAATGTATTCACGATAAACGTTGAACAAAATGGGAGACAGTACCTGCCTTACTCTCTTAAAAGTCAAAATTGAAAGATTTTGACGTCAGTTTATCGACTCATATGATTCCCTGTTTGTTGCAGTATAGTATCTGCAGCAGCGCAGTTAGATGCGGCCGCACGCTAAGCTTCGTTAGAATTCTCGACAAAAGTTTCCGGTTGACGCAGTCGAAGGCCTTACTGTAGTCGACAAAACACATAATGTTAGGCGTGTTGAACTTATATGCTTTTTCAATAATAATAAATAAATATATATATAGGGACAATTCACACAGATTGAGCTAGCCCCAAAGTAAGTTTGAAACTTGTGTTATGGGATACTAACTCAACGATATTATATTTTATAACAAATACATTTATAGATAAACATCCAAGACCCGAGGCCAATCAGAAAAAGTACGTTTTTCATCATGACCCGACCGGGATTCGAACCCGGGACTTCCTGGGTGGCGGTCTGGCGTGGTAACCATTACGCCACGGAGGTCGTCAATAAGTTGTTTGGAGGTTCAGGATTTGTTCGCGTGTACTCTTTCCTTTCACAAATCCGGCTTGTTCTCGCTGCATTTGCCAATCCAAAAAACGTAAGGTTGCGATTGTTCAGTATGTGGCTGAAGGAAGATTTTGCTGCCATGAGAGATGAGAGCATGAGTGCAATAGTTGTCGCGTTTTCTAGTCGGCCTGACCAGTCTTTGGGCCAGTCGTCAAGTGTAGGTGCAGATTTCGTGCAATAAGTCGATGCCCGCGTCGCCTAAAGCCTTCAGTATTTCTGACGTAATGTCATCTGGTGCTTTCCTCTTTTTTAATTTGTTTATTGCCGCTTTGATTTCAGAACGTAGTATGGGTGGTTTGGTTGCTGATTCGGAAGATTCCAATTCAAAGGCGTATCATTGTTGATAGCAGGTTATTTATAAAGGTCTTCGCAGTAGCTACACCATCTTTCGGCTATGGGTTCAAGGTCGTGTATTGGGTTACCGCGAGCATCTTCACTCACCCAGGAAGTTTTTGGAGAGCGGGCGAACTTTCTTAAAGAGGTCTCTCGTGTGAAGTTTAAGGCCAATGTACGGGCTGTGACGTCAGGCGGTAAGCATTATTTTATCGTCTCTTCCAACGTGCTCTGAAAGATCGACTTTTCCGGGGGCTCCAAGGCTTGGGCTTAGGTGGTGTTTTCCTTTTGGGAGCCTTAAGACGAGCAGTGAAAATGGCCACAAGTAGGTTGTAATCCGAGCCGCGCCTAGCACCGGGAAAGGTCTTTACATTTTTTTGGTTCTCCACCGTGTGTTTATTATAATTTAGTCAATTTGGTTTGTGTAACGATTGCCGGGGACTCTACATGTGTAGAGGCGTTTTGCATGGTATTAGAAGCAGGTGTTTAAAATGCTTAATTTTCTTCCCATGCAAAAGTCAAGAAGTCTTCCTCTATGATTTTTTATATAATTTCTAATGCCGAGAGTGGCCGAGACATACCTTCCTACAACAGATTTTGAGTGATCGTCGGTCTTACTATTTCCCAACTTTGCGTTCCAGTCACCAAGGATGATAGCGGTTTCCTGGTTGGGTATTGATTATTAATGCCTTATTAAAAGATTTAATTTAGTCTATGTGATAAGAATGCTATTCCTATGCATTACCAAACATTTTACCTCCTTTGAAGGTTCATTTGTCGATACCATGCTTATTTGATTCATCTGAAGAAGATTAATTACATTTCATTATAAATTAAATAATATTAATAAATGTTTATTTTAATACTGCCAATAGGTTCAACGATAAAAATAGATAAATAAAATAAATAAATAAATGAAAGTTTGTATTTGAACACGTTTTTTTTAATTAAAAGTACGTTATTGTCGTACTCTGTAATTATATTACATTAAGTGTTTTGTTTTTTATTAATAAAAAAATAATAAGTCTTGTAAGAAATATACAATTATGTTATTTTTATGAATCAAACCTAGTTTGTACCTATTTTGATATTTTTTTTCTAGATTTGAATGAATACAGGAAAACTGTAGGTAGATAAAGTTAATATTTACCAAAAGTACATGGTTTTTTCAGTATTGTTATTATTATATAGCATATTTGTAACCATACAGACATTGATTATTATTGTTTAAAAACAAATAATTCATGTGAACATTTCGTTGCTCCTTATTTACTTTGACATTTAACTAATTCCTTGGTATTAATGAGAGATATGGATGTCACATTTGTAATTACCTATATAATGGAAAACATCAATATCATTACCTATAACTTAAGTGCTTTTGACAAATATTTAAATTGAAAAGAGGAGTAAGTAACCGATACGGGGCTAAATAACAAATTTGACAAAGGGAAAAATGGAGTAAGTTTAGTTATTCTCGCAAAATTGTTTGGTAATATCAATTTATTACTGATGTAATCAAACATACTTTTTGTAATGTACATTATTTTGTAAAGAAATTTGGCTTAAACTCGAAAACTTAGTATGTTATATTTAAAGTCCATTTTGATAAGTAGCATAATATTTTAATTTTCTTATTTCTAAAAAACCATAAACTATTGAACTGACTTGAAAACAACCACCAATGTAATATTTTTTCTCGTTTTCTTGATGTTAAAATCATTCTTCTACGATTAAAAATAAAGCTTTTACTGAAAAATCTACTCTTTCGGGTTACGTCCTTTTTGAATTGAATGAGGGTGCGATTTGTTCATCATCATGAAATCGTACGTAGGTACCGAACGAACTTGTGTGCGTGCGTAGCGTATACCCCCGCCCATCGCTGCCTGCGCGCGTACACCCGTTTCGACCGAAATTATTGTTTTGGTGTTTTATTCATTTATAACGTGCATGAAAATGACACAAATTTACAATGTAGATTTTTCATGCATTTATGATATTAAATATGTGAACTCTAATGACTGTAATATTTTTTGGCAGCGTTAGTAGCTTTAGATAGGAAAATAACTGAAAATATTAACATTGCATGTCTTAATTTGGCACAAATTTATTTATTGGCTTTAAGTAAGTGATCTGAGATAGGAAATAGTTATACAACCAATTGTAATATTTTTCTTGTACTGTTATTACATATTGACCCTATTTCAGTTTTGCTCTGGCCGAAGATGACACAAACTGGGTTTGCACACTCCGCAGGCTATCCTAGATATGATACCATAATTATTTTAAACTTTAAATTAATTTTGTCAGTTTTGATTTGTAAAAGTAAAATCAACCACAAACCATCGAATTGCGGAAAATGCAAGTGACAGATGTGACACAAAACGCAATAATAAGGTTCTTAGGTACGACTGTGTCCACAGGCGAGAAATTAACAACTTTAGAGTTTTTGAAACTAATGACCTCATTTTAGCCCAGCGCTATCGGTCTATTAGGGAGTTTTATAAGGTCGTGGTACGGGCCCTGATGGAAAGCTGTCACCGCCGCCTATGGACATCAGTAACACCAGGGGCGCTACCAATGCGTTGAAATATTTGTTTGCAATGTACAGTCACCTCCATAAATATGTAGTCATTTTAGTACCTAGTCACTAGCTATAACATTGTTGACATGTCCACTCAAATGTCACTATCGTATATAATTTCAATTACATAAGACATTTGAGTGAACATGTCAACAATGTTATAGTGACAATGTACTAAAGTGATTAGATAAATATTTATGGAGTTGACTGTACCTACCTGAAGATATCGTTTGAATTGAAGGCATCAAGTATGTATCCAAGGTCATGGTGCATGGTCGCATGTGCGTACCAAAACCCCTAATTAAACACAGCAATAAAACATAAATGAAAAATTAAGAGGTTTAACAATAACAAAAATTACTTACGTACAATACACGCTTGAGGCTGACAAGACACCACTCCGGCGCGGGGCGAGCTCACCCCCCATTATATACCAACCCCCAGCCCCCCTTATCCAATTAAAAGGGGGGGTTGGGGTAGACTAGACCCAGTTTGAGGCATTATACTAAACAGGTGGATTTTTTTGTAATACTTGCGTTCACGTGATCTTGACATGTTTTTTTTTGTAAACAATCCTTACTAATTATAAAGGCGCAAGATTGTGAGTATGGATGGATGTGTCTCTTTCATGCAAAAACGACTGGACAGATTTGCTTGACATTTATAATCTGAATTTACAGGAAATACTGCGTCAATTTTTTATATCATACTAGCACTTCATACATGAATGACCTGTTGAAAAAATGCTGCAAGAAACTCATCAGTTTACCTTCTTATAAAACAGCAGCAATAGATAGTTCCAAAAGTTACCGTTTCTGGCCACCATGAGCGCTGCGATCGAATGCCCTTTGTACAGTCCGCCAATGAAAGAGGTGAGCAGGGTAGAATATAGTTAAAAATATATCTACGGGGAGTGTTCCGAGGAGTTGGTCAGTCTTATTCCAGCTGCTCGGTTCTACTATCGTACCATCCGCCACAGACTCCAATTCCATCAACATCATCTGGATGAATGGACCTCTACCACTGTTCGATTCCTGCGACACTTCCTTCCACGCACAGTAAAGATCTGGAACCAACTCCCGCCAGCGGTGTTTCCAAATGACCATGACTTGGGAACCTTCAAGAAGCGAGCATACATGCACTTAAAAGGCCAGCAGCGGCTCATGGACTCCCCCGATGTCTCTGTGCTCCATGGGTGGCGGTGATCACTTAACATGGTGACCCGCATGCTCGTGTGCGCACTCGGGGATTGCTGTGGTAAAGCTATTGCATAGCATTTTTTATCAACTTCTGCAATTATAATTATTAAAATTAAAATTGTTAAATATAACACTGGTTAACAGAGTCCTCTATGAGGGAATAGTGGTAAGTTTTATCGGTTATATTTTGTATGCATTAAATTGCGTATTGAATTTTGAGTCTTATTTCGTTCATAAGGTTGAATTCTGTTTATTAATTTTATCGGTGTTATGTTAGGTTTTTTCGTTACGGAATTTCTTGATTCGGTCGCTGCGCTCAAAGCCCGCGATAAAAGCTATGCAATAGCTTAAAAATCTAACATTGTGTCGACTGAAAAAGGAAAGGACTTTGTCACTGTAAAGGTTAAATGTGGGTTAACTGAAATGAATAATAAAAACAAAAATAGTGTTAAAATGTAAAACTTTATTACAACATCACTATTTAACGTACTGTACACACCATACTACGGGCTGACTAGTGCATTTACAAGATATGTACCGCGACTTTTTAACTTCCATTATATTCGCCGTTTTAAGGATGACTCACACTAGACCGCGTGCGTGTGCACTAGACTTAAGCGCGGCTTATTCAGGGCCTAACAAAGGAGATGGTGCAATACGAATAAGCGAATACGCGCTTTAGAGCCGAGCGTCAGCACGCTCAAATAATATTAGGTACATAATATTTTATATGGACCTGTCACTCGAATGCCGTTCGGTATAGCGCGAGTGTGTCCATATAAAATATAATGTAATATTAGTTGACCGTGCTACGGCTGACATGGTCGGCTTGGACCCGACACGGTCTAGCGTGAGTCATTCTTTAGGGTCCCCATCCATCCTCAGATAAAATCGGTGACCTTTCTTTGTATATGAAACAGCCACTGATTGCAATAGTACAATGCAAGTCATACAAAAAGTCGATCGGAAATACGAAATAAAATCAAATCGACTAGCCGCACTATTCTCGTAACAAAAACAGATTCAATCTCGATAGAAACTCAATCGCTGTCATGCTTCAATTCCTTTTTTGTATGAGTGAGACAGCGATTGTGTTATAAACTAGATTGAATCTGTTTTTGTTGAATATAGGAGGGCCGATTGTCGATCCTATAAAAAGGACCACCTTTAAGAATAACTCACATTAATGGCCATACACGCTACGAGAAAACGTTACGATCAGACTGTATAGTTCGAATGGTACCGATAAATCGCATGTAATAAAACGTACAGTTTCGACCGATTTTTGCTTGTATGGCATGTACGATAAACGTACCGTTCGAACTGTTGATCGTAACGATTTCTCGTAGCGTGTATGGCCACCGTTGGGGCGGTTCACACTGCAGCGCCACACACAACTCATCGGAGAAAGGTTATAAGATGCGTAGCGGTGGGGCCCGCCCGTATTGTGGGTTATCCTTTATTGTGCATTACGTCCACTTTTCGTCCCACATTTCTACATTCGTCCTATAAAATGGATATAAATAATTTTAACACGACGACCAGTCATCAAATTGAATATTTGTGAATAAAATTAAGATCACTATCATCAAAATAAAAAATCCGGATCAAGATAACAAGAATAACATAAAAGGTAGAAACTAATGAATTGACGAAACGTGTAGCGAAATGCGGAATATAATGCCGGGTACAGACTTGCGCATTCAACTCGTACTGCCACGATCGATGGAGGAAGAAAACACTGCGCTGCCTCCACAGTATGAAGCTCTTTTCGAGTTACGTTACAGATATTCCATTTCACGATAAGCTCTCGGCTGTCAATGTTGTAACGTTCACATGCACATTGTCTATGTGTGCGTAGCGTACACGCACAGTCACGCACATGTGCATGTATGTACACGCCTTACAACATTCGTTAGCAGTGTTCACACAGACCGAGCATGGCTCGCGAGGCGAATGTTCGGTGTGGACGTACACTGGAGCCAATTTAGAGAATCGACAAAAATCGACCAATGTTTGGCTCACGGTTGAGCGGCTCTTGGCTGAACAACGTGCACCAGAGGCAACCCGAGAGGCACGTCCACATACCGAGCATTCGGCTCGCGAGCCGTGCTCGGTCTGTTTGGACACTGTCAAATAGAATACCTGTACAGCAGTCTGTACCCGGCATAAGACAAGTCAGCATAATAATGTCAGGGTGAAATTACAGGATCGATTTTCTCAGCAAGCATTTTTAGTTTGCATAAAATTATTATTTTATTCTCAACAATCCCTACATTATTAATTGTCGAAACGCAACCCAACAAAAAAATCTCTTTTGCATAAAATGATCTCAGAGTAATTTAGAAGCAATTGTTCGTGTAATCTCACCCCAATTAAAACCATCAAATAAGCTGCTATTCCACTACGTATTTATTATCTGTGATCGCAATAAAAACATTACATTCCTATATTATTATTTTTTAAATCATCTAGTATATGAATCGTTCATTTACAAGAATTTTCTACTTACAATCAAGGAAAAAAGTGTTTGGTCTCATCAAGTTATAGGTACTTATTTCCCCGATTATAATTATTTTTTACTGTTTACGTATTATTTAATTTGAATAAATCTATTAGGTAAGTATTTACAACTAAAAATATTTTCTTGAGAAACAAGCTGAATTTACAGCATATCGTTGTTTGATGGCTAGGACACGGACAGCTTGAAGCAGTCAGAATGAACTGCATCAAGCTGCGACTGCACAGTGAACTACAGTCTTCTACATAAACGGACCGCTCGAGCAGTTAAACGCTTCGGGCGATCGTGCGGTCAAAGCTTCAAGCTGTGACTGCAAGAACAATTAAATTACAAGCGAGCAATTGTCGCCTGACAGAGGAGGATGCAATGCAACGCCCCTACAATTATTGTGTACCTACAATGGCTTTAAATGATTAAATTTTAAATTAATTGACCACTTCCAACGAATTTCACGACAATATTGTATTTATGGTGATTTTCGGCACTCATTGTCTGTTGGAAAATTAGGTATATATTTTTGGACGAATAACACAATCTAGTCCCAAACTAAGTAACTAAGCCTACTATGGGCACTAGATTGATGATATACTTAAATACTTTTTTTTGTAAATATATACTTATTATAGGTACATAGAATACACCCAGACCAAGGCAAACAGACATGTTCATACACGCAAATGTTTGTATTGCACAGGATTCGAACCCGCGGCCCTTGGGATGAAGTGACCATTGCTAGCCACTCGACCACAGGGCCTGTCAAATAATATAAGACTATGTACCTAACATATATGCATGTAACGACTGTTTTGTGCCAAAATAAAAAGAGAAAAAAGAGCATGTTGATTAGTAGCTAACTGCTCAAGCAGTCCGTTTATGCGGAATTTTATCGCACGATTTCATTATTTTGCGGTTTAATATCCGCATATCAAAATAATTAAACATGGATTCGAAATCACTAGTGCATGCACAATATCAAGTGTTATAGAATTGTTGAAAATAATCGTGCGGTTTCTTTCTCCGAACATGAAATAGTGGGAAGGGCTGCGCGGGAGAGTCCGCAGTTTATAATAATGCAATGCGAAAATTCATGTTATTTCAACAATACATAAAACATTATTTTGTTCTACATTCTCTTTAGAATTTTACAATTTATCTACAATGTTAACAAAACGTGAATATTAATACCACAATAAATTTTTTTGAATAGACAGTTAAATGTCGACCATTTGCGAGAAGAGTGATATAACTCAAAATAACGCCTTTATTCTGCAAATGATTGGCTCAACTACAAAACGAAAGTTTATAAATGAGCCGATGCAATATTTATCTTAGTATTTAAATAACTATTTAAATAACTATTTATTTAACTTACATATCGATATCCGCATCAAACAAGACAAATCCAAGGCAGTTTCTGTCTATTAATTAAGTGATTAATCATAATAAATTTGCATGCCGATTGTGAGCGCAACACGCTTGCACTATTTATTTTATAAAATATGTATATGATTTGTTTTATACCGTGTTTGCAGCAAATAAATATATTTCATTTCATTTCATTTCATTTCTAGGTATGCGAGTGTCGATATTGCTCTAGTCAAAACTGCAACTTTTTGAATTACTTATGCTTATCTTCCCGCAAATACCTACTTAAGAATAAGTTACAATGTTAGTTTTCATCGAATTAATTCTACGCAATATTAAAAACGTGTATCATAATAAACTACCAATTTAAATGCACAAATTGGACCAATAATTTGGCAAAGAAATGGACGGTGTCTAATTTCTACAATATACTATACACTCGACAAAATAATATTTAAAAAAAAAATGCTACGTAAAATGGAGGTAGTAATTTCTAATTTGGTCACGGTTTATTTAAATCATTGCCAAATAACAGAACTATTTAATGACAATGCAAAATGTATAAGTGTCTCATATTCGTCCAGGTTTTTTAGATCGAGCACAAATGGAGCCTATGGTGGTACAATTTTAGAAGCAACTGTTATGAATTTCGTTTTTAATCAGTTATCAATAAGCGGGTTCCACACCAGACGATCCAACGCGATCTAACTGCGCGCGGGAAGATCTCAATAGACGCTCTATACGATCCAAGCCCTGCCGCACGAATCGTCTGGTGTGGATCTGGCTATTAACCACCATTATTATGGAATGTCCAGTGCTTCTTCATTCTCTCTGGTCCTTACCAGACCCATAAAACTAAGATGCCACTTAGTCGCCTTTTACAACGTCTATGTTGGCACAGATAATTTTGGTACGTTGAAATTATTGTTTTTTGTGGATGTTTTTTTTTAATGGCTGGTCATCAGCCAGCTGTGAAATTATAGTAATCTATCCATATTTGAATAATCGTTATTTAGGAAATAAATTAAAAAATCTTCCCCATAAAAAAACTAACAGAATTTATAGTAGACTCAAAATTCTGTAAAATAATAATCAACCAACATTATATCAACAAATTATTATAACAAAATATATCTCGTAACAAAATAGCAATAAAAATGTGAAAAAAAAATGATATCCCAACTGTACACAATAAATTGGGTTATTTTTAATAATTGACCTAATTTTTACAATAATCTAAATACATATCACATTACAATTTTGGTAACATAAACAAAAAAATATAAAATTACACTTTCTATAAACTTTTACATGGGAACTCCATTTCAAAAAAATACAATCACATAATCACTTGGAATAGGATTCGGCTGTGAGGTAAAATTATACAAGATAAAAATATTAATAATAAATACTTAAAAGTTTATACAAGTCACACAGTCCCATGGTAAGTTAAGCTAAAATCTACTGTTATTATAGGTATTAAACATGGGTTATTTTTTGTACAGATATATTTATGACATTTAACATCCAGATTCGAGACATACACAATATGTTCACCACATAAATGCTGGTCATGTGATGCCACGCGGGCCTTTTGGCTCCGGAACTAGATAACTATCAAATAAACCATTGGGCTGTCAATAGACAAAAAATAACAAATTAATCCTATTCTAGTTTAAAGCTTAAGCTACAATAAATAGGTATCGACGTAACAATCAGTTTTCATAACAAAACATTACAAATTTTATGAATAATGTCAAATATCTGTCTATACTAATATTATAAAGAGGAAAGATTTGATTGTTTGTTTAAATTGAATAGGCTTCGAAACTACAGGACCGTTTTCAAAAATTATTTCTCCAGTAGAAATCAACATTATCAGGGTGTGACATAGGCTATAGCTTTTCCCGTAATTCAATGTCGTTCCCACGGGAACGGGTCCGGAACTTCACGCGGACGAAGTCGCGGGCATAAAAGCTAGTATTAAATAAATAAGCTGCTCTATAAACTACCACCATTTCGGAAACAAAGCAAAATGACCACTGGAAAAAGAAATGGCGAAAGAAACCCAGTTTTTTTTTGTGTAATGTTTTTAAAAAATATACACAATAAACAAAATAGTCGAGTAGTCTCGTTTAGTTTCTATATGAAGTTTATAGTGTTTTGTTTTGTTAAAAACTCATCGCCTCGTCGCTGCCAAATTATTAAATGTAGCTTAAACCTAACGCTTTGAGATCTTAGAATAGTAGGTATGCGAATCATCGCTCTTTTCCATTTCACCCCACACCCAAACCTTATTCTAGGCATTTAGAATAGCATTCTGTAAAAGGACAACTGAGTAAAATGCTTTATCTAAGTATAGTAATAAAATATAAGCCCTCTCCTAATCTGCAATCTTTATTACGCGGGAAATACCGCGGTCGTCTACTACGAGTAGCAGTACCTAAAACAAAACTTAGCCATCGCATTCGCAAGCTTTTTTTGTCGCGATATCTAGATTTTGACAAAAAAAATCATGTTATAGGACGCTGATTTTTTCACCAACGATTCCTTTAATTTAAAAGTGTCTTATCTGCTTTCTCTCTGTCCAAATCCTTGTATTTGGTACTTATAAAACATCGACATGAAAGTATAGATATGCTGTCCCGTACCGAACTTTGCAACATTGCGATGGTGCACATGCACACCATCACCCTTCAGACAATTGCGAGCGAGCGACAAAAGCGATGGTGCACATGCACACCACCACCCATCAGTCAGTTACCAGCGAGCGACAGAAGCAATGGTGTCCAATTGACAAAAAACGATCTGTTAAATAAAAATTTACAATTAGACACCATTGCTTCTGTCGCTCGCTGGTAATTGACTGAAGGGTGGTGGTGTGCATGTGCACCATCGCAATGCCGCAAAATCTCAGTACCTATCGGACTGCTTGTCTACCTATACTTTTTTGTCGATGATATAAAATTATCGATTTGAACATAGAGAAAGCTGTTAGGAGACTTTCAAATTTTAGAAATTGTTGGTGAAAACGGTTTGATTCTCATATTTCATTATAAAGTCGATGGCTAACACAACCGATTTTAAAATAAAAATATTGACTAAAACACTTTTTGTCATACTTACAAAAAGTGCCCGCGTGAAAACTTTCCAGTAATTTTTTAGGGCACTGAAAACAAATCAATATTGTGATGTTATATTTACAATAGACAGTCCGATAAAAGAAGCAGGACGTTTGGAACTTGCACCTGTTCACCTATTTTTTCAATCGCATTGCCAATGACAAAGTCAATGCTAGATTATACACCTATCTGCTATAAACTCGTGCGATTGAAGTCTGTAAGGTCCGGAAGATGTCCGCGACGGACGGTCCGCGGCTGCCTGCATAGGCCCTAAACCTATTCTCTTGCGATCACACGCTATGTCGCACCTACAAAATGTGAGATGAACGCATCTGTAGGATAGATAGTGTATATTCATATTGTTTGCATACACAAGAATCTTAAAATAATTTTACATTGAATCATTATAGACTGTCTTTGCAATTTGGGATATAATTGGTACAAGATTACAATCTTACTGTTTTATCAAAATAATTTGACCTCTGAACTAGGCTTTAGTCCGCTCGATTCACCGGACTTCACTTCTACTCTTTACTTCAAATCTTCCTCTTCATCTTCTACGTAAAGCAAATCGTCCATTTTCGTCATAAACTTACGGTCTAATTCATCTTCTATCGGTAATGGTGATTCCTGTAAGTAAAATTATTACTTGGTCAATTTCTTATATAATAGTGATATTTATTTGCGTAAAAACACGTTACAATTTGATGACAAACAAATTGACAGATCTTATAATTGCCGGCAAACATATTGAGCAATAAAAAAAACATGCGCAGTATCGTTTTTTAGGTCCTATTGGTGGTGGGGTGCGGGGCGCGACGGCGGGGAATATCTTCTGCGCGCGCGATTGGTTAGTTCAGGTAGGAACGTGTCGCATGCGCGTCACACATTGGTCAGTTAAGTGTACGATGCGCGGAGTTTCCCCCACTACAACACTTGCTCAAGTTGTTTGCGAGAAACTATACATGTTCTGTCAGTAGGTATCTTTAGAGATATTAATAACACTGTTCATACCGTTATTCCATTTTCTAATCCACCTAAAGACTTGATGAAGATAAAGAAGCGACGGTTATCAGACCTCCACCTAAGTGATTAGTGTTCCTGGCCTGGCATATATATACCGAAGACCAATTCTACGCGTCATAACGCGTATATTTCTTTCAGCGATGAAGTCACCTTGTTGCCAATACACTAATTTGTAACTCATCCATGTCTAATGGATTATTTTGTGTAATAAAAATAAATCCGATTTTCAACATTGACTTTTTAACCTTGTTAAGACTTTTATTTCTACCACAAGTCGAACTCAAAAAAGTACCTTTTTAAAATGAAATTGATTTGGAAATTGTACCGCCACGTCTTCTAATAATATTATTCCTATCTGTTACTAATATTACAAAAATATTTTTTATTTTAGGTGCTAATAATCACAGAAACTACTGGTTCAATTTGAAAAATCCAAGGTAGTGCCAAAATAGACCCTATATTGATGTTGTTGATAAAATAGCCTATTTATCGTTGAAGACAATAGGCTATAACATCACGCACCAACTAATGCAGCAATGGACTCTCAATGGTGTCTCAATCGTCAGGTTAGTTACAATAAAAATATCATATGATTTCTAATCTTTATTAAAGCAAACGGGGTGAGCACACAAAAACGAAAGCGACATTGTAAGTAACCATACACAAATAGACATTTAATGCATTGACGTATTTATATTAGTCAATCGTTCTCATTTTTGACCTTTCACCTTTTAATGGATCCAAATATTAATAATTCTTAGTTGGTTTAAATGAACTTTACACTGAGATGTAAGAGACGATTTATGGCTATGTTTATTCTACCAACATAAGGGAAATAAAGACTAAATGGCAGGGAACAATGGTTTTAAATGACTCTTACAGCTGTGTTATAGTCGATTTATGGCTATGTTTATACTGCCAACATAAGGGAAAAAACTAAATGGTTAGCAAAATACTTTAATGTCGCAACAGAAGAATATAGTCTTCTGAATCTGTGCCATAATGCTAGCAATTATCAGACCTCTGCTATAAGATTTTAATATTAAGGTGCTCCTTCACCGGGAGCATTCGCGTGTAATGTAACGCTCAGATTCGAGCATTACAGCAGTGAGGGAGGCGAACGCTCGTCAGTCAGGGAGGTAGTATTGTAATGTAATGCTCAAAGTCGAATCTAAAATGTTACATTACACGCGAATGCTCGCGGTGAAGGAGCACCTTTAAATTGCTTAAAAAAGAAAGGAAGCGTCAACATGTCAATGTTGCGTTTCATCAAATCGACCTTTGAAACTTCTAAATGGGGGTCAAAAAGAAAATTTTCTTTCACCCCTATTGTAAAATACCGAACTTATTAAGAGTAGAGTCAAAAAGGAAAACGATCGACAAACACATGCAAATACATACAAAAACACATTACACAGAAACGAAAAAAGTAAATATAATTATGCTATTTATTTTATGTTTTGAAATATTTTCTCAATAAAAGGTCATGTATGTCTGCCATAGTAAAAGCATGACCTTACCCATTCACGGACGGTAAATTAGTTTCTATAAATTTTACTTTACGGTACAGATTTAAGTATACGAGTTGTAAAAAGACATTTTTTTTATCCGTAAGGTGGCAAGCAAGCATACGGCCCGCCTGATGGATGGTGGATGGCGGTCACCGTAGCCTATGGACGCTTGCAACACCGGGAGAATCAATCACGCGTTGCATAATTCCACATTAAGTAACAAGTTATCTTTTTTTGAAAGACAGCATAAGCATGCCATGAACTTAATAATTCATGCCGTGAATGGGTTTATACTCTAGACGCTTAATAAACTCACATTAGCATTAACAAACACGTCCACAAACCAACAAACAATTTCATGCAATCATGCACAGTTTTCAACATGCAAATTTTTGTTTGACCATGTTTTTGCAAAAACGATTCAATCCAAAATCTGACCATTTTCCTCATAGTTGGAAACTTATTCTATGTATCTCTGGGGCTCAGACTATATTCATAATTTTTTTAATCATATTCGCACTTTTAACACAAATTGTACCAGTAACATTTAAAAAGAAACAGTATGTTTGAATTGACTTTTTAACATTAGACATATTGTTTCAAAATGGATACATTTTGGATTAGATCGTTTTAACAAAAAATGCTCCAAATATGAACAATACAAACATAAATTGTGCAGTCAGCAACAAACTTAGCATTACATCATAGACTTATTACTGTCATTATAAAAAACGGTAACTTTCACGCAACATGCCAGTCTGTTGCTGATTGTACAAAAATATTTCATATTAAAAAAAAACATTAATCTCGGTTTAAACCACTCATTAGACCAACTGTAATTATATCGCAGAATCGAATAACATTTTAAGGTACATTTTTTCAGGTACTAAATACATTATTAAGCCCTATCGCACACAGCGTAAGGGAAACATAACGTGAGGCCCTTGGTTGACCGATGCCGAGAAGGCGGAGAAATGTTTTGTAAATGACAACAGGATATATTTTTAACTTTTGAGATATCATAATAATACATGTATCAAATGAAAGAAAAGGCAAGTGTCGTGCCTTCACGTTGTGAAGAAGCTGGCGCATGATAGAGGAAAATGGAGACAGCTACATTGACATGAGCGCTCTTAAATTTAGAGAGAGAAAGAAAGAGAGAGTGAGAAGATGTTGTTTGTTTATTAAGGAAAATCTCCGCCCATTATTATGTGGACGGACCTAATGCGCGCTTAGAAAGAGAGCAATAATAGTATTGCGTACATTTTCAAGAATGTACAAAAGTCACCACACAATGTGATATTTTAACAAATTCGTATGAGATTTTTCTTGGCCAGTGTATGGACTGTACTCTTAGGCCTTCGTGGTCTGACTTATATAGGTCAGACCACGAAGGCAGCAGCGCGGTATCGATGCGGTGCACACCGCTTTGTTGGTGGGCACGATCCGTGTGCGATAAGCTTGAATTGAATTTAAATAATATGGCCATATTAAAATTATTACAGCCACAGAAACATAATAGTTACTAAAAATGTATATTATCACAACAGGTAACACACACAAATCACAACAAATAACATTTATGGATAGCGCACATTGCGGCGAGCCGCACTGCAACGTGTAACAAGTGTTACTGCACATAACAAAATTTTTGAATGTGAGCCATAGTCAAAACGAAGCTGGAAAGCAATCTTATATCTTGAAAAAAAGTTAGAATTTGATTAAAAGTATTACGTATCAATGTAGAAGATGAAATGGCCATGCTGTAAAGTAAAATTTTTGGAATATGACTAGATGAATTTTCGTCGATAATGAAGAAACTTTTTTATTATTAGTTGCAGTGTGGCCCGCCATAATGTGCGCTATCGTTTAAGTGACAATATGCAAGCGGTTAGTGACATTCAACGTGCAGTTAAAATATATTTTTAAGAAACATCAAAACAATGTAGGGGTACACTTGACAAAATAACAAGGCATAATTTGTTTTTCAACTCTTTAAAAAAACAACATCAAAAATGTAAAAAACACGGCCAAGTCTGCACATATAACAATTTCTTTTTTTACGATTTTTTTTTTGTGACTTTATTTATTTTATAAAAAACGATTGCAAGTGTACATAAAGCAAATAGTTTGATTATAATACCAGTACCTTTTGTTGGGAAAAATAGCACAATTTGGCTAGAAAGAAAACTATATTATTTATAATCAATATTATCAGTAAATTAATTATTGATATATTGCATAACCGCCCAACTTCGTTTTACTATCAAGCGTTGGATCAACAAAGTCTTTGGTGTCAAGCGCGTATTAAAAAAATTTTCGTCATAAACAAATCTAACTTAGTTTTAAACTAAACTGCAGTAAAACAACATAATTCTGTCATATTACGACAGAGATATCATCTTAGATCTTATCTATAAAGGAAGCAAATTAGCGCGATGTTTGTAGATGGAATGTACCAATAACAAGTACTTATGAACTCTCGCGTAAGCATTCGCGGCGAATTCGCTTTTGTACAATTACTAAATTAAATACCTATTTTGGAAAGTTAAAAAACTAAGTAGATACGCGGTTATGCAGTATTACAGTAATGTAATCAAGTTTTAATTATTTGGCAATAAAAATATATTCATGCATGTTAAATAATAATTCAGTGTTTGAAAAATAAAAATGGAATATCCATAAATTGATGATTTTAAACTTTAAATCATGCATGGCACAAATCAGTCTTACCATTCGATATGAAATAGAAAATTCATACTTAACGAATTAATAAAACAATCACAGAGACAAATTTCATAGAACTTGGCTGTTTTTGTCACATCACAATAATTATTTTCCTCTGTGTATCCTGACAAATAATTTCGATATCTCCCTGATTAAAGGGTAAAACCAGGTTCTGTTAATTGATTATTAGTTTTGACAAAAAAGATGCAGACTGACCGCTACCAACCGGTTATACTGAAAACGTTTGAGGGCCTATGTTCACTAGAAAACTTCTCATGGCCAAGTCGATGATGTTAACAAATAATATATTTTTTTATCATGGTTTTTTTAAAATGTATTTATCTTTTTAAAAAATACAAATTCTCGTAATCTGTCAGATCAATTCTGGCCTGTTTATGGGGCTAACTGTACATTATGTAATTAGTTGATTACACAAACAACACAATTAAAAAAAAAAACAAAGTCGATATGAATAACAGTGAATGTACAAAAAAAGCCAAGTCCTATTTCACTTTGGGTACATCACAGTTTAATACACACAGGAAGTTCGAAATTAAAGCTTGTGCATTTGGGGGTTAAGTTATAAAATCGTAGTTAGAATCGTCGCGGAGAGAGGCTCCAGTACTTGTTCGGGCGTGATGTGTCGAGGCATTGGAACTGAGACTGCGAAAAAATCCAATTTATACAAATCTTTACGCATAACTTCGTTATTCTAAGGTGGCCTTAAAAGTTTTTAGCAATAAGGCCGCTTGAACCTTAACCTCATACACACACCGGCATAATTAGAGAAACATTGAACAATTTCTATAAAAATATGCATTTTCAATAAGCTATACTAGACACCACCAAAACTTAATTTTTAATTTATTCATTTATTCTCACCACAAACAAGTACAATATATAAATTAAAAATGATTAAAGAAACACAACTGACACTCGCTAATGTTTAACGGAGTTCGAAACTGACACTTATTACTTAGTGCGAAACGAAATCTATCTATACTAAATAGATAAAGAGGTAAAGTTTGTGTATTTGTTAAATTGTAACGGGTAATCTCGGGATCTACTGAACCGATTTTAAAAATTATTTCACCAATAGAAAGCCACATTATTGCCGAGTGTCATAGGTTATATAAAAAAACAAAAAATAAAAAGGCTTTTAACATTATGCCCAACGAAGTGGGCACGGGTCAGATAGTTTTCAACAAGTGTCAGTTTAGAACTTCGTTAATTAAACGTCAACACGAGTCAGTTTTGGTGGCGTCTAGTATAGCAGTAAGGCCGCCTTGTTAATACACAAGTCATTATTGCAATTCAAATAAAGCATTTACCTATCTAACATTTACCTAAAACATGTGCAAAAGAACTTTTTTTTATTTTTTTTTATTTTAATGAAACTCCTTTAAAATATTATTTTTTTTAACTTTGTCTGATATTGGCTTTATGACATGCAACATTCATTTAGAACACACAAAAGGACATGCAACATTCATGCTGAGACATACAATTAAATATTAAATAAATAATATGTAACATGATAATTCGTTCCAATATACTTGGCACACAAACTCCAAACAATCGTGTGATTTAAAATATAAATTGATACCTATGAAATAAACACGAATCAAGCACGAATTATGTTACCATAATAAAGCATTTTAAGTTAAACACGATCATTGAATTTCTCTCGCTTGAGAATGGTGTACTGTAATACAGGCTTGGCCTTCAACAGATATCAGTTACCAGTCTCCTAAATAATTTTTATTACATTTAGTTAAGTTAGTAAGTACTGTAATTTTGGAGATAATAAACACTTTTTTACTTTTATTTTACTAGATTGAGAACTAGAATTTTAGATGTTTTTATTACGGGAATACAACAACTAAGTTGCAATTATAACTTTTCTTCTTTTTTTTCTTTTATTACAAATCACTCAGATTGAGCTAGCCCCAAAGTAAGTTCGAAACTTGTGTTATGGGATACTAACTCAACGATACTATATTTTATAACAAATACATATATAGATAAACATCCAAGACCCGAGGCCAATAAGAAAAAGTTCGTTTTTCATCATGACCCGACCGGGATTCGAACCCGGGACCTCTAGAGTGGCGGTCAGGCGTGGTAACCATTACGCCACGGAGGTCGTCAATATAATAGACTAATAATATATGGAGGGAATAGACCCAGCTGTCGCTATTGTCAGTATAGAGAGCTACTAAAGGCCCATTTAGACGACGTCAGTTTCTTGTACATTCCTTTACTATCAGTTGTTAGGATCGTTGGTGGTTGTTGAGCATACAAGTAAAGGTGCGTACGTACCGCCCCCTGGTGGGTCGGGAAGGGCGCGAGGCAGACCAGCAGCACGGTCATGTTGTCGCAGCCGAGCCCCCCGGTGGCGCAGTTGGGCGCCAGGCAGCGCTGCATCAGCGCCTCGCACACCGCCGCCGGCTCCCAGCCGCTGAGCAGCCGGGCGCGCACGAATGATATTACCTCCTGGATATAATACATTCATTGCGAATATTTGACAGAACGACAGTTTGGCTTCTTTTTTATAAAACAAATATAAAGTTAAAAGTCCTGGCGCAGGAAATTCGATGAAGATTACTTTGAAAGATTTCCGTCAAGAAAAAGGGCCGCCTTTTTGCAAAATAATCTGTAAGACTCCATGTTTTGCAAATAAAGCATAAATCCCCACTTTCCTCGTGGACCAACGGTTACGCACAACTAGTGACTTTAGGAATAGGACTAGCGACGCTCGCAATCAGACCGCAATCAATAGAAATGGTTACGTGGACCAATAGAAAAGCAAAAAAAAATCGGCACTCGTTTGTTAAAAAAAAAATGGACTATTTTCTCACCTCATTCGACAGCACTTCCCAAATTCCGTCGCAAGCAATCACAATGAATTCCCAATCATCGTTCAATCGTCGAACTTGTACGTCAGGATACGCTGAAATAAAAAAAATAACATACATTACTTTTTCCATATACACATGTCCAATTATTTACCTACCTATTTCAGAAGGTAACATAGATTTTACTATTAAAGGGACACTGGCATGCAAAAATACATACATTATAAATATACACATATAATAAAACAGCAGTCTGATGGCGACACCTATCGCTACACACAAGAACTACAGAGAGCCAAGAAAGAAAAGTTCACAATGTGAACAGAAGATAACACCGCCAGGATTTCGAATCACGCACGTCGCACGCGGAGTTTCCTCGTACTGGAGATATGTATTACAACCTCCTACATAGACATTGTCAAAGCTGGGATTCGCCAAGCATCACACCCAGTCAGGCCGCAAGATCTTCCCTGTGTGGCCGAGCATATCACTATCACCCAAGCTACAGGCTCATTTTATCATCGGACTAGATACTCACATCAATACTAATATTATAAATGGGAACGTGTGTGTGTCTGTTTGCTTGTCCGTCTTTCACGGCAAAACGGAGCGACGAATTGACGATTTTTTAAGTGAGATAGTTGAAGGAATGGATACATAGGCTACTTTTGTCTCTTTCTAACCCCCCACTTCCCTAAAATGGGGGGTGAAAGTTTGTATGGAGCATTCCGCAATTTTTAAGGTAGAAAGCTAAAAATTGGTATGAGGACTTTTTGTGACTAACAAAAAAATCGTGCATCATTTTAATTTTAAATCTGCCCATAAAAGAGGGGGTGAAATTTTATATGGGACTTTTTGCAGTTTCCAAGCTAAAAATCGGTACACAGAATTTAACGCAAGCGAAGCCGCGGGCAAAAGCTAGTAAATTATAAATAACACTGACCAGTCACAACCTGCTCCTGCGGTGACAATCGGTAGTTCCGCTTGAACACATAGTCCCCAAGTGCCCTGGACAACGCCAGATTCCCGTTGACCCTGTTGAGCTGCACCCAGCCGCCACCCGCTGTAATCCTGCGCAGCTCCTCCTTGTTGTTCGGTTTATGGTCGTATGAGAGCACCTCCAGCGCGCCCCTGACGCTCGCTATGAAAAAAACTTAATTATTACTAATACTTCTTTATTCCCAATAGTCCTACTAATATTACAAAAACAAAAGTTTGTGTGTTTGTTTGTTACTTCTTCATGCTCGAATGACTGGGCCAATTTTAATGATATTGGATTAACACATAGGGTACTTTTTATACCGAAAAGTACGCGATTACTGAAGGATTTGGTCAAAAATCTGAGTCAATGGCGTTTTATAAGGGCGCTCATCAATACACGTAAATGAAATTCCGCGGGTTTCGTTAGTTTTTGTAATAAAGGCACTTTTTTTAGTCAATACAAAGTTTATAAATTATCTATATATATAAAAATGAAACCCGTTTTCCGTTGTCACGACATAACATGAAAACGGCTTGAACGATTTGGCTGATTTTTTTTTGTAGTTTTCTAATACTCTGTACAAGGTTCTTACGGAAAAAAATATTAAGAAAATCTCTCAGAAAGATTGAAAAAAAAACGAAACAGTACCCGGGCGAAGCCGGGCCGGGCAGCTAGTATTTTATAATAATGTTATTTTCATAATTATGTTGGATTATCATCCCGCGTTTAGTACTTAATTTATGTATGTTGTAAGTCTGTATAATTCAGGACGACTGTCGAATACAAAAACATGTAAAAGTATACTACCTATGGCCCGGGAGTCACCGACGTTGGCACAGTACAAGGTGTTCTCCTTAACGAGCACCACAACCGCAGTGCTGCCGGCCACCTTCTCCTGCAGCATATCCTCCTCGAGCATCGCCTGGTCCAGGTCGAGGAAACCCTGGAAAGTGGAAATGTTTATTTTTAGTGACAGTTGGAGAGGATCGATGACTATTACCATTACACAGCTGATACAAATGAGGATTGAAAACGCTGACCTCTGCCAATACGCATTGGAGCAGCGTGGCAGAGTATGATTTTATCCCCTTCGCGGCTTCCAGCAACTTTCCTTACGTCGTCTGACCACCTTGCGGGCTAGACAAGAATTCCCAATTCGCCCCACTTTGTATTCCTGTTTCAACCTTATTTTAATCATTTCATTTCACGCGATTAGTATTCCTGACCCCGTGTGCACATTGGTAATTATTATTCACATGGTCATGCACCGTCTTTAAATACTGCCTGCGCCCTTGAAGTACAGGCAAAAACTTCTTTACATAGTATAAAATGAAGTCGCTTCCCGGTGTCTGTCTGTCTGTACATAGGGAAAAAACTGCAACCTTTACGTTTTTCGTTAATAAAATCCGTTGCAGATTTTGATGCGGTTTTTTAAAAGAGAGTGATTCAAAAGGAAGGTTTATATATACCTATAATACATTCCGAAATTCCCATGGGAAAGCGGGATACACGCAAACGAAATGTACGGGTTTCCCTGGTAATATTATATAAAACAAAGTCGGGTTTGTTCGAGCACTCGGTAACTCTAGAATGGCCAGACCGATTTTCACGGTTTTTGATTTGTTGTAATTGTCTTTGACAATAAACAAAAAAAAAAGGGATAAAACATTTTGCCTCGACTTTCTTATCGGTTCTGAATAGCCAGGATCAACAACGGCGACCTCAGATTGACAATAAGCAATTAGGCTTGTCGTCTTGGGGAGAAACTACAGCGACAACTAATTTCATCAGAAAGAAAATAGACGGGAGTAGGAAGTACTGAAAGGACTTTCTTATACAAAATGTTCATGGGTTTAGTAACTGTCAATCATTATTACAAAATTAGGAATCCTTTCTAAAGCATGCAAAGCCGCGACCGACCGCTATTTTTTATAAATAAATTTTTTATACATTTGCGGAAAACAACCTCGTGACCAAACAAACAAGTTGTAAAGAACTATAAAATTATTCCTCATTACATTATATTTTATTACTTTTGTGGTACATTTAAATATAAATAAAATTATATTACACGGACTCTTTTTTTTTCCTATTTCTGAAGTTTGAACTTGAATTAAATTATGCATATCATTTGCAACATGCAATGTTAGATTTTTCCACCAAGGTTGGAGGTAAAATTAACCAAATGTTACGTCATTTTAGTATTATGCATGTAATGTGTTAATAAATATTACGATTATAATTTTCAAACACACCTGTAATTCTCGAAGTGGTTAACAGAGAGCTACTTGAACTTATTTTTAATATTAGGATATCGACGTAGCCAATTAAGGTAGTAACTTCTTAAAATGTAGTTTGTTTTGTACTTAAATATATTTTCTCAGGAAGTAAATTATTAAATGAATGATTCTTATGAGAAATAAATGATCTTAAACCGTAACTTCAAGACCACCTGGACGGTTTTTTAGTGGGTAAAAACCCAGCTGAGGAGCCCCACCCACAGTCCCCGCCGCATATTTCCAAGCGGTGGGGCTGCCTCGAGGAATTTTTCCGTCGTTAAAAAAAGGCTTCACGGTTCTAGGTTGGGCAATAATCTAGACAGGTTTCTGGAGGTCACTAGCCTTTATGAAGGACCTTTATGAAGATAAGATGGACGTAGTGAATTTGACCAGCACATAAGACAAATAGAAAAAAATACCTGTTTCATTGCCTCCTCAATGTTTCCAAGATGATACTCTGGCCTGGCTGTTATGAATTTGTGCAAGTGCTTGCCAGCATACTCTGCTATGTTTGCACCTAGAATGTATAAAAAAAATGTATATTAAAAATTTATTCTTTTTAAATTCTCCTTTCCATATCAATATTCAAAGGCATTTAGAGAATCATAATATTAGATGTTTACATCTATAAAAATATAATAACTTTCTAGAGTAGTAAAGTATTTGTGAAATGTGCTAGCTTGACTTATGAAATGGTAAGTACAACCTCCTCACGAAATATCGGAGTGAACCAGCAATGTGTTTCATTCGGTGAATGAGAGATCAGGAGACCCAACTACTTTGTCTTGGCTTAACGACTGTCCATCCATCGACAACGACTGGGTTCTATGGCTTTATGAGCCTGTGCTCATAAGACCATAGAACCCAGTCGTTCAGAAAGCAGTCTTTCATAATGCATAAATCTGCCATCTGAACTGGTGGTAGGTAAAAATATGACGATTCGACAAAAAGCTTGTAATAATGCCATTTGAATTAGCTAAAATCGCAGGTCGTACCTGAATGAGAATGGCACAGTAACAAGTTGGTTGAGTGCTAAAAGAGAGGCCTAACAGCAGGCAGAAACGGGCTCAACAGTGGGCAGAAACGGGCTGAGATGATGCCATTGGAATAAAAATATTTGACTTGACTTTGAAATAGTTTTAACATACCTCCATGTCCATCGTAAACAGCAAAGAAGGCTGTCCCAGGGTCATCAGGCAGAGACAAGATGTGCGTGTGCGAGTCATCCATAGACACTCTCCAGCCTTGCATGCAGGATGAACCAACCAGGTAGCGAGTATCTTGACATGTTGACGACTGCTTCTCTGTCACCGGCTCCGAGAGGGTCTGCCCCATTACTCTGTGAGTGTAAAACACTATTAAGTAAAACATCAAATTGTAAATCTCATCTTTTTATGATGGATGACAACTATTTTCATGTATGTGCAACAGTGGACAGTAATTGTCTGTACCAACACTCTCTTATACATACATCATACACTCGGATAGTGTAGTGCCCTTTCTAAAGCACTCGGGAGATTCTCGATTTAAATGATGTTTCAGGAAAATTTAGAATTTATCCGAGCTAAGAAAACTTGGATTTCAATTTTTTCATAATATACCTACTAGGCAAGTTCGTTTGCCAACACTGGAGAACCACAGGAAGAAATTTGAAAATTGGAACAAACCAGGGGTGATCGATTTGCCCCGCTCTCCTTGCAGTCTGGTAGAGTGGCTGAATCAAGAATTGCTAGTACGACATGACTTCAACAATGGTTATTTTTTTAATATGAATTCCCATAGAAACAGGAATTTGGGGGCCACAGGGGTGTCCAAAAACTATAATTCTTTGAAATAAAATAAAAATTAGCAAATGTTTAGTGTTTAGATTACAGCTTATGATTACAATAACACTTATCTTTATCGTTTTGCAACCTAGATATCATTCGTTTGTCCCTCAAAAACTGTGTTTGTAGGACAAACTCGCTAAAATCTTAAAAATTCTTACATCAAAGCTGATGTCATACTTATACATAAAGATGACTATAAAAACATGTCAATATAGCTACTGTTATAGTTTATTTACGTAAAAACTTCACAATCAGACAACTGTAATCATAAGTGCACAATATTATCGCTAATTGATATAAAAACAACAAAATTTTATAGTACAACATTCAACCAACCTGTTCTCTAAATGCAAGACAATTCTAAAGTATTATAATCTCACGTTAATTATAAATACACCGCACAACACGAAATTGTATTAATGCACTCAATTGCAATGTTTCTAGCGACTCAATGCAATAATTTTCCGATTGAATTATTCTCCACAGAAATGCGTAGGTAAATATGAAACAAACGTCAAAGTGACAGTTGATCACAGTTGTGCGATATAGTGATGTTCTTGCGGAGTACGACTAATATCAATCGAGTATTCTAAATACTCGTTGTTGAGTATCATAATATAAAATTATATAATAATTGAGAAAACTAATTGAAATAAACAAAATGAATAAAACATGTTCTAACATAAAATTAATGAGAGATACAGTGGAATAAAATAAAATGTTGCCGATAAGCAGTAATGAAAAAAGCTATGCTAAGCTATTTCCTTACATTTACCATTAGACAAACATAATTTGATACCTATTATATTGTAGGTAGGTACCTAAATAGTTCAGTCAACGAATGCCTCAAAAGTGGGGTATAGAGTGCGTGAAAAGGGGAACCTAAGCGTTTGCTTCAGAAACTTAATCAGGGTGCTAGGAGAAAACATACTAAAAGTCCTGACGTCTACGAAGTGAGCCGAAGGGAGGGGGTGAGGAGACCTTCCGTAAATATTTATTTTATTTTTAGTATTTGTTGTTATAGCGGCCATAGATATACAGTCATCACCTCACGTCTACCGCGGTTCATGAGATATAAACTTTTGACAGATAGATCTAAAACAGACATACAGACAAAAACAGACGGACCGTGGAGTCTTAGTAATAGGGTCTTGTTTTTACCCTGTAGGTACGGAACCCTAAAAAGATGGATTGATGACCTGTCATGGCAAATGAATATTTAGGTTTAGGATCGCTTAGCTCACGCACTCTACAAACTAGGTACGTTATTGTAAAATTTATTTATTAAGTATCGCTGGCATTTATTTGATTTGTGTGATAATGATAGATGTATTGATTCGAACTTGATTCGAACTCGGACATCACTAAACCAAGTACCGGTCTAGTCTATGGTAAGCAAAACCACAGAATAAATAATTAAGTGTGAAAAGTGAGCAAAAAGTGTTAAAATCTGCCATCATGCTAGATCTAACAACGCCTAATCATTATTCATAGTTATTGGGTAAATAAAAATATCTTCAAATATGAATATTTGAAGAAAATTCCTATTAATACAGAGCAGCCAGGAGCTGTCCATAAATTATAAGCAAAGCACGGAATGGGCAATACCAGAAAAAATAACCAGATAACATCGACGGAACACTACACTACTGACTGGGTGATGTGTTCCAGATAGGGACTCTGCCAAGCGTGGTAAAAACATTCTTTATTAAAGGTTTACTCTAAGGGTTTACCCTTTATTTATTGACAAGTCTAGGTGGACAAGGTGGTCGAGTGGATAGCAATGGTCACTTTATCCCGAGTGCCGCGGGTTCGAATCCTGCGCAAGGCAAACATTTGTGTGCATGAACAATTGAACATGTATGTTTGCTTTGGTCTGGATGTTTTCTATGTAAGTATAATAAGTGTTTATTTACAAAAAAAATATTTACATGTAGGTATTTATCAGCAATCTAGTACCCCATCCATAGTACAAGCTTAGTTGCTTAGTTTGGGACTAGATGGCGTTGTGTGATTCGTTCAAGAATATTTATTTATTATTTATGGGTAGTAGGCTAAGGCATTGTCATAATAGGATGCGAATGCGCGTTCATCGTTGGTTGGTTCGCGCGAATTTTACTCGTACGCGAACGAATTTTACACGCGATGGTCGCATCGCTTACTAGCGCGATGATCGCGTATTCGCGTCCTATTAGGACTGCCTGAGGCTAAAAACACTCGTTCCGCTCCGCTGCCTATAGTTTTTGTCCAACTGGTAGATTAATTGTAGGTATTTTGTGTAACCGCGACAAACATTTTTTTAGACAGGGAGCAGAGAAAGGGTCGGCTGGTACAGTCCGTTCACAGGTTTACCTCTAGTTGTTTTTTGACAATGACTGCAAGAGCGGTCGGGTTTTACCGGATCTCATCATCATCATATCAACCCATAATCATCCCACTGCAGGGATACGGGTCTCCCTTCAATCGAAGGTGATTAGAGCGTACTCTGCCACGCTGTTCCAATGCGGATTCGCAGAGGTTTATTATTATTTTATTTTTATACCACAAATGTTGGCAAACAAGCATACGGCCCGCCTGATGGTAAGCATCGCCGTAGCCTAATAGCCGCTTGCAATACCAGGGGTATCACTCACGCATTTATGTTATAAATCGCATTGGTTGTATAAAATAAAATAAACTTATTTAGTACATACCTTATCAATTTAGAACAACTAAACATTTCTCAAAATACAAAAGATTTTTCTTGATAGAGAGATAATTTTGATCATTTCTCACTATAATTCAGATGATTTATAATAATTTGTGATAACGTAAATAAAATCAAAGTAACTAGATAATGACATTCAATGACATCTTATTGCCACAGATTATGTAATAAACAAGTATAAATTTTAAAAAATTTATAAAAAAAGCCTGATTCATCATTCACGTTACACCACCGTGCTGTCACATGAGTAAAGAATCTGTGGTGCCGTGCCCGGGCCGGTATACTTTTTTAGGGTTCCGTAGTAAACTACAAGGAACCCTTATAGTTTCGCCATGTCCGTCTGTCCGTCCGCGGTCTAGGCAAGCAAGAAATGTAATTTATAATACTAGTAAAGAATTTGAATTTAAGCACACGGTAGTGCGCAGACCAAGTTCCGTTCCGAACCGTTTCGACACACTTTGAGCATTGGTCTCGGCCATGTTGTGTTCCTACGGTGAGTAAGGTCCACGAGCTCCACTTTTTACAGGGTCGGCAACGCGCGAATGATAGCCCCAGTATTGCAAGCGTCTATAGGCTACGGTGACTGCTTACCATCAGGCGGGCCGTATGCTTGTTTGCCACCTTAGTGGTATAAAAATATTTAACAGTGTAGACTTGAGGTAGGTAGCGAACTAAGTAGGTATAATTCTAGTAAACAAATTGCATGGAGTTTCCGCGTATCAACTTACGCTTTTGCCTTCATTTTCGCGCTTAGAAAGCATAATTTTTCGCGCTAATTCCCCCGCCATTGCTGTGTACAAGTTTTAAGTTTCAAACAATCAATATCATGCGTTTTAAATTTCATGATAACAAGGGGCGACAGAATGGAACCTATACCTATAGACAGTCGTCCGAAGCACTTTTTCGTACCAATCGTGTCTTATTGGAAGGTAAATACGGTCTTATTGCCGCTGCTCTTGGAAAACGTCATCTGTCGACCTAAATACAAATCCCATGTGCTAAAAAAATATTCAGGTGCTGCTGCCAGTAAATGTAATAAATTAATAAAATAAAATAAAATTTTTTTATTTCGGTTAAATAAGAGATACATAGATAATAATAGAAACTTAATATGTAAAAAACTAATATAATATTTTTGGCATTATTATTATGAAGTAATTTGTTTTATTTAATACTAGCGAAACCCGCGCAACTTCGTTTGCGTGTATCCCGCTTTCCCGTGGGAATTTTGGAATGTATTATACATAAAAACCTTCGTCTTGAATCACTCTATCTATTTAAAAAAACCGCATCAAAATCCGTTGCGTAATTTTAAAGATTTAAGCATACAAAGGGACATAGGGACAGAGAACGCGACTTTGTTTTATACTATGTAGTGAAGGTTTGCCAATATGATCTAATGACGCCAAGAAAAATAGGTACCTGTTGGATGTTATAAAGCGCAAAAATTGCCTCTTGCTTCACGTTCTGCTGCCTAAATTTTATAATAAACACGAAATTGTAATCTCCCAAGAAAACATGGTAAGTAAAATTAATTTAGAACGACTGTCTACATACGGCGTATCGTACTAATTGGCTTGGCTGAAGTTGGCTGGACGCAAAGAAAATTATTCATTCGGTGTCTAGTTATCGCGAGGTGCGAGTGTGTTCCGTGTTCTACAACAGTTCGAAATTTAAATTTTCTTTTTCTTTTTAGTGATCACAACACAAACAACAAAAATTATGGCCTGTCCTTATCGGTACGTTTTTTTTAATAATCTGTCCATAAATTCCATAATCACCTAGCTAGATCATAACTCAAGACAACTTGGCACAATGGAATCTTCGAATGAATGAAGTCCGATTGCCAAACGAAAGAAAAAAAAACTCAAAATCGTAAAAGGCCAAAAAATGCTATTTTTATTCCTGTAAAACTAAATTTTTTTTGTCTGCGTAGGTACGTACATAAACCTCGATCTAAAATCAAAAAAAGTTGTTTTTATAACATTATTTTAACTACATTTTATCTAGTCTCACGATTTTGAGCTGGAGTTTTATAACATGCACGTTTATTTCTATGAAATTCCTACAAACATCATTGAGATTTATGAAACATATTAACTCATGACAATCATACATAACATTATAACCATGACTAAAAATGTTTATGTAGTTTTAGAGGTGTAATAAAAAAGTATGTTTTTTTAAATTCATTAAAGTTCATAATTTACTTAATTTATAACCTATGTGGATAGCGTATTGAGGGTGTTTTTTTTACATAGCAGTACGGGACCCCACAAGACAAGACTTATAAATTACTATTTAATAATTGAATTAAGAAGGTAGGTAGGATGTCACTTTTTTTAATTACCATTATGTTCTGTGCGGCCTGTGCATGACACATGACAATTCTGTATAATTATAAAACATCGTACAGTCAACTAAGGAAAGGAGTGACCAGGCAGGAGGGCTACCACGAAACGTAAATTTCATGGTCAAAATCCTTCCGATTCAGCCAAAGTAATTTTAACCATGAAATAAGTTTTTCATGGATATTTCAGTAATTAATTGAATTCTATCCATTAAAATACCTTGCACTTAATGGTTACTTCAATAGTTCGTTGAATTATAACCATTAAATGCCTATTAATTATCGGATTTACGTTTCGTATTTTCGTAGTAGAGAACCTCTCTTCCTGGAGAACTACGAACAAAGATTATTATGTGAATAAAACATTTATTTATCAATAGTTAGTATACTTAAATAAATATATATTTATGATTTCTAGTAAATCCCTTCACGAAATATATAGAAATCTTTAATCAAATCTACGAAGGGTCGTAACCAGGGACTTTAACTCTTTCCTTTGTTAACGGTACTTTCACTTAATGATTGGGACCAAAAACAAAATGTCCTTCATCTAATTTATTATCAAACCTTAATGAATACGTAGGTAACAGTTTAAACTTAACCTCAATTTTAAACTCTCATTAAAAACCGGTTAAAGTAATTGCGTACAATATCAGATCAGTACTCAAAATTAACAATTTTGGCATAACTTGGCATAGTAAGATATAACTGTCCTTGTATTCAATTTCTAAACATAATTAAAGGGAAAGTTTATTTTATCCGTACTTCGGAGGGCATGTTATGATAACTACTGTTCTCGATGGATATTTGGTGAGTTAAGTACCTACTTAATTAACAAAACACATAAGAATGGCAATAATCAAGTGCTTATTACCGTTATAATGCAATTTTTTGCGATAACTCTTCAATTACGTCTCTGACAGAATAAATATACGAGAGAGAAATGAAAAAAACAAAACTAATAAATAAATATATTGGGAAAAATCACACAGATTGAGCTAGCCCCAAAGTTACCCAACAAATAAAATATATGTCTTAAAATAAACAATCCTACTAGGTATATCCTTATAATATATAGGCGAAAGTTATGTGTATGTTTGTTACTTCTTCACGCTCAAATGGCTGGACCAATATTTATGATATTTGATATTTATGTAGGAAGCTGATACCTTGGATTAACACATAGAGTACTTTTATCCCGAAAAATACGCGATTCCCGTAGGAATTCATAAAAAGTCTGATATAGATGGCGCTACTGTGCATAAATAAATACACGTAAACGTTTTCACTAGTAATTTAAACAACCAATATAATGTGACCCTACCCTTGGTACATTTTACATTGGTACATGGCTCTTTTTATACCGGTTTTGAATTAAAATGTATTTTATCTATTACTAGATTTTCCTCGCGGCTTCGCTCGTATAAGTTTGTATTCTTCACGCTCAAATGGCTGGACCAATATTTATGATATTTGGTATGTAATGTAGGTAGCTGATACCTTGGATTAACACATAGGGTAGAATATCATCAAAAGTCTGATATAGATGGCGCTACTGTGCATAAATGAATACAAGCGAACGAAGTTGCGCGAGTTTCACTAGCAAAAACATTTCGTGGATCTCACCATCGTGTATCGCCGTAAAACATCAATACTACATATTGTAAATAATAGATAAAATTGTGTTGATGTAATTTAACAATTCAATTCAAAACAGTTCATGGGTTATCCTGCAATCGGGCTGCTTGATAACCTCTACACTCTGTTCACAACGCCCTGGATATGTAAAATATTTGTTATTTTACTATGTGTTTATCCATCAATAGCTCTCGCCCCGAACAGCTAGAGTAACCTTTACTCTGCATAGCAATCGCGATTTTAATTTCAATTCTGTATAATTTTATATTAACAGTAATCCTAATTCGTACCATTGAAATTGTATACTTTACTAACTATTTGGTTAGCATACAATCCGATTTCATTTAGTTTAGTATTTAGTTACCGCTAGTTTAGCTGTAAAGAGTACCTAAAATTAACAATTCAATGGCGATCGTGCGGAATTATCTTCAAGAGTAAGGGGGCAGGTTTTAGTAGGGATCCCAATTTTTTTTTTATATTTTAAATATAGCCTATGTTACCCGGGGGTAATGTACAGTCAAGAGCAGGTCGACCTTTACATATTGGACTTTGTACCGCTAAGTTCTATGTCATAAGAGCCAATATTGTACTGCAGTGTAAAGCTCGACGTGCACCTGACTGTACCTTCCTAACGGTGTAAGAATTTTTTTAATCGGTCCAGTAGTGTTTGAGTTTTATTCGTTACAAACAAAAATAACAATCTTTCTGAATGTTTTCTATGTAGGTAGTTTATGAAGATTATCTATAAGTACTAATATTATAAAGAGGAAAGATTTGATTGTTTGTTTGTTTGAATTGAATAGGCTCCGAAACTACTGGACCGATTTAAAAAAATATTTTACCAGTAGACTGCTTCATTATCAGGGAGTGACATAGGCTATAGCTTTCCCGAAATTCAATGAGGTTCCCACGGGAACGGGTCCGGAACTTCACGCGGACGACGAAGTCGCGGGCAAAAAGCTAGTAATATATAATTATGAGAAGAGACATGGGCCCCTGGTCTCCCATCAATCGAAGGGGATTAGAGCGTACTCTGCCACACTGCTCCAATGTGGATCAGAGATCAGTGTTTGCAAGCCACCTGAAGGCCACCGACTTGGCGTAACGACTGTCAACCATCTACAACAGTGCCGGGAGGCCGGGACCGAGAAGCCCGAGATAACGAAACCCATCCAAACACTGACTATATACTTATAAGGTTGTTTGTTTTAGAATGCGACACACAGCCATCGAGCTCCTCGACGCTAAATCGTACGATGATACGATTATCGCTATACGTTTAAAAAATCAATTTTAAGTTTTCTCTAAATAATGTTCAACTTGAGACGAAATATTTGACAAGTTTTGTTGGGTAGTAGATGACGTTCACCATTTACTCGTGGAATGTACCAGGTACGAGGAACAAAGAGAAATACTCTTTAATAATTTAAATATTAACTTGTTGGACATAGGAGTATTGCAATCCATATTATCGGATCGTTTGTCATCTAAAGCAATACTGATATATAAGTTTGTCGATATTTGTTTGAAGAAATTGTCTGAAGGTCACGATGGGGTTGGCATGGTCGCATGTGCGTACCAAAACCCCTAAATAAATACAGAATAAAAAAATAAAAAAAGTAACTAAGCAATAAGTACTCATACAAGAAATAATTCGTGAACAAAGACATGTATAAAGCCTTTGTAAATGACTAACAAACAAACAATCATATAATTTACTAGCTTATTATTAGCTTGTCATGTCCCACTGCAGTGCAAAAACCTCAGAATTTGAATTTGATAGACCGCTTGTTTGCTTGCTGTATGACATAAAACAACACCTAAACGTAAACTTATGGGCTCTTTAGTCGATTGAGGCCGCTAAATTGGTGTCCGCGGGCTTGATTGACAAATTGAATACTGAGTTTGAGTATCAGGCAGATAGACCTTTTAAATTAAAAAAAAACTTTGTTTCACAACATTATTATATTATTATATACTAGAGAAATCCGCGCAACTTCGTTTGCGTTTTTCCCGCTTTCCCGTGGGAATTTCAAAAAATTCTTATCGGTTGTCTATTTATATAGGTACTTCTCATTACAATATTTGGAGTGGGCGTTTATGAAAAATAGGCTAGCCCGACCGGTGAAGTGCCACCCTTTTACATTACAGAATATTGACGTATAGCAGCAATGCGTTTCGTTCGGAGAGTGAAATAACCGAAATTCTTGTTTGCCACCTTTGTGGTATAAAAAAATCTAACTCCATCCTTATACTATTTCTCGCTATATCCTGTTTCCTGTTATAGGTCGGCAACGGGTCAAGGACCCTAGAATCTATTATGTGCTCCATAGCTTGTTTTCCAACCACTTCCGTAAAAAAATGTATATGTATATCGGTATTTTTTTATATAACCTACAACCTCAGCCTACAACTATCCCTCAACAACACTACGGAATATTAGAGCGAGTCGACGTTATGAGATTTTCTATATGTGAGAAAGAGACAATATCAATATGCCATTTAACCATTAACCAATTTAACTTGAACCCTGTCAAATATTATAAAATTTAAAATATCTAATTACCTGAGTTAATTACTTAGGTACTGTTTATTATCGATGAATATGATTCAGTCCGCTTTAGAATTTTAGCTGTTTTTCCGAGATCACAAACAGAATAAATAGTACGACGACATTATGAAATCATTTTGTTTTAATATTCACAATTTACAAAAATATTACATGACAGATGACACCCTTCACTTCACGGATGTGTCAAAATGAAATGTAATTGAAATCAAAAGCACTAAGGAGTATGAGTATTGATATCAACTCGAAGAAAATTACCCACAAAATACATATTTTTCAAGAATTTCAATAAAATAAGAATCACGTCTTCCATCAATTCTCTTAAACAATTTTTATGCAAAATTTGAAGTAGATTGGACCAAGGAATCAAGTTGTCCCATAGTAACTTTGCACCCCTTTTTTACCCCCTTAGAGTTAGAATTTCCAAAAATCCTTTCTTATCGGACGCCTACATCATACAAACTATCCACCCTCCAAGTTTCAGATTTTTACGATGAGCGGTTTAGGCTGTGCGTTGATTCTCAGTCAGTCAGTCAGTCAGTCAGTCAGTCAGTCAGGACAAAGCATTTTATATATATAGACTAGAGAAACCCGCGCAACTTCGTTTGCGTTTATCCCGCTTTCCCGTGGGAATTTCAAAAAATTCTTTCTTATCGGTTGCCTACATCACACACCCAAATTTCAGGTCTCTACGGTCAAGACAAAACATTTTCATATGTATACATGATTATTTTTCTATTTAAAAACTTCTCATTACAATCTTTGGAGCGGGCATTTATGAAATAGGCTAGCCCGACCGGTGAAGTGACCACCCTTATACAGAATATTGATGTGAAGCAGCAATGCGTTTCGTTCGGAGAGTGAAATATCCGAAATTGTTGTTTGCCACCTTTGTGGTATAAAAAAAATCTAACTCCTTCCTTATACCATTTCTCGCTATATATCCTGTCTTTTCCTGTTATAGGTCGGCAACGGGTCAGGGACCCTAAAATCTATGTGCTCCATAGTCGACGGTAATCACCTAATATCAAATGATCCATATTCCTGAGCTTGTTTTCCAACCACTTCCGTAAAAAAAATGTATAAATATATGGGTATTTCAATGCCTACAACCTCAGCCTACAACCATCCCTACAACAACACTACGAAATATTAGAGCGAGTCGACATGAGATTTCCTATAAGTGAGAAAGAGACAATATCAATATGCCATTTAACCATTGACCAATTTAACTTGAACCCTGTCAAATATTATAAATTTAATATTTAATTACTTACTGTTTATTATCGATGAATATGATTCAGTCCGCTTTATACATAGTTAGAATTTTAGCTGTTTTCCGAGATCACAAACAGAATAAATAGTACGACGACATTATGAAATCATATTTTGTTTGAATATTCACAATTTTTAAAAATATTACATGACAGATGACACACTTCACTTCACGGATGTGTCAAAATGAAATGTAATTGAATCTAAAGCACTAAAGAGTATGAGTATTGATATCAAATCAAAGAAAATTACCCACAAAATACATATTTTTCAAGAATTTCAATAAAATAAGAATCACATCTTCCATCAATTCTCTTAAACAATTTTTGTGCAAAATTTGAAGTAGATTGGACCAAGGAATCAAGTTGTCCCATAGTAACTTTACCCCCCTTTTTTACCCTCTTAGAGTTCGAATTTCGAAAAATCCTTTCTTATCGGACGCCTACGTCTTATAATAGTTCCACCTGCCAAGTTTCAGATTTTTACGATGAGCGGTTTAGGCTGTGCGTTGATTCTCAGTCAGTCAGTCAGTCAGTCAGTCAGTCAGGACAAAGCATTTTATATATATAGATTAGCTGCCCGGCCCGGCTTCGCCCGGGTACTGTTTCGTTTTTTTTTCAATCTTTCTGAGAGATTTTCTTAAAAATTTTTTCCGTAAGAACCTTGTACAGAGTATTAGAAAACTACAAAAAAAAACAGCCAAATCGGTCAAGCCGTTTTCATGTTATGTCGTGACAACGGAAAACGGGTTTCATTTTTATATATATAGATTATGTTTTAAACTTATTTTTAAGTAGAGAAACACATAGTAACAACGGTACTTAAAAGAATACCATACTAAACGAGTATAAGTAGAAACTATATTTAGCACATTTGAAATTGCTGGTTGATAACATTGAAGCTAGTCAAACCTGAATTGAGATGATGAAATTAATTGACATTATGTCCACACGCCATGCTATAGGAGTCCGCTAATTTGTAATATCAGTCAAAGTATACAACATAAACCCTGTTTCTTTTAACTTGACCAATGTAGTAAACAATCTTAGCATGTCTTGTTAACGAAAATAGGCAATTAAAATTATCATTCACACCCAAATAATAATAATATAGTTAGAAATGGCATTTATCACAACACTCTTATTATTTTGGCGATTTATCGATTTTACACACGGATATTTGAATGAAAAGACACGTTAAGATTGTTTACTACATTGGTCAAGTTAAAAGAACGGGTTGTTTATGTTTAACTAGCTGATACCCGCGGTTTCACTCAAGAAATTCCGTGTTTTCCGTTCCTTAACTGATATCCGGAATAAAAACTATCCTGTGTTTAATGCAGGTTATAATTACCTCTGTTTTAAGAAAATCTATCAAGCCTTTTTTGCATGAATGTGTAACAAATTAAATCCATAGGTATTATTATGTTATGGCAAACTTTCACGTTTACAATTTTTTATACCTAGGTATTTATTATTTGTTTTGTATTAATTGTTGTGTATAACATAATATTGCAAAATTACAAATTAATATTTATCCGGTGATTATTTTATAAGGAAATATAAACAATATGGTTTACAGGAAAATATTGACAGTGTTCATAGGCGGCGGCTATCATTTTCCATCAGGTGTTACTTGCCTGTTTGTTTGCCATATAACATTTAAAATAATTGTATAAATATAAGAGTGTATTAAAGTCGGGTCCCCAGCGCTTGTTTTGCCCTACACAATCAACAAAAACATGTCAACATTCAACAAAATTGTCTACACAAAACTTTGTTTCAATACACATTTTCGTTTGCATCAACAATGATTTTGTTAATACACCGTAGAAAGTTTTACAGAATATATTTACACTCGTCCTCTATGTGTAGGTAACTATAATATCTACGGAACCCAATGATTTTATTCAACGTTCAGCAAAAACAAAACTAGTTTGTACACTTGCCCCGCAGTGTTTTTTGTCAAACCAGGCTTATTAAATTCATTGAAACCACGGTAATAACTTGTTGAAAACTTGAAACCCATCAATATTGATGTAAATTTATCTCTGACGCACACACCTAAAACAATACTTATAGATACCGCAAAATCATTCATAAGAAATAAACTGTTTTTAGCGTTATAATTAACTATAGGGAATTAACATTTTAATTTAATTTTGTCTTAATTAATTATTAATTTAACTTTGTTTTTTAATTATAATTTATTTCTTCAGCCCTAATTAACTTTATTCTCAACGAGTCACAATCTGACTTAGTTTTTGAAGTGAAAACTTCTTTAGCGGCGCTTGGCACTTTTTTAGATGGGTAAAAAATGTTAAACTTGCGTCAGATTCGTAGCCTGATCGAAAAAGCGTAAGACGGATGGAGAGGGGGTAAATTTGTTGATGTTTACGTTTTCTCTTCTGCCGGCACTCCCGGAATGCAACCCGTCCTTGTTTAGGGTTCCGTAGTAAACTACAAGGAACCCTTATAGTTTCGCCATGTCCGTCTGTCGGTCTGTCCGTCCGCTACCCCATGTTGTGGGGTATTGTTAGATAGGTCTCTTACAAGGGTGTGGGTAGATCATTTTCCGATACAATGATCCGATTGTGAATTATTTACATTCCATGTGTCAATTTTCGATTTGCATGGTGCTCCCCCCCCCCCCCCCTCTATCTCCGAAAGTCTTGTGTTTAGAAATTTGAAAGAATTCATGGTAGTAGTCCATATAGTGAACCTACAAGGAAAACTATAACGGATAAGTAGGCACTACTACATAGTTACCGAGTAATAGCCGACGAACTTTAGAAGTAAAATTTCTTTGACGAAAACGTACAAATGTCATAGAATATGGCATTGTTGTACTCATCTGCAAGCAAGAAATAGTTAGCCAATACGGAACCCTACATTGTGCGTGGACCGACACGTACTTGCGCGGTTTAATTGTTTTTATTAATATTCCTTGAGACCTATTTAATACATTAAGAATTCAACCAGTCACTCGGGGCCAATTTTCGAGTTAACTTTAACAAGTCACGAGACGACTAGCGTCATCTATTGACATTTATATCTACGGTAACAGTTCAACAGTTCAACTGAAGCTATTTGAGCCCATAAATATTTATTATTACCTACTTATTATTGTTAATATTTACCTCTGACGTCAGAACGACAATCATTTCTCATGAAACAATTACATGCTTATTGTACCTCAATAAAACATTGTGCACAGCCCGGTGTGGCCCGGTGGCCCGGTGGTGTCTTTGGTAGTGATTAGTGATCCTACCTTTGGTAGTGATTAGTGATCCTACCTTTGGTACCAGAGAGCGCGGGTTCGATTCCCGCTCAGGGCAAACATTTTATGTGATAGCATTTGTGTTTGTTATCCATTCTGGATGTTTCCTATGTTTATATTTACAATAATATATCCATTGTCTGGTACCCATTCGTGTAGTGTGGACCGACTTGGGTAATTCAGCGACTGACACCACGAAGGATTGGAACCATGGTGTCAATCGCGGAAGGACTCTTTTTGAATTGACTGATTGACACTATGGTGTCAATCGAGTAACATATAATTGGGACGTAGTCGATTGACACCATGGTGTCAATCACGACAGGCGTTTTTTGACTTGCTTGATTGGAACCACGATTTTTTTTTTTTTTTAATAATGGTTTTTTGTACAGTCGGATAGAAAATACTTATTGAAATGAAACAAATTATTGGTATAGGTAAAATATTACTATTATTAAATTATGTACAATAAATTTTGAGATTTATATTTACCAAAATGATTAAATATTATTCAAACAAATTAAGTCATATACAGTCAATCAGGGGAAATAATCCGTCAAGTTTTGACACAGTTATACCTAAGTGATCTGAACACCAATTTTCCAACCGTTTCCTTAAAACAAATTTTGTAATATTGGAATTTCAGTACGAAAAAATTGAGTGAGACGAAAGATGTAATGAGGTTGCCCTTAAGTGAATAAGAGACAATATCAATATTGCCATTTCCACCAATTTAACTTGAGAAATAACAATATTTTGATTACTTACTGTCATTATCGATAAAATATGATCCAGTCCGCTTTGTAGTTCAAATTTTTGCTGTTTCTCCGAGATCACGAACAGAATAGTACGATATTAAGAAATCATTTGTTTGAATGTTCTCAATTTTTATAAAACTATTTGACACACTTGACTGATGTGTGAATTCAAAAGCACCAAAGAGTATTGATATCAACTTTGAAGAAAATTACCCACACAATACCTTACTTTCGACAATTTTAATAAAATACGAAAGACGTCTTTCATCAATCTTCAGAATTTTTATGCATTTGAAGTAGATTGGACCAAGGAATCACGTTGCCCCATACAAACTTTGTACCCCTTTTTACCCCCTAGAGGTAGAATTTCGGAAAAACCTTTCTTATCGGATGCCTACATCATAGAAAAAAACACATCTTCCAAGTTTCAGATTTTTACGATCAGCGATTTGGGCTGTACGTTGATTTTCAGTCAGTAAGTCGTTCGGACAAAAAAAAAACATAATGTATAAATTTAAAAACGTAAGTAGGATATAAATAATTTGTTTAGAAGTTAAAACTATTAAAAAAATGCATGCACTTTGACACTGACCGATTACTCAAAGAATGTCGCTACGGTATTGATGGGTTTGTTTAATTATTTTTTTGGAGTTACCACTATTAGAAATAAATTATTTTTAAATTTAAAAAACACTTTTTTACATAACTGTTTAGTTGCAATAAAATGTACTTGGTTCCAATCGAGCAAGTCAAAAAATGCCTGCCGTGGTTGACACCATGGTATCAATCGACTACGTCCCAATTATATGTTATGACATAGATCTCGTTTGACAACAAAACCCACGGCGCGACTTGTGGCGCCATCTGTGGGCCGATACAGCGTCCTCTATAGTAGAAAAAATATTTTCCCATTGGAATGACATACTATCACGGGATAAAAATTAGCCTATGTTGGGCTCTGTACCCCTGACAATATGTATACAAATAATAATGACGAATTTTCTATATCTTTCCTGTATTGGGTTTTCAGATCAATAGAAGAGAGCGGTCAAGATGGTCCACAACTTGGCAATGAGGCTGGTATGCTGTACGGAGAATATCTGATGCTGGACAAACTCCTCGGTGCGCAGCGGATGCTCAGCGCCGAGTCCTCAAGACCGGTGCATGACGAGCATCTTTTTATTGTCACTCATCAAGGTAAGGAATTTATTTATTCTTTAGGTTTCTTTCCCCAGTGGTAATTTTTCTGGGCTTGGTTTTCGAAATTGTATTAGGCCTTATACAGAAATAAAGCTGGAAGCCTACCAGCGCTTATAGAAGCCGATCCGCGCAGGTAACAGCTACATAAAGCAAGCTACATTGCAATTACAATTTACAAGCTACATTGAAGCAGAGACTTAGAAAATGTGTATGGCGGTGCCAGCCATAGTGCCAGCGCTGACCAGCGCGTGTCGAAGATTGTCGGAACTTGTCGGCGTCGTTCGGCGCTTATCGGCGCTGGTTTATAGAGACTGCCTGCGCTGGTTACCTGCGCGGATCGGCTTCTATAAGTGCTGGTAGGCTGCCAGCTTTCTTTCTGAATACGGCCTTAGTTTGTAGAGTAGCTTATTAAATTTAGCGAAACCCACGCAACTTTATCTGCGTGTATTGCACAACAGCACCATCTACTTTATAATGCGCCATTGACTATGATACTTTCGACCAATCGTGTTTTTTTTCGGGATAAAAAGTTTTACCCCAGTCCGAGAACAGAAAAAACGAGATTTAGCTATTAAAACCGCGTCTATCAGCTAGTTTAATTGTAAATATAACTAGCATCTTTAATTATGATTTCCCAGCATACGAGCTTTGGTTCAAGCAAATAATCTACGAGGTGGACTCCGTGAGGTCCCTCCTTGACGTCGAAGGTCTGGACGAGAGCCACACCATGGAAATACTGAAGAGGCTAAATAGAGTTGTGCTCATTTTAAAGGTATTAAAATTATTAATAACACTAACTACCTACTAAAAACTAAATTTATTTTCGTGCAAAAGTATTTCTTGTCAATATACATGCACAATAAATGTTTTTTATTTTTTATTTTAAACGTCTCTACACGAACAAAGTAATGGGTAACGTTTTTAATTTAGCATGTCATACCTCTTTGTGATAACATAATTTAACGAGTATTGTACTCATTTTTGTGAGTTATTAACATATCGGTGCATTTGTAACTCGCCTTTGTAGCACTGTTGTTATGTAGCACAAATTGTCTATTTATCAACTCGTAACTCTTGTAAGTATTTATCAACTCGTCTCTGATTTTGCAATATAATTGTAGGTTGGATTTAGATTATTTTGCACTGTTCTTGGGATGGATTAGGATTGACTTTGGGATTCTTTGGAATGTTTTTGGATGGATAAGGATTGACTTTAGAATTATTTTGGAATGTTTTTGGGACGGATTATGCTTTATCACAATATAAAGTGATTCATGTCTATTTCACATCGACTTATATTTGAAATGATTGTTCGGAGTTTTTGTGCTTAGTTAGTATAACGGAATGGAATATGGTGAGGTCTCAGTGCATTGTCATTTTTCGCCAAAAGATTGAGTGAAATCACGGGCTGACAGTTACTGCGCTCAACGTATTTCTACTGCCATTCAGGTAACTCTGCTAGCATTTTGAGTACCCTTTTTTTATCGTCACAAAAATGCTTTGCAACAGCCCCGCTGCCCCGGGAATATGCGGTAGGTACTGTGGAACCTACCACTAAAAACTGACGGGATGGCCCCTAAAGTGGCGGGGCCACGGGAACTCTGATACATCCGCGACCAAGCCAGGATCGTCCGGCTAAAAATAAACTGGCCGGACCCGCTCGAATTTCTAATTCTTAATATTAGTTTTAGTTTTGATGTAATTTAATTTACAATGCTGGTTTAGTTTTAAGTTAAAAAAAAACGTTAGTTTAATCATTGTAATGTTACCCAATGAATCATGAAGACTTTAATAAAATCATCTTTCCGTTCATTCCAGCTACTTGTAGATCAAGTCATGATCTTGGAAACGATGACTCCATTAGACTTTATGGACTTCAGAAACTATCTGCGACCAGCATCTGGATTCCAGAGTTTGCAGTTCCGTCTGTTGGAGAACAAAGTAAGTTTGAGGTTTTAGATTATATTATGAGTTTCATGTTATGTTCTTCATCTACGATTTGTGTTATTCATTCTCACAGAACTGGGAACCAGGATTTTTGTTCCCCAGTAGAAAAGCGGTCGCTACAAATTGTATGCGAATGTCTGTAACTTTAAACGTCAAAGAAGCATACCCTCATAAGAACGACATCCTTTGATTGGCAGTCTATTTTTTTAAATATGCACGGATTCTTGAAGTCAAAGTAATCTCTATGTTCAAGTGTGTTTTGATAGAATGCATGGAGTTGGTCACAATGATCCTGTTGTTGATTGTCGCTCTCTCATAGAATCCTTAATTAGGTATTATATTTAAATTTCAGTTAGGTCTGAAGCAAGCGCTTCGTGTGAAATACAATCAGAATTATCAGACTGTGTTCGGAGATGACCCTGGTGCTATGGAAGCGCTACATAAGTAAGTGACCTTTTCAGATTAACGAAATCTTACCTTATGCCAAAAGAACGATTAGCTGTTGTCCACAGTGGGCTTCACCATTTTGTACCACTAAACTATAGAATCAGCTTGTTCCCAAGAAAGACCTTGGTGTCTTCTAATCCAGTGTCACTATTTTTTCTACCAGTTCAGACGGCAGAATGGTACTAAGAAGAATTGGCAAGACTAGCACAGCCCAGTTTTGAATCTTTAGATTTGTCAAAAAGATTTTCTGAATCCTCCCTCCGTTTCAGATCTGAGGAGGAACCGGCACTGCTTGCTCTTATTGAACGATGGCTGGAACGGACGCCTGGTCTCCAAACACACGGTTTCAACTTTTGGGGAAAATTCCAAGCCGCTGTCAACAAAACTATTACAGAAGATATTGAAGCTGCTATGGTTGGTATATATTATGTTTGTTTACATAATGGAGGAGCGCGATGACGTCGCTGTGTGTCGCACTCTAATATGAACACGCAAGTTAAGCGACGTCGAAACTAGCCAGCGTTTGGATGGGTTTCGTTATCTCGAGCTTTCTCCGTGCTTCGGAGGGAAAATAAGTTGAGAGAAATAACTGCCAGCCGTTTAAAATTTTGTGGTTTTGTGATAAATAAATATAATATTCTTGGACAAATCCCACAACGCCATCTAGTCCCAAACCAAGAAACTAAGCTTGTACTATGAGTAGATTCCTGATAAATATACTTAAATATTTTTTCCTATAAATAAATACTTATATAATAAGTATAGAACGAGGCAAACAGACATGTTCATGCACACGAATGTTGGTCTTGCGCAGGATTTGAACCCGCGGCTCTCGGGATAAAGTGACCGTTGCTAGCCACTCGACCACCGGGCCTGTGATGTTTTAAGAGTAGATTAAATTACACAAATCTTTTATAACTGTATACATGTGCCTACCTACTCTCTGACAAGAGAACATGTTTGTAAAAACAAAACCCCCAAAAGTTTTGAATCTTTGTATCTTAGATGGAATATTAAGGTTTGAAATGATTTTCCATGGAAACATTAAACCCAGCCCACCACACATTCCCACCACTGTGTCTCCAGTGTAGCCAGGATCAACAACGGCGACCTCAGATAGACAATAAGCAATGAAGCTTATTGACGTCCCGGGGGATAAAACTACAGCTGTCTTGGAACTCACAACGAATTTAATCAGAAAGAAGATAGTCGGAGTAGGAAGTATTGAAAGGACGAATAATGGAAACATTAATTAACATAAATTTGTCATTATGATTTCAGGGCGAACCAAACGAAACGGTCCGTAACCACAGACTTCAAGACGCTGAAAATAGACGCGAAATCTATCGCTCCATCTTCGATCCAACCGTTCACGATGCCTTAAGGTCTAGGGGAGAAAGAAGGTGAATATATTAATAAGAACACTTGTTGTATTAACTGTACAATAACGTTATCCTGGGAAAAATATAATAAAACATCCCCGAAAAAGAATCCACTGTCCCATAATCCACAACAAAACTAGTAGCGTTCTTGTTAATAATTTGGCTTTTAAAAAAAAATGGCATTCGTTATTTTCTGCACTTTCCAATGGTTGCAAGCCTATTATATCAGTACTTATGTATTATTTACCAATAAAGTTAATTAAATAAATAGTCTGAAATGAAATATTATTATTGATTCCAGGTTGTCCCACAAAGCCCTGCAGGGAGCCATCATGATCACGATCTACAGGGACGAGCCGCGGTTCTCGCAGCCCCACCAACTCCTCACTCTGCTCATGGACATCGACAGCCTCATCACCAAATGGCGTTGTAAGTTCTATTCCTTCTCTTTCTTTACTAATAATAATAATCTGTAACACTTGCTAACCCGCAGAGCGTTAGCAAGTATTACCTACAGATTATTAAATAGTTACTTCGTTATATGAATGTTTGCAGACCACCTTACTGTCGTAGGCCGGATAATATTACAACTTTTTTTTTATTCCACAAAGTTGGCAAACAAGCATACGGCCCGCCTGATGGTAAGCATCACCGTAGCCTACAGACGCTTGCAATACCGGGGGTATCGCTCACGCGTTGCCAACCGTCCCAACCCCTCCAAGTAGAGCTCTGGAGACCTTACTCACCGTAGGAACACAACATGGCCGAGACCAATGCTATTTGGCTACGATCTTCGGCATCTGTCTGTCTGTCTGTCCCTATGTATGCTATAAATTTAAAAAACGCAACGGACTTTGATGCAGAGGAAATCGAACCCGTACCGTCTGGTGCCGAAGATAGGATCACTACTAACCCACCACCGGGCTGTCATTTTTACTTTTCTTTTCAGATAACCACGTGATAATGGTGCAGCGTATGATTGGCTCGCAGCAGCTCGGCACTGGTGGCTCATCAGGGTACCAGTACCTCCGTTCCACATTAAGGTAAAGAATCTAAACTATGTTATATCACGCTCTGCGAATTTAATGTCTAATTCCAACGGGCTAAAAGCACCTAAAAGCTTGTAGGTAATATCCATGAAGCAATTACTAAGAGGAGTTGCCTTTCAATTGGGCACTGACGTCACGCATTGTCGGGAGTGCGTGAGGGTGATATAGACACCAAGTTGTTTTTAAGAGAGGTAGGGCACAGCGGATAATCCGCTCAAATCGGAGCAGCCCGTCTGGGGAAGGACCTCCACCATAGAGAAGATCGTAGCCAAATGGCATTGGTCTCGGCCCTGTTGTGTTCTTACGGTGAGTAAGGCTGCAAGCGTCTATAGGCTACGGTGATGCTTACCATCAGGCGGGCCGTATGTTTGTTTGCCAACTATGTGGTATAAAAAAAAGACAGGTTAAACACCCTGCCGCACCCCCTCCCGTCAGCGACGAGGTCGTTCATACGAACGGCTCATTGTAGCAACTCCTCTTAGTAATTTCTTCATGGTACAAACACATTTCTTCACAGAATAAATAATAGTAGTAATATCTGTTTGAAATTTTGTAACTGCGAAATGAAAACCGGTAGGTATAAAATTCTGGATATACTGATGTTTTTATTTTGTTTCACAATATCTTTTATCATAATTTGTCTGTAACCCTAATGACGCGTGTTATACGTCAGAGACTGTTTGTTATCGTACCATAAAATGATACATATTTTTAATGTCAAGTTTATGACCTTTAATCACGAACTTAAGATAATGTTTGGCGCCTAAATTCCGCCAATCCGCATTGGAGCAGCGTGGTAGAGTACGCTCTAATCACCTTCGATTGAATGGAGAGTGTATCCCTGCAGTGCTATGATTATGGGTTGGATATAATGATGACGATGATGTCGGCTGTGCAGTGCACTCTCGCCAACTCTGGAAGTCCTATTTCGGCTTCACTTTTTCTTTGTTTTCTCACATTGTGTCTAGCTTCGCTTTACTTTCATCAACTTCGCGAAAGTGTGGAGCTGGTAATAGACTCGTGGATGTACATGGATAGAGATGTCTGCATAACATAACGCTGCGTTTTGACCCGAGATGTGCGAGGATGCGTTGCGAGGAATGTGTTCCAAGAACCAATGTAATCGAAACAGAAAGAAAATATTTTTATTGGTGCTAATTCTGTTGTACATACATTTAACTAGACTAAACTAAATTTGACAGGTCTATTAAGTGTTGCTATCCTTGTCACTAATTGTAAACCAAGGAAGGACAACCTTTATCCTGTCAAAATTATTTTAGTCTAGTCAAATGTACAACAGAATTAGCACCACTGTGAATCTTAAAATTAACTTAAATCTAAACATAAACCTTATTCTAAATATAGCACCAAAATGGCGGCACTCAGCATATGCCACGCACGGCGATAATGTTTCCACGTGTCAAGCTGATTGTCAGCTGAATGGCTTCGTTGAGCAAGTCTAGCTAAATGAAGGATCCTTTTGGTTCTTGACAAACACATTCCTCGCAAACGCATCCGCGCACATCTCTGGTGGGAACGCTCCTTAACCTCGTGTGTATTCCTCTGTCATAAAAAAATAACCTATGTATTTTTATATTCCAGTGACCGATACAAAGTATTCTTGGATCTGTTTAATTTATCTACATTCCTGCTACCACGCTCACTCATCCCGCCACTTGATGACTGCATGAAGAAAAGCCTTAACCTCACTTGGGGTAACATCAGAGAAAACGGTCATAAAAATGGTGATACTTTATAACAGGGTTTCACAAACTTTTGCCTCCACGAACTCCAGTTAAATGAGATAATAAACAAAGTAATTTATCATGAATATTTTTATTAATACCACAAATTAAGAAAAATACATTTCTTAAAACAAAAACACATTCATTATTATAGTACAGTCATACAAGATTTCTAGTCAAATAAGTTATTTATTCTTTATTGCACGACTGAGAGTACAATTGGCGGACTTAATGCCCAAAGACATTCTCTACTAGTCAACCATCGGGTAGGTAATGCAGAAATATTGTTGGCGAGACAAAAATTTTAGGGAAATATCTAATAATTCTGAAATTTTATATAAAAAAAAACCTTTCTTATTCCTACTAATGATATAAAGGCGAAAGTTATGTGTATGTTTATTACTTCTTCACGCTCAAATGGCTGGGCCAATATTTATGATATTTGGTATGTGCTGATACCTTGGATTAACACATAGGGTACTTATTACCCCGAAAGGTACGCGATTCCTTTAAGATTTCATCAAAAGTCTGATATAGATGGCGCCACTGTGTATAAATAAATACACGCAAACGAAGTTGCGCGGGTTTCATTAGTTGATAAATAAAAATTAGAGTTAACCCCTTCACGCTATATTTAGAATGCTCGAATCATATTTACGACCGTGCTCAACTCTTTCATTGGCTGACTGTACTAACACTTTCCATGACCTCCCAATAACTATCAATACACTATCCAAGTTTTAGACTCAGGACAAAACATTTAACATGTATAAACTGTCGTTTTTACTACTAATATGTAAAAACGACAGTGGGAGGATCTGATTCTGTCGCTCCAAATCTATAGACAACTTGATGCTTATAAATGTCTCCTGGAATCAATACTGGGCTGGGGAAGTTCTCATGATGGATAGCATCAGGATAATTCTGGGTCTCGAGGCACAATGCACCATGTTTTCGGTAGCCCACCCCCCCTTTGCCTACAAGAGCCTGGTCGGACGGTGAAGGCAGGAAATTCGAAGTGTAGAATTGTACTCCTGGTTGGTTCGTGTAGATCTCCATGTAACGGCCAGATCCTGGGTGGACAACACGGGATGTGAAGTTTAAACCCTAAGAAAAAAAAATGATTTAAGTACGGATTTTTTTGCATAATAATATTTTTTTTCGAAATGCTGAAACTCAATAGTTAACCCTAGAGACGTGGTTAATCGTCTTTCTCATATATCATATCTGGTCTATACCCATATAGTGCCTATGCACTATTTGGGTCTTTACTCAGCTTTTTACGCAATCAATATTTTTTCTGATTAATGCGTAAAACACACTGGCAGCGGGCCGGGCGCCAGAGACGTGCGTTCACAGACAGAGTTCGTAGTCGCGATGACAGCCGCACCGCCACCTGCGTCGCGTTTAGTGTGAAATGTCGTTCACACAAAATACATGTCATGCAAATGTACCTGTAGGTATACCTACAGACGCACACTAAAGTCTGTTTTTTTAACATACAAGTAAGTACTGAATATCCCTCGCACATATCCGATATTGACAGAGTGAGATGGGTCATTATATCAACCAAGCAATGCAGTAAAAAAAATCGGTGTCCTTTTAAAAAAAAAAAATAGACTAGTTACTTAAATCTCTTAGATTCCCATGGTATGTCGAGCAAACAGTATCCAGACGGCACAGTTGAATAATGAAAACCATTGATGAGAATAATAGTAATGTACCTCATTTCCTTGTGTAGATATACAGAAATTGTCATCATACAAATTGGGCTGTTTCTTCTTTGCATCGCCAATACGTGTCGGTACACGGAGATCGAACGGTGTACCTCCCACCTTGATGAATTTCCCCGTTGGTATCGAATCAGAGTCGGTTTCTGTTATTCTGAAAAAAAATTTTTGAAGTTATTTTCGATATTTATTGACAAAACCAAAAAAACAAAACTTAATGAAATATTTTATTCAAAGGCTAGTCTTTAGGCTAGACTAGACTGAACATCTTACCAGTATTGTGTAGGAATTTGAGATATATTAACTAACTAACTTACTTATCAGAATTTATGACGACGACATGGTTGTATAATTCCTCAGCACCAGTCGCGTGACCAGCCAAGTTGAAATAGGAATGATTGGTCAAGTTCACGACAGTTTTCTTGGTGGTAGTAGACAGGAATTCCATGTGGAAACTTTCGTCGTCTTTAACCTCATATGCGATGTTGGTAAGCAAGTCTCCTGGGTAATTCTCTTCACCATCTTTGGACAAATAGCTAAATACTACTTTGTTTCCTTTCACCACTGTCTTCCAGTTCATCTGTAAGTTGAAAATGTAGATTTTAGAGTCTATATGATATAATTTTTTTTATATATATCACGAAGTTGCCAAGCAACCATACGGCCCGCCTGATGGTTAGCTAGCACCACCGTAGCCTATAGACGCTTGCAATACCGGGGGTATAACTCACGCGTTGCCAAAAAAGTGAAGCTCTGGAGACCTTACTCACCGTAGGAACACAACATGGCCGAGACCAATGCTATTCGGCTACGATCTTCTGTAAGGTGGAGGTCCTTCCCCAGATGGGCTGCTCCGATTTAAACGGAGTATCCGCTGTGCCCTACCTCTCTTAAATTATTTTTTTGTAATTATTATTATTACAAAATAGATTTTATTACCGTTTTATGAGCGGTTTATAATCCAAGCCGGCATAAAATTGTATACCGTATAAAATCAAATTTGTAAAACCTTTATACACTTTCAATATAATACACAAAGGTTACAAAAAGGTTTTGCTATCGGTTTCAAATAGGAATAGGAATAGATTATGAAGACCCGTTTTCACTAATTTCCTAGCGTAAGTTTAATCTAACTGAAACACACACAGCGGCACATTACATTTCATTAGATAAATATTAACAACAATTAAATACGATTTCCATTATTTAAAAATAAATCAATTATAAATTAAATCAAATTATCTAAATTAAGTTAAATTAAATCAAACTAAATTTAATTTAATCAAATTTTTTTCTATATAAGTAGGTATATTTATAATTAATATCTCCTCACCGAACCAAATTCGCTAATAAAGATCCGAATAGGCTATTTGAAAATTAAGAATTTTATTTTTATCATATTTTTGGTCGAATTAGAACACAACAGTTTATTAGAGGAATAAGCTAGTAGGGACTGGTGAAACTGGCCCAAAATATTCTAGAAATTTTTATAAAAATGCTAGGACAGTGATTAGTTGGTGGTAGCTATTCTAATGCCCGTTTTTACCAACAATTCCTAAAATCACCTAACAATTTTTTTATGTCCTTGTTTTATACACTTTCCAAGTACTTATATAAAATAATATATTACATACTTAAATATAAAATAATCGATAGAAATACGGTCTTTAAAAATGTACCTATAATTTTATATGTCATACACATACCAAAAAGTTATTAATATTTCACATTGTATGTTACCTTATCAAAACCGCGAAGTCCACCATGCAAGTGATTTTCACCAACATTTTTCGCCAGTTGATAAGTAACGCCATCTATGTTGAACATGGCGCGACCAATCCTGTTCGCGGACCTCCCCACTGCTGCTCCAAGATACGGAGTGTTTCTCTTTGTGTAGCCATCAAGATCATCGAATCCAAGAACCACATCACAGACAATACCGTTTATGTCAGGTACCTGGAAAAATAAAAACATGAAATGTATTATGGTTCAAATAGGCCTAATATAAGCTCTCTCGAATCGTTACAATTTTTTCCTACCACCAGTTCAGACGGCAGATTTGTGCTAAGAAGAAACTGGCAAGAAACTTAGCACTTGCTCTTTTAAAATGGTATTAATAAGATACAAATTACAATGACAGAAAATATAACACAAAATATCTGCAATTTCTGATGATGAAAAAAAAAATTATACTTACAAATAATTAAAGATTAATAACACTATAAATGAAGATAAAAAAAATAAAAAAAAAACTCTTTGTAAAGAACTACCAAGGTTCAACTAATAATGTTTCATTTTCTGGCGACTTACATAGACAAAACCCACTCTCAACTTAAGCCAAATATAATTAGTCAACCATATCCTTAAAAACGTGAAAGTTTGTGAGAATGGCAGTTTGTTACCCTGTTCTCGCAAAAAAACAGCTAGTCAGATTTGCTTCAAAGGTACGTACACAGGTAATTTATAGCGCAGATTAACACGGGATAGTTTTTATGCCGCATATCATTCCGGAAAGCGACCAACGGATTATTTAGAGGGTCAAAACGCGGGTATCAGCTAGTTTTTTTTTACACTACAAAGTTGGCAAACAAGCATACGGCCCGCCTGATGATAAGCATCACCGTAGCCTATAGACGCTTGCAATACCGGGGGTATCACTCACGCGTTGCCAACCCTCCCAACCCCTCCAAGTAGAGCTCTGAAGACCTTACTCACCGTAGGAACACAACATGGCCTAGACCAAAGCTATTTGGCTACGATTCTACGATCTTCTGTAAGGTGGAGGTCCTTCCCCAGACGGGCTGCTCCGATTTGAGTGTTTTCATAATTAAAGAAAATTAGTATGAACTGATAGTGGCTTATAAATTGGGTCCATCAGGGCATAACCACGTCTCACAGAATATCGACGTGTTTTTTTTATATACTGCACTGCAGGAAAACAAGTATACCTATATTGTAGCATTCTCATTGCGAAAGTCTAAATAACATAATATAATACGTTACCTTAATAGCCTGGACAATAGCTCCATAAGAAATGGCTGACAACGAGAACCCACTTTTAGTGGTCCAAGTATACTTTTTCACGGCTTCATTCTCGTAAGTCCCGAAGGACTCCTCTGACAACGTCACCATACTGCTTCTGGAATTGGAAAAAAATACAGTGCGTTTTTTTTTTTTATGTTATACAGCAGACAAATAGGCAAGCGGGCCACCTGGTGGAAAGTGGTCACCACCGCCTATGGAGATTAGCAACACCACACCACCTACCAGGGGAACTAGCAATGCGTTGCCCACCTCTGAAGAGACCTCTAAAGTAGGTACATCTTAAATAATCCCATGTCATAGTCCGAAGGCAACGGAGTCTGGGAGCTCATTCCACATGTATAGTGCGAGCGAGAAATGTAATTTTCCGATTTTTTCATCATCATCTCAGCCACAAGAAGTCCACTTCTGGACATCAACCTTTTATTGCTTGTCCACAAAGTAAATGAAGGTGTTAACGAACATTTTGTAGACCCTGATGAGCACAGCAACATAAGTGAGGAGTACCTGACTCCCAAACGAACTACGAAATAAGTTTTTTTTGGTAACTCTAAAGGACTCTGCCCACTACAACGTATCATACCATGACCGTGCTATGAACGTATCAGACACGACAAGCAACCCGATACGCTCTACTATGACTAAAGTCTAACTTTTTATTAGCTGCAGTAAAATGACGTTTTGTGGGTTGCCGGACATTGCAATTTGTATGTTGAATGACATTTAGAAACGTCATTTTACTGCAGCTAATAAAAAGTTAGACTTTAGAGCGTCGGCAAAATATTCTCTCCCACGATAGTTGCCGCTCCGTGCATGGCACGCGACGGTGCTGGTCGGTGACGGAACGGGCTAGTGGGCATTGTCTCATACTTTTTAATACAAAGAATATTTTTTGTCTGACACGTTCATAGCACGGTCATGGTATATGATACGTTGTAGTGGGCAGAGTCCTTAAGCAGTACCATGAAACGTAATTTCGAAAATACGGACTGACGTTTCGTTGAATTCTAACCGATTTCCAGCCTCTAACTAGTAATGTCTTTTTTGTCAGGACTAACTAGGTACCTAGTTAGTCCTGTCAAACGTATTTCGTTGTTGCGGATGGACATTTTCATGGTTGCCCCACAGATTACAACGAAACTTCATCAAATACTAGACGTTATCAAAATGTACATTTGTATTAATTTTCGTTTAGATGCATTGAATATTACACGAGAAAACTTAACCCTTACTGCGTTTGGGAGTCAGGTCTGTAGCTGACTATACAATCGTTGGTGACCCAGAAGTACAGGATAGTTCTTATCCCGGAATTCAATTTGACCTGTAATTGGTGTACACATGAGCATATTACTGTATTATTTACCCACACCAAGATTGAAATCGGGGAGTGATAGGTTAACAGCCGTTTCCTCAACCACTAGCTATCACCGCTAACTTATCATTACATTACCTACCGGCTTCTTTCCTTTTGTTATCAAAACAAAAACAAGATAACATCGTTTTTATTAAAATTACAATAACATGTAATAAATGTCATATAAAAACATTATAATTATAATATTGTAATAGAATTTTGCGTAATAAACAGCGAAGATAGTTTTAAATTGTAATTCAACTCACATGCGTTGCGTCTCCTCCGATCCGATGTCACGAAAGAACTGAGTTGAAGTTATCAATTTGTTTATACAATGTGTTCATTTATATAGGTGTGAAGTTAACCACATATCATATCTTGATCAGCAACATACTTGTGTGGTTTATGTGGTTGTTTTTTTTATGTAAGAGGTTGGCAAACGAACATGCGGGTCACCTGAAGATGTTAACTGATCACCGCCACCCATGGAGCGCAGAGACACCGGGGGGAGTCCCTCGCTTCTTGAAGGTTCCTAAGTAGGGGATTGAACATGGGTTTAACCAAACCCGAAAACCCGGGAAAACCCGGGGTTTCGGATCGCAAAAAAACCCGGGTTTAGAAAAAAAGAAAACCGGATTTTCGGGTTTTTCAGGTTTTTAAAAAATAATTTTCTTTTCGTGTAATTTGTCAATAAGCCGCTTAAATGCGTTAAAGATTGGAACTTACGTTCGTTTATTACATAAATTATTAAATATTTTAGGTTCTGCTACATTTTACCTTGGCGTGCAAATTGTGTAGGTACATTATCTAATATTATAAATATTTTTAATTTATCATAACAAAATAATAATCATAGTTTAAGAAATAAAATAAATCAGGACATTCAAATTAATCAATTAATATAAAAAAATCATTTTTCATACTTTTTTAATATTAAAATATTTCTGTGATTTGGAATGTATTGTTTCATTTATTCTTTCTTTCTTTTCCTTTATATTTTTTACTATCTAATTGTATAAAATCGATATATAATGTTTTTTTTAAATATATAAATAATTAAAACAAAAAACCCGAAAAACCCGGTTTTCGGGTAAAACCGGGTTTTGATTATACTCAAACCCGAAATCCTGGGTTTTTAAAATTGGCCCGGTTTTCGATGCCCTATTCCCAAGTCATAGTCATTCGGAAACAACGCTGGTTGTTATGCCAGCTTTACACACTCAGGAAGTGGTCCGATAACGAGAGTGTGGGCGGATTCGTCCTACTTCGTCTTCACTTGCCCTGCTGTGACTGACTGACGGATACAGCCTGAAGCTGTGCTGAAGCCCACTAGGAACATTTGTCGAGCGACATGTGTCCCCGGAGACTTCGGGCGACATCGGGCGACGTCGGACGACATCGCCGCGACATTGTTGAACTTGTTCCTTGTCGCACAGTCGATGAAGAGTAGTGACAGAGTGTGGACGTGCATGCAACCTGCGACAATGTGGTCGAACGACGCAGTGCTGCGACTTATTGACCTACTAGCTTTTCCCCGCGGCTTCGCTCGCGTTAATTTTTTGACATAGATCTCGTTTGACAACAAAACAACAAATAGCGCGACTTGTGGCGCCATCTGTTGGCCGATAGCATCCCATACAGCGCCCTCTATAGTATAAAAATTAAATTTTCCCATTGGAATGACATACTTTTACGGGATAAAAAGTAGCCTATGTTGGGCTCTGTACCCCTAACCATATATGTACAAATTTTCATAATGATCGGCTGATTAGTCGAGCCGTGAAGGAATAACAAACAAACTCACTTTCTCATTTATAATATTAGTAAGGATATAGCTCCTATGAGTATTTGTGGGATGCAAAGAATAATACTGGGAGAAATGTAATAATTATATAAGCCGCACTGTACAACACTACCTCTTCCGGAGACACAGGTTCGACTGAACTGATGTAGACGGAGACAAGCCATCGGGCGACGTCGTGGACACAGTCATGTCGCTCGACAAATGTTCCTAGTGGGGACGAGGCTTTAACCACTGATCGTAGAGACCTGAAACTTTTTTTTTATACCACAAAGTTGGCAAACAAGCATATGGCCCGCCTGATGGTAAGCATCAGCGTAGCCTATAGACGCTTGCAATACCGAGGGTATCACTCACGCGTTGCCAACCCTCCCAACCTATATAACGTAATGTAATAAACGGTAAATAACGAAATATAAGTGCGGTTTTCAGTGATAAGATAATAATATAGAATTATAGAACATAAAAGTGCTACATAAGTAGGTAGGTAGTACTCAATAGGTAGGTGCATGATTTTCATTGCATCTTTGTACCATTCTTAACTTCTATGTCATAAGAGCCAAAATTGTACTGCTAGTGTAAGGCTCAACGTGCTTCTGACTGTACCCACAATGCATTTTATAAATACGTTTCTCAGAAGCAACGTACTTCAACAAAAAAATGTAACTACATATAAACGTGATATAAACCATGTTTTGCATGTTTTATTGATTTCCTAGACATGATGAGGCTGCCACGTGACTGTGACAATTCAGAATATTTTTTCTACATTTGAAAAAAGTACTATAATTTGATTTTATTAAAAGAGAAAAATCAATCCAATGCTTTCATAATTTATTTAAGAGCCATCTATTGACGATACTGGAAACTAAAACAACGTCATGCGCCATAACGTTTTAAATGTAATCAAAGCAACATCCGCACAGCAGGCAGATGCTAGACGGTGAAAAAAAGCATTGCATTTTTCGAATATTTATTCAAAAGATGGCGTAGATGGTGGTGCAAATGCACTATCCTATAAGTTGTTTGACATAATAATGATTATGGTCATGGCAGAAAAGCTCAATAGAATCAAAAATTCCATATTTTTTCTTCGATACTCATCATCGTCTATCTTAAAAATAAATAGACATTATTCTTTTTTTTTAGCGTGAGATTACCTACCATGAAATAACCAAACCAAAACATAATGCTCTATGAAACTTTAGTTTAAAACTACATTAAATTGAATTCTACACAAAATACCAACACTTCACATTAGGCCCGCCCAGTTGTTTATGATAATTCTATAAATAGGTACTTGAGTCCATTTTATATAGGAAGGAACATTGTTAGTGATATTGTGTCGAGTGCTCGTCGATAATGTGCGCGAGCAGAATAATTTAAATTTAAATTTTAAACATAAATAAGCAGTAAATAAACGTGTTTCTATACAAAATTAGTGAAAAATGGCAAGACTGCCGCAAAGGGGGATTTGTGGGAGATTTAGTGATAAAGTCACTGGTAGTGTTACAGGAGTTCGAGTAAAATTTTTCCTTTATGGCATCGTTTTACCTAGTATTTGTCTTTTGTTGTTATATAATTACTGGGACTTTATTGTGTGCTGGCTTAAGACTTGTTTAATATCTACTGCTGTCGAGGTAAGATTTTTATAATTATTTTTTTAATTAGCTCTACGTTCTTGCGAAGTTGAGCGAAAACGAGAGTGTGGACTTCGTCAAACTTCGTCTACATTTCCCCTTTGTCGCATCGTGCCTAACTTCACGTCATATCGGTTCGGTTACGGTTAACTTCGCGAGAATGTAGAGCCGAGACCTAATGATTCACAGATGGTTAAATTCAATGTTATATAACCAAAGTACTATTTTTCTTGCCGAGGTATGACGAATGAAACATGGAGGAGAGGCATTAATGCCTAACTTCCCGTTTTACCAACGCCGCCTTATGTCATATAATATCACTCACGTCTTCACCTTTTTCCATCCATTGTATCATAAAATACAAGTACAATATATCTCGCTCATAAAATACAAGTTTATCTCCATTTTTACCACTCTAACTAACTTTTCCTTTGCGTCCATTTTTGCGACAATAAACGGCTAGACAGTTTCAAGCAACACGCGTTTGGCAATGTTTCAAACGTGTACTTGTACAGTCAAGAGCGTCAACCTTTACATTTCGGACTTTGTACCATTCTTAAGTTCTATGTCATAAAAGCCAAAATTCTTCTGCAGCTGCCCTGCGATGACAACATACTAGATATTCAGATACAGTTCATACAGTGTTTCATGGTAACATTCAAAATTGGGATCGGAGACTATGAATACATAGTCTGGCATATTAACATTTCCAAAAAAGCTAAAGATAACTGAAATAAGACAAAGGAAATTCGACCGTAACTCATAAAACCTTAAGTTCAATTATGTATGACAAAAAACTGCAATTTTAGATACAGTGTTTTGTCGTACAAGTCCTCGCCTAACTAAAATAGTAGAATACAGTTTTGACGTAACAACTCCTCGCTTTTTGTATCTGTAACTACAGACACAGTATTTTGCCGTAACTAGCATCGATTTGTGGAGTATAATTTAGGATTGCTTTTATGATTTACTTTGCAATATTTTTACGATATATTAGGAATTCTTTTCATTCCTAAACCATACCAAAACAATTCGAAAAAAAACCGGGCAAGTATTCAGTAAGTCATTGTATCGAAAAATGATTGTTAATATACATACCAAATTACAGCTTTCTAGGATCAAGCGTCTAGGCGCTAGACCGCCGACAGACAGACAGACAGACAGGCATGGCGAAACTATAAGGGTTCCTTGTAGTTTACTACGGAACCCTAAAAAAGTGCATGTTAAAAGGGACACACGACGCCAGTTTATTGCCGGTTACATACAATAATGTTAACAATAATTGACATGCATCGGCTAAACGACAGGTTACTTACAATTCTTGAAGGACGACCTCCGTGGCGTAATGGTTACCACGCCAGACCGCCACCCAGGAGGTCCCGGGTTCGATCCCCGGTCGGGTCATGATGAGAAACGAACTTTTTCTGATTGGCCTCGGGTCTTGGATGTTTATCTATATACTAGCGAAACCCGCGCAACTTCGTTTGCGTGTATCCCGCTTTCCCGTGGGAATTTTTAAATTTTTCTCTCCGTAAGAACCATCCTCGTCTATATATGTATTTGTTATAAAATATAATATCGTTGAGTTAGTATCCCATAACACAAGTTTCGAACTTACTTTGGGGCTAGCTCAATCTGTGTGAATTGTCCCTAAATATTTATTTATTTATTTATTTATTATTGCTCCCATTATATATTGATGGCATGCAATTACTTCTCTTGAATGTACAAGAAAGGCGGCCTCTAAGTACAATAAATTTGTGACAGTTGCCGAAACTTATTTTGATTCTGTTCCGTTCTCAGCATGATTATAGGAGTCCGAGGGGTTTTAACAAAGTTAACTTGTTACGGTTAAGTCGATTTTTCACCACAATATTTGCTTACAATTTTTTTATGTTACTCATTCGCTAGTGTAAAGAATGACCTATCGATTGGTACATGATCATACGATTTCTGTCTATATGTATTTGGTGTATGAAACAAAATGTCAAAATTATTACAACACCCGTCAAGCTTACAGTATAAAGTATTCTTACTTGTAATGGCGAATAAGTTTTCTAGGATCGTCAGTTTTCATTTTCATTTCGTCGCCGGGAAAGCTGTTCCTCAGATGTTCCATACCCAGGAAGGTGTCATTGAAGTCCAAAGTAGAGATTTCATTCGGCATCCTATACAAAAAGTAATAAAAAATAAATATATCTGTGTTTGTCATAATTAATAAATGAATAATTTGTAAACATGACGACCTCCGTGGCGTAATTGTTACCACGCCAGACCGCCACCCAGGAGGTCCCGGGTTCGATCCCCGGTCGGGTCATGATGAAAAACGAACTTTTTCTGATTGGCCTCGGGTCTTGGATGTTTATCTATATATGTATTTGTTATAAAATATAATATCGTTGAGTTAGTATCCCATAACACAAGTTTCGAACTTACTTTGGGGCTAGCTCAGTCTGTATGAATTGTCCCTATATATATATACTAGAGAAACCCGCGCAACTTCGTTTGCGTTTATCCCGCTTTCCCGTGGGAATTTCAAAAAATCCTTTCTTATCGGTTGCCTACATCACATACCCAAATTTCAGGTCTCTACGGTCAAGAACAAACATTTTCATATGTATACATGATTATTTTTCTATTTAAATACTTCTCATTACAATCTTTGGAGTGGGCGTTTATGAAATAGGCTATCCCGACCGGTGAAGTACCACCCTTTTACAGAATATTGACGTAAAGCAGCGATGCGTTTCGTTCGGAGAATGAAATATCCGAAATTCTTGTTTGTCACCTTTGTGGTATAAAAAAAATATCTATCTCCTTCCTTATACTATTTCTCGCTATATATCCTGTCTTTTCCTATTATAGGTCGGCACCAGGTCAGGGACCCTAGAATCTATGTGCTCCATAGTCGACGATAATCACCTAATATCAAATGATCCATATTCCTGAGCTGGTTTTCCAACCACTTCCGTAAAAAAAATGTATTAGTATATGGGTGTTTCAATACCTACAACCTCAGCCTACAACCATCCCTACAACAACACTACAAAATAATAGAGCGAGTCGACGTAATGATATTTCCTAAAGTAAGAAAGAGACAATATCATTATGCCATTTAACCATTGACCAATTTAACTTGCCCCTGTCAAATATTATAAAATTTAATATTTAATTACTTACTGTTTATTATCGATGAATATGATTCAGTCCGCTTTATACATAGTTAGAATTTTAGCTGTTTTTCCGAGATCACCAACAGAATAAATAGTACGATGACCTACGACGACATTATGAAATCATTTTGTTTGAATATTCACAATTTATAAAAATATTACATGACAGATGACATCTTCACTTCACGAATGTGTCAAAATGAAATTTAATTGAAATCAAAAGCACTAAGAAGTATGAGTATTGATATCAAATCGAAGAAAATTACCCACAAAATACATATTTTTCAAGAATTTCAATAAAATAAGAATCACGTCTTCCATCAATTCTCTTAAATAATTTTTAAGCAAAATTTGAAGTAGATTGGACCAAGGAATCAAGTTGTCCCATAGTAACTTTGCACCCCTTTTTTACCCCCTTAGAGTTAGAATTTCGAAAAATCCTTTCTTATCGGACGCCTACGTCATACAAACAATCCACCCTCCAAGTTTCAGATTTTTACGATGAGCGGTTTAGGCTGTGCGTTGATTCTCAGTCAGTCAGTCAGTCAGTCAGTCAGTCAGTCAGGACAAAGCATTTTATATATATAGATTAAAGATAGATTAAAGTAGTTTACAAAATTCGTTACAATTACAAACAATAAATATAATACAAACCTTTCCGCTTTATGATCTTAGTATGGATTTATACATAATATAAATTAATACCAGCCAGTTAAATAACTGGCTTCGCTCGTGTCTCCGTAGCCAAAAATTCCTTTCGGCCACCATGGCAACTGAGTTTCGCAACCAGTTGTGAAAAAGGAATTTTTGTTCTTTATTTTCAACTATCGGGACAAGCCCACCACACATTCCCACCAATGTGTCTCCTGTGTAGCCAGGATCAACAACGGCGACCTCAGATAGACAATAAGCAATGAAGCTTATTGACGTCCCGGGGAAGAAAACTACAGCTGTCTTGAAACTCACAACGAATTTAATCAGAAAGAAGATAGTCGGAGTAGGATCTACTTTACTAAGGGAATTGTATCACCTCCTTTCAAGGTGGTTGGTGGCCCGGTTTATTTGCTGTCCAGTGTATTAAAAATTTAAGCGAGTACCTACTAAGCCCGTAACCAAAAAGGAAATGCATTGGCCGAGATAACTGCTCTGCTAGCCTTTGTGTCGCCCGTGCTAATTGATACAAACATTAATCAGAGAGGTAGGGCACAACGGATAATCCGCTCAAATCAGAGCAGCCCGTCTGGGGAAGGACCTCCACCTTACAGAAGATCGTAGCCAAATAGCCGAAATAGCATTGGTCTCGGCCATGTTGTGTTGCTTACGGTGAGTAAGGTCTTCAGAGCTCCACTTGGGGGGGTTGGGAGGGTTGGCAACGCGTGAGTGATACCCACGGTACTGCATGCGTCTATAGGCTACGGTCAATGTCATGTTGTTCTGCATAATTCCATATAAGGTAATATATAAGTATACTGAATTCACAGACGCACGCTCGAATCGGGTCATATAGTTAGAAGGTCAGCTCTCCTTATCGCGTACGTAATAAAATAGACGGATCTCCATTTAGAAGCTTCAAATTGTAGTGGTTTTATTTTCTTCGTCTACATTAATATTATAAATAGAAAGATTTATGACGAAGATGTTATAGAGTAATCATTTAATACTTATCTATATATATTATTAAAACTGTAAAAGGGCCAATTCTGTACTGTCGATGCCGAAAATGAGATTTTTGAAATTTTTGTCAGTCTGTCTATCTGTCTGTCTGTGTAGTGGATTTGCCTTGCCGAAAACGAAATTGTGAGGGTGATAGAATCATCTGTTAAGGTAATTTATTAAAAGGACATTTAGTAACTTCCTTGTAATTTCTCTAGAATTTTAGATATTGCTGACAATACAGATATGGGCCTGTAATTATTGACATCATCTTCATTCCATCCTTATGAACTGGAGTAATTATGGAGCGCTTTAAGCAATCTGAAAAGACACCTCCATCAAAACAAAGATTTGCAAGATAAGTTATTATCAGAACCACTTCTTTTCTAGCTTGTTTCAAATATTCCGTCGGAATATTGTCCCGCCCAGGGGCACTATCTGATTTTAAACTCATCAATACCCTATCCACTTCATCAGTATCTGTGGGTTTATACTAAATAGTTTGTTACTAGGGTTATTGTTAATGCGTGGTTGAATTTCTAGAGCTAGTTATGTGCCTATGTTTGCGAAGTAATTATTAACAAAATTTGTAGATTCATTTGAAGATTATTTTGTCACGCGTAAGACTTTATTATAGAATAATTGTTTTTAAATAGTAACTGATTCTGGTTGTCGTGTGGATTTATGATCGAGACAATTTATGAGCCATTTGACGACCTTCGTTCGTGGCGTAATGGTTACCACGCCAGACCGCTACCCATGAGGTCCCGGGTTCGAATCCCGGTCCATGATGAAAAACGAACGAAGAAAAATAAAAACAAGAAACAAGCGCTGCATAATAAAAAGTAGCGATAAAAGAATAGAAGACTAGTTATAAATAAACTAGTCATTAAAAATAAAAAAATAAAAAAAATACCCTACCCCTACCCTACCCTACCGCTACCCTACCCCTACCCTAGTTTTCATTGTTTTTAAGATGTATTCTGCTATTCGGGACGGAAACAAATCCAACAAATCAAAAACCATGGCAATCGGTCCAGCCGTTCTCGAGTTTATAAGTGTTGTAACAAACACGACTTTCTTTTATTTATATAGATGTTCATAATACAATATTAATCTGACTAATATTATTTTCACGATGACTGGGCCAATGTTTATGATATCTGCTATGTAGGTAGCTGATAGCTCAAAGGATTAACACATAGAGTACTTTTTATCTCGAAGAGTACGCGATTTCCGTAGTATTTGATCAAAAATCTGATATAGATCTCTCAAACGGTTACGTAATTTTCTTCCCATCGACACTAAAATCGAGCTTGCATAATCTTTCTTTACTGCTTCCACTTCTCGACTACGCTGACTCTTGTTATTTAGATATCATTGAAGTTCAGTTAAATAAACTTGAGCGACTTCAGAGTTTTTGTATTCGTTTCATATTTGGACTTCGCAAATATGATCATGTTTCTATTTACACAGCATAAGTGGCTTCCTATCAGACTTCGCCGTAACTGGCATATTCTCGGTCTCCTATACTCCATTCTCTTCTATCCTTCCACTCCTCATTATGTAAAAGAACGTTTCACCTATCACAGTGCGGGTAATGATCGGTCTATACGTAGTACTCTTTCAATTCGCTTCATGACCCCTTCACATTCTTTAAACGTCTATTCCAAATCGTTCTCAGTCGAAGCTGTGCGGCTTTGGAATGCTCTGCCCGTACGTATTCGGAATGCACAATCTCATTGCTCTTTCAAAAATTTGGTCAAAAATTATTATTTCTCATCAATCCCCCTGATCACACTGCTTTTATTCTCTAAAATGTTCCGTTTTCACTTTCTTAACTTCACTTCTCTTCTTTGGTTATAACATATTTATGTATAAGTATTTGTGTAAATATTAGTATATATATAATTATATATTAGGTATATATAATCCATACATTAGTATTTATTTTAATTTGTTTACTATTATTATACTTTATCGCTGATTGGGGCCCATGGAGATGCACCCGCAGTTATTGTTCTGCGGATGCGTCTGCAATTCTGCATGGACTAAGCCCTTAATTTTATTGTTTCATAATACATTTTAAATTTAGTCCTTACATACACTCTGCACCTCCTACTTAGTCTATATTATTATCTCTCTATCCTAAGGTTGTCTGGAAGAGATTGCTTTAGAGCCACAGCACACGGCGTATTTTATACGCGCAGGGGACGCGCGTTTCGTGCTACATTGAGCTCTGGTATGCTAGACGTCACGATGGAATGATTGCAACACCGCCTTGGATAACGATAAGCGCGTTATCTGCGCGTTTAAAATACGCCGTGTGCTGTGTCTGTGTGTGGCTCTTAGCGATAAGACCGCCTGTTGTATTTTTCCTACCCCTTGTACTTTTTTATTGTTATACTTATTTATTTGGTGCAATAAAGAATATTGTATTGTATTGTATAGATGGAGCTGCTGTGCATTTTTTTTATAGTACTAAGAAATAAATACACGCAAACGAAGTTGTGCGGGTTTGACTAGTAAATAATAATTTCTTTATTTATGAAAACACTAGCCGATGCTTGCGGTTTTACCCGCGAAATCCGGTTTTTCACGTACCATCCTATTCGGGATAAAAACGTCAAGCAAATCGATAGTCGATTTGAGAGAGCGAGAAAGAATGACGGTATTAAAATCTTTTCATTCCTATCGTCGTTAAATAAAATTATAAACGTCTGTAGAAGTTTACTTTCCGTCAATTTTGAGTTACGTTTGTACGACAGGACAAGCCGGAAAGACTGAACGGTAGTGGATGGCCCACTAATCATGAACCAACAGTATTATAACCATCCACTGATACACTATCCTTTGGAGTTTGGTTTTACTAATAAGATACAAAATGACAGAATTCTACTAATTTGTGTGTATGGTGATCACAAGATTGTTTTTCCTCTCGGGAAGGCGAGTCAAGATAAAGCCACGGGAATGAATACCGGATTATGGTATTAGTTGCAACAACGGTTTCAGTGTATCCCGTCGTGTTTCCTTACAGTTTGTACGACAGGACAGACCGGAAAGAATGAACGATAGTGGATGGCCCACTATATCAAACCTCATTCATCCATCCTCAGAAACTTTCACGTTCATAATATTAGTAAGGGTTACCACAAAATAAGTCCCTGACTTATGTGCTTACGAAAAATAGGTACCAGTATTACATAAGTCAGTGCTGTTCTCCCAGATGACTATTTACTTACACAATATCTCTATATTATTCTGTTTTTACTATTACTTGTTTTCCACTAAAAAAATCGATTCAAATCGACTTGAATTGACTTGATAGTCTTATGAGTCACGCACGTCCCGCTCAACTCGCGTCGCGTCACTTGCGTCAGCTCATATCACGCGATATATGGGTGTCCAATCCGTTACTTTGCCGCAGTGTGTTAATTTCATAGATTTTATATTATCAGAGTCCGCACTGCGACCCAATTTCAAGCACTGCGTCTGCTCAATGATTTATTGTCTGAGTATAGCTCCTTAGGTCCTGGTTGTCATCTTGGGGGACTAGTCTGCTCGTTTCATAAACACCTATTCTACATATTTAGGACTTGACTATAGCGAGCGCTATTTGGATTGACATCCCGCGTTTAGTACTTAATTTCTGTATTATTTTTTTATTTGTTTGGTGCGGCTGTAATATCACTGCGACCAGGACTTCCCCTCAATTCTGCTATTTATTAACCAAAACAGATCGGCAGATCGGCTGAAACGCAAACGGTTGGTTACAAAAGTCACTCTTTCACTGCCGATGCAAAACCGCAACTTTTGACAGTTCAACCAACGCAGAGCCGTAGCGTTTCAGCCGTCTCAACTGTCAAAAAAATTGCAGAATACCAAACGATAGTTGAACGGATTACAAACCATTCTGTGTTCATTAGTGGAATACTACAACCAAAGCGTTCCGGCTGCCCAATGAGTATCGGCTCCGTTTCAACCAAAGAGTTAGCAGAATACAAAAATGTAATCTACATTCTTATCTATACATATAAAACAATACCGTGATAGGGGTGACTGACAGGTAACGCACAGCCTAAACCCTTGGACCTATAGACTTGAAATTTGGAGAGAATGTTCCTTGAGGATTCTAGGGGAGCACTAAGAAGGGATTTTTTGAAATTCCACCCCTAAACGGGCGAAATGGGGTGCCAAAGTTTGTATGAAGAAACAAAAACGCATGGCCCGATTCAAACAAAACTTGGTATAAATAGGTTGTTGTTTCACTTGTTTCAAGATTTTCTGATAATTAATTGCTGAAGGAGAATTGTGGGTAGAATGTTCTTAAATCTGTAAATCGAAACCGTGACTTACATTTGGCATATTATGTAGGTTCCTTATAAGGACCGGAACAACCGGACCGCAACGAATCGGACCTGATCGGACCGGATGGAACCGTACCGTACCAGGCGGTGCAGGACCGGACACAACAATATTTTATTAATTACAACTGTACAAATTTAAACACATTGTACAGTCAAGAGCAGGTCGACCTTTACATATTGGACTTTGTGCCATTTATAAGTTCTATGTCATAAGAGCCAGTATTGTGCTGCAAGTGTAAAGCACGACATGCACCTGACTGTACATAATACTAAACCTTTTGAGTAACTCGAAATTTTTCTTTTCTTGTTTTTGTTTATGTCATGGAAATGGAATGCTGGAGCTACTTTTTATCCCGGAAAAACAACTTATTCCTACGGTAAAAAATATTCAATGGCACATGCTCTGGCTGGACCACGCGAGCGAAGTAATTAATATAATGTGATGGGGTGTGGTCTGTATAGTTGATTAACCTACCGGTAGCTGCTTAGTTCGACTACTGTACCACCCACAAGCTCAGATTACAATGACGCGGTCAAAGAAAAATCTAACAGAAGTGTCAAGCAATTATGATATTTTTAACCTACAGATATTCCAGTTCACGAAGAGCGTTTGGCAGTAGATTAATTTCGCGGTATTTAGGAACTAGTTCTCTAATCTGTGGACACCACCAATTATTTTTTGTATTGTTTATAAAAAGAAAACTGAAAAAAAAAACTTATAAACTGGACTTTTTAGGGTTCCGTACCTCAAAAGGACAAAACGGAACCCTTATAAGATCACTTTGTTGTCCGTCTGTCTATCTGTCAAGACCCTTTTTCTCGGGAATGCGTGGCGGTATCAAGTTGAAATTTTAACCGTATACTCAGGTCTACGGCCCCATGAGGTTGTGAAAAAATCGAATTTCTAAGTTTACGTAAAAAAAAGATACGGCGGTTTATTTAGCAAAAAAACGCTTATTTCAATATTCTGAAGGAAATCAAAACAAGTCTACTTTAAAGGATGGAAAGATTAGGAAAAGAGGAAGGGATGAAGAAAACTTACATTATAGAAAAATTTGAATCGATGGCGAGAAGATGAAAAAGTGAACAGAAGTGACAGTAAAAATAGAATATAAAAACCATAAAGAAATAGGAAACATAATAACTATTTACAAAGAGGTTTTTAAAAAGAGTTCGGTTTGCCACATCTACTATGAAATGAAATTCCGAACATACGGACTGACGTTTCCTTGAATTCTAGTTAGTTTTGAACCTTATTCTAACTAGTAATGTCTTTTTTGACAGGATTATGTGTTTTGTTGTTTCGAATGGACACTTTCATAGTAGCCCCCGCTTGTTTTTACTTTTCAATGACTTGACGTTTGATATGTCTAATTACAGTAAATGTCATAATAAGTGAATCCTTTTCTCTTTATCAACAACGTTATTACATAGATTTATGGATGTAGTAATCAAACAGGATTGAGTACTCGGAATCAAAAAACGGGCCCACGTGAAGACAACGAGGACAGAGGTGTTTGTCCTTTTCATACAGGGTGTCTACACAATTAAAAATTTATGGGATGTTATATAAGTACATAGTTGATTAAACGACCATTCGTACGATATTGCCCTACTAACCATTGTACGAAACCAGCTACCGTCGTATGTATGTGCAAAGTGACTCTTACACATCGATAATTAGATTTTCGTTGAGTCAAAATGTTACACATCTTCGTGTGTCTCAACAAGAACAAAGGCTTTCTATTAGAATAAAATTGGTACAGGTTATATAATAGCATAGACTAAGTATAATAATATACTAGCGTAAGTATATTCGACAGACATTTTTATCAGTTACTAGCGAAACCCGCGCAACTTCGTTTGCGTGTATCCCGCTTTCCCGTGGGAATTTTGGAATGTATGATACTTTAAAACCTTCCCCTTGAATCACTCTATCAATTAAAAAAAACCGCATCAAAATCCGTTGCGTAGTTTTAAAGATTTAAGCATACAAAGGGACAAAGGGACATAGGGACATAGGGACAGAAAAAGCGACTTTGTTTTATACTATGTAGTGATGTGGTTTTCAAAGTACCTATTTTTTAAAATTTATTATCGCAAAAGATTTATTTTTTCGCATTTCGCAAAAAATAATTTTTTTGCGATATCTATTATCGTTGAAAATGAACCGTACAAAATAGCTATTAAATAGCTATATAATATCGTTGAAAATGAACCGTACAAAATAGCTACATGATTATTTATATATTTCATCCATACATTGATTAATCTATACTAATATTATAAAGAAGTAAAGTTTGTGTGTTTGTATATTTGTTAAATTGTAAGGGGTAATCTCGCGATCTACTGAACCGATTTAAAAAATTCTTTCACCAATAGATAGCCACATTATTGCTGAGTGATATAAAAACCCGAAAAATAAAAAGACTTTTACGTGGTAGTCTGTTTTGCAAAGTAAATCGGAGAAAAAACGGTCGAATGAAAGCGTTTCTTACGAACGCCTGTACTAAAAAAGGATTATTAACATTATGCCCAACGAAGTGGGGACGGGTCCGCTAGAATACTATAATGGGAGTCGTTTTACAAAAAAAAATTGAGCGCTTTGTGGTATATTTGATGGTACCCGTCACAAGGTCTGCTATTTAATTGGTTTTCCCTGAAGACTGTTAATTCGTTATTTCTTCTAAACTAATAAGAATACAATAAAATCCACGAAATTAGTTTTTCATTTTACTAATTCAAAATTATCAGTTACATAAAAATACCTAAAAGATGTGTAAGTGAAAATGTGTAAAGATAATTGAAAAAATTTCCTAGAAGAAAATTTGTATCATTCTCACAGAACTCCTAAATAAGTAAACTCGAGCGTTGCTCAATCCGTTACTTTGCCCGCGTCGTGGGCTTGCTCACTGCTGCAAGCATGCCCCGCTGTCCTGGGGCCCGATTGGGGCAAAATGTTTGCCTTGTGCAGTATTCGAAGTTCGAACCAAGCCCTCGCTCGGGATAAAGTGACCATCGCTAGTCACTTTGACGACCAGGGGCCCGATTCTACTAAACAAATGCACCAATGGACTCTCAATGGTGTCTCAATCGTGTGACTCTTTTCCTCATTAATTATAAATCATAATGATTCGAATAAACACCTGAGTAATGTTATACAAACATTATTCGTAGGTAGGTGCAATGCAACAAACATCGTCTAAATAAATGGTTGATAAGTAACCCATTGACTTTAACAAAGACATGACTGGCTTAAATAATTTTGTAAAAACAAACGGGAGCCAGCAGTGCTTAAACCAAAATTAAATGGTAAGACATTAAATTCAAACAACTTGTTTTGCCATTTAAATCGTAAATATTTTCTGTATTTACTATCGATTGGTATTAAAAAATACGCATTAAGTAGGTCTAAGGAAGCCATAAAATAGTTTTTGGAAACTAACTTTAAAGTTGTTCTAAGATCCTCTAGCTTAAAGTGTTCTGTTTTAATAAATTTATACATATAAAGATTTTAGATTTAATATGAAACGAGATTTACCATTTTTCTTTTTTATTAAGAAATAACTGGACAAAAACTGACACACGTCACAGGGTACACACTCAGATATTGCGCCAGATGATAAAAGTTCGTCAATGGATTCCTTTTAAACAACAACCTCGGAGGCTGATAATTTTGGTGATTGTGCATTTTTTGCTGACTGCCTGCTGTTTGTCTGCTGGAACTTAGTTTAAATTACGGGTTTGAGGTTGCGTAGCTGTATTTTTGTGTCTAGATGCTTTGATCTCTGCTCCAGATTTATTAGCTTTGGCAGCTTTTAAAGTGTCAGTCACTTTCTCACGAAATAGGTAAGTATCGACCTCGGTTTCGTAAAGTTGACTTTTAATATCTTTTTTAATAGAAGCACATATATAAGGCTTCTACGCTTCATAGACTTACTAAACGTAAGTCACAGAGTAATTGAGCACCATCAAGTAATGGTTTTATAACTGACAAGTCTTTTTGTTCCATATTAAACATATAAGTGATGGCGGCAGTTACTTGGTTTTGTTTTCCTTCGAGGGCCTTAATTCATAATTCATTTATTCATTGCAACACGGTGTAACAATAAGAACAAGCATGCTACGTCAAAACATGAGATGCAATGTAGGTTTGGACTCTAAACATAAAATAATCATAACTTATTTGAATATTGTACAATTAATTACATACTCAGAGAAGCTGCGTGTCAACTATGATTTAGGTATTCAGCAACACTATAGAATGTTTTATTACTCAACCATTGAAATAATTTAAATTTAAACTCTATAACATAAATGTTAAAGAAAGTAACCACTCCATAAAGGTCCTTTCCTATTCGCAAGCGCAAGTGAAAGAAGGTACTAGCGCCACCATGCAGAACTAAACTGTGTTAAATGGCTTTCGCTGGAGCTATTCGAATGTTACAATAAGGCCCGGCGCCCATTATCGGTATCGGTACGACTGAGGATTTTAGGTGGCAAATAGCAATATACTATAACATAATGGCAATAAAGTAGAAATTTCCGTGATATGTGGTCGTAATAACAAAAATACCGCTTCGGTATGCTTGAGGCTGCTGTATCGGCAGCCTTGAGAAGGCTTCGGGATGCTTCGGCATCCTTCGGTACGCCGCCGGCGCCGAGGCAACACTCGGGGGATAGCTTGCCCTGCGGGGCGAGGACGGTGCGGCATCCTTAAGGACGCCTCGTCATCCCTAAGAACGTTGCAGCATGCCAAAGCATAATTGCCGATAGTGTGCGCTTGCATGTAGGATGCCGAAGGATCCTTTTCCTTGCCGATGCCGATAATGGGCGCCGGGCCTTAAACTGATTCGAATGTTACAATGAAACCAATAGGCTTGTGTCAACTAACAATGAAATCAATGGATGAATGTTTCTAGACGTAAATTGTAATATTTAAACAGGGAAAACCGAAATAATTCCACATAAAAATTAATGATTATTGTTATTTTTACAAATTAAAATCAAATAAATACCCCCCCTGGCTCCTCCGCTGTGAACGCCAGTCAGAACGTATTACGTCACATAGTGGTTGACCGGAACACGTATGAATAATTTATTCGGAGTTTTTATACTTGTATTTATACACTGGGGCACTATACAGTTTTTAAAATACGAGATTTCCATTTTTATTTCAACAAAACAAACTTTTGCCGTAAGTGAACACAATCGTTTGCCACTATGTGACGTCATTCACGACGCCATGACACTTTCTTGTGTTTTTACGCCAGATTAAAAATATTTTCTTAAAACTTAAAATATGTGTTTTAAATATAATTTTTATCATGAAATATTATTTTTTTGGGGTAATACAGGTACTAAACTAACGAAATAAGCCATTTTTGAAATTTACGACACAGGCCTATTATCAGGTCATTATCGGAAAAAACATTATCGATTTAATTGGTTTTCGCAGTATAGCGGCCGTCTGCAGATAATTAATCAATGATTACCTGTTATTAAGCCTGAGACGTTATCAGTTATAGTCTAGTGTAGTACGGGTACTGGTACACTGATATACCAGTTACATATTTAATAAAAGGCGTTTTTTTTTCCGATCAAAAAGTGCGAAAATGTCTCCACCGCCCTATAAATATGCTTATACGAAGATGGTAGAAGCAGTTGTTAATACACGCGTTAGAATCGGCATTATCATTTTCTTTTTTGTACTGTTTGTGTTAGCAATAACCGGCTCCGGAGTATACTGTCTTCTGTGGGGACGACGACAGTGTGAAAATTTAACGAAGGTAATTCTTTATTTTATTCACGGCAAGTTGGACAAAATGTTTTAAAGTTGTTGACACATAAAATTAAAGCAGTCACTATCAAAATAAAAAATAAAAAGCGATGTGAGATGTGCCGCCCGGGTACCTACACACATCCTCCGCTCGACCGCGCCCCCGCTTGCTCGCGTCGCGTGCAGCACAAAATTCAATAGAAAAATTAGTCATCTCTGGTGGAAACCGAGTTGTATACACATACAACCCACCAGTCCACCAGAGCGGTCTTCTATGCATATCCTAAAACATTTATCGAATTGTGATGAAACTTTGTTATGATGTTCTGATGACGCCCGCGACGATTACCTAGGTACTGGTTCGAATAATCTAAAAACGAGAGCGAAACTAAGAGCATAACTAGTATAAGGAAAAGTTATTGTGGATTGCAAAGTGATGTTTGGAAACACACCCACATAAACATAATATAGAGCTTTATATTGGGGATAGAACCTATCTGGCATATCGACCCGCCGCCATTTTTATTTTTTTTCGAAATCGCGGCGCACCATGAAAGTGGTATGTATGGGTAAAGGACATATAGACGAACAAAAAATGTCAAGTAACATGGTACCCTAAAGTGTCACGTTCCCGAGATATTTGGAGGTAAAATCGTCATATGAGTACAACAACAATCATTAAAAATAGACTTCTTACGTGTCTATAGACATCAGATTGTATCCAAATAATCGTTCTCATGTTGATTAATATTATTATTGTTTATTGGAATAGATTGGGTAGGTAATTACACTACATACTACTAGGAGCACAATTATTTGCCTAATAAATCGCATCACATCGCAAATAATCGCAATAAAACGCTTTATTATGTCAAAGTATATCCCGCGCGCGTAATGTACCTACATACGCTACCTACATACACGTAAGAAGTCTATTTTTAATGATTGTCGTTGTACTCATTTGTCGATTTTACCTCCAAATATCTCGAGAATGTGACACTTTATGGTACCATGTTACTTGACATTTTTTGTTCGTTTATATGTCCTCTATCCATACATACCAATTTCATCGTGCGCCGCGATTTTGAAAAAAAATCAAAATGGCGGCGGGTTGATATGCCAGCGCCCATACAAAAAAGTTCAAACCCCAGGGCGGATTCGACCAAACACAAAGTTACACGAGTTTTACTATTCCGGGAATAATTTTACTCTTTGAATTTACCCTTGGGTATCTTCGTTCATGTTTTTCCAATGTACTCGAGGAGTACGTTAAACTCGGTATTGTTATTCTGCGGAGTAAAAAGAATGATAAATGAATGTATAAACCGACAAAAATCATTTTACTTATTTGTTTCTTCTAGCTTGCCTTGGAATGACGCAACAATTCAATTTTGTAGGTTAATACAGATACAAATTTCAAATGTTGACAGATTATTTTCACAAGTGACACCTCTGCTCTGACAATTTTGTTGTTATTCTCAGACTAAACCTTTACTCCGCCAAAATTGCCCGTGTAAATATTTACTCGTGTATAGTTATCTTATTCTTTGGTTAGTAGTTGGTAGAATGCATAATCTCCTTACTCTTAGATTAAGCAGTAGTTACACTCGAGTAAAGACTTACTCAAGTTTGGTCGAATCCGGCCTTAGACGTTGGTCAAAAAGCTACCTAGGTGTATGTACTATCCTCATCTAGCGCACAGCACTAGCGTTTACTCCTACTATTTTTATTTTTATTTATTTCCAAAATAATTTAATACATTAGTTTATTTACCGCACGACTTAAGCCACGCAGGGCTTATCTTATCGACGGCTGGTCGCTCACATACAGTTTTTTTAAATATTTTTTACATTTGGCACCATTATAGCCTTGAGAAAACATGCATTGAATGTGTTCATCTGTCTCATTTAAGTAACAAGGTATGAGATAATTTGAAATACGAGTTCCATAAATATTGTTAAATTTAGGTAGCAGATATTTCAATGACTTTAATTGTCTTAAGTGATTTGGTCTCGATTTTACATCTAGCTGTATTGTTTTGTTACATTCAGAAAGTATAAGCATTTTAGCCTTATCGAATACATTGATTACGTTACAGAATTTAAAAATTTCTAGCTCATTATTATTTAGTCTATTTTTTACATTATACGGTATTATTGTTTTAAGAATTCGCAACTGAAGGTTATATATGTCCATAATGTATGTTTTATAGGTCCTACCATAACTGCTCAAGCCATAGCTGATTACAGAGTCGGCTAGTGCCAAGTACAAAAGTCTGAGTGATGTGTAGGGTAGTTTGTGTTTTAATATTACCATTTTGCTTAGGATTGATCTAAGTTTATTGCAGACATACTCTTTATGCGGACCCCAGTTTAATCTGTTGTCAATCTTAAGACCAATTTACGTATGTTGGTCCACGAACTCGAGATTAGGGCACGTGCAGCCCGCAGCGGCATCAGCATGGAGACAGTCATGACTGTGAACAGTTATAGTAGGCTGCACACATGTTTTATTGTGTGAAGAGTGAATATGTATTGCCTTAGTTTTTGTGGCATTAATCAATAATTTTACATCGTGTGGTGTGACCATTTACTAATCAAATTAAAATTATTTTGTAAGATTTTTCAACTTCGTTTATATCTTTGTAGGCAACCAATAGACATGTATCGTCCGCAAACTGGTACACAGATCCCTCACTGATTATATTACACATCGTTTACATAAATAAGATACTCAGTTGGGCCGATTATGGAGCCCTGCGCCGTACCTTTGATGGTTAACGGGACCCTGTATACCACTCCGCGTCAATTTATTATACAATCCTTACTTCCTTACTAATATTATAAATGAGAAAGTGAGTTTGTTTGTTTGTTTGTTTGTTATTCCTTCACGGCTTGACTAAGCAGCCGATCATTATGAAAATTGGCATACATATTGTTGGGGGTACAGAGCCCAACATAGGCTACTTTTTATCCCGTGAAAGTATGTAGTTCCAATGGGAAAATAAATTTTCTACTATAGAGGGCGTTGTATCGGCCAACAGATGGCGCCACAAGTCGCGCTATGGGTTGTTTTGTTGTTAAACGAGATCTATACAGTCATAACATTAACGCGAGCGAAGCCGCGGGGAAAAGCTAGTATAGAATAATCGAGCATATCAAATGCTTTGGAGAAGTCATTTTATTATCGTGCATTTTATTATCAAAATAATGATATATTTCATCTGTAAAATTAAATAGTAATTGTGTTGTGCTTTTCCCTTTTTGAAATACGTATTGATTACTGAACTAATTTAAGTAAAAATTACATAATATGCACGACATAAATTCACATATCGTACATTTATACGTACGGGTAAAAATATAAAGCCATTAAAACGTAAATTTCCCTTAATCAATACATCATAAGGTCAGAAACTTAAAGGTTGAGAATGAGCAAAATATAAGGTAAAATTAACTTTGAAACTCGACCAATAGTTAATATTATACTTGTAGGTGCATATTAGGTGTATATGCGACGTAATTTTTTCTTATACTGGGGACCTTTAGATCGACGCACACGCTAATCTCAGAAACGGCTGAACCGATTTGGATGCGGTTTTCACTAATATGTAGCGATTTGCTCAAATTAACATTTAGTGTATGTTTCTTTTCAAAATTCCTACGGCAACGGGAATAACGGGACTGAACGTGTAAATCACTGACTACTGAAGGGATTATAATGAAATTTGGTTCACGAGTAGAATTTAATCTGGAGTAACACATAGGGTATTTTTATCCCGAAATTTCCACAAGAACGGGAATAATGAGACTGAACGTATAAATCACTGAATCATTACGTGTTCTGAAACTGCAAGTGCTAGAAGTTTCCAATGTTTCATGGAGGTTCCTTTCGTTATTTTGCGAAATTCCCATGGGAAAGGGAATAATGGCACTGCACGTGTATTACCCGGGACGCTCAATCTAGCTGAAAGATTCTATCATCTATATATATAAAATTTAAAGTCCTGACTGACTGACTGACTGACTGAACTATATATCAACGCACAGCCCAAACCGGTGGGTCTAGAGATTCCAAATTTAGACTAAGAAAGGATTTTTCAAAATTCCCACGGGAAACCAAGATACCTTTCTGAGATAAAAACTTGGGATAAAAAGTACCCTATGTGTTTATAAGGTATAACACATATTAGGGTATGCGCATACTTTCTAGATAAAAAGTACAATAGTTGTAAAACCTTGGATAAACTCATAACTTTTTATCGCAAAAAGTATGCGATTCCCGTAGGATTAGATTAGTAGAGAGATATAGATGGCGCTACTGTGCATAAATAAATACACACAAACGAAGTTGCGCGGGTTACACTCTAGGTGATGATAAGGGACCGACCCGTTGCTTCGTGGGGCATGCCTCGTCATATCATTTGTATGGATTTTCCGTCATCGCGAGTATCACTCATATTTGCAAACGAAACGGTCGCTTTCTGCGTTAAATATCAGTTCTAAAAGTGTCTTTTTTTTTTCAAACAAAAAGTGCGAAAATGTCTCGAGCTCCGCGCGCCGAAAGTGTTTTTGTGAAAGTGGAAGAAGTAGTTGTTAATACACGCGTTAGAATCGGTATTGTGCATGTCGTTTTTGTACTGTTTGTGGTAGCACTAATTGGCTCTGGGGTGTACTGTCTTCTTGGGGGACGTCAGTGTAAACTCTAACGAAGGTAATTCTTTATTTTATTCACGGCAAGTTGGACAAAATGTTATAAAGTTGTTGACACATAAAATTAAAGCAGTCACTATCAAAATATAAAAAAACGGGCAAGTACGTGTCGGGCCACGCACAATGTAGGGTTCCGTATTTGCTACGCTTTGCTTGCCTGCAGACGAGTACAATGCCATATTCTATGACATTTGTAAGTTTTCATGAAATAAATTTTATTTTATAAGTTCGTCGGCTATTACTCGGTAACTAGTAGAGCCTACTTAACCGTTATAGTTTTCATTGAAGGTTCAACATATGGACTACTACCATGATTTTTTTCAAATGTTAATCAGGTATGACTCAAATCTTTTTCCGAAACTAAGTTTTCGTTACACTTGTATTGTTACTAGGATACACATTATATTATATTTAGAACTAGCGAAACCCGCGCAACTTCGTTTGCGTATATCTTGCTTTCCCGTGGGAATTTTAAAAAATCCTTTCTTAGTGCTCCCCTACGTGGTAAAAGGAACCTCTTTGCAAAATTTCAAGTTTCGGCGTTGATTGTCAGTCAGTCAGTCAGTCAGTCAGCTTCTCCTTTTATATATATAGATTGCAATCCAAACATTTATATAAGATGTTTTTCTGGGATAAAAAATAGCCTACCTATGTCACTCTCCAGACCTTAATCTATTCCCAAAAAATATATATCCATCCATTCGTTACTTTCGACGTGAAATAAGAGCAAAAATACAAGCAAACAAACAAACACACATTCGCATTTATAATACTAGGATTACTTATTATGTATGTATATTGTTTGTTGAATACAATAACTGATAACCAGTCTATGCCGCCATGTTGTATTCATAATATGGTGGTCGAACTAAAGTAATCTTTAACAAATCAGAAGTTTCTTAATGAATTAAATTCTTAATTAATTTAATTAAAATAAATAAATTGTACACAACACAATTCACACATCGCCACGAATCACACAACGCCATCTAGTCCCAAACTAAGCAACTAAGCTTGTACTATGGGTACTAGAGTGCTGATAAATATACTTAAATACTTTTTTTTGTAAATAATTATTGATTATACATAGAAAACATCCAGACCAAGGCAAACAAACATGTTCATGCACACAAATGTTTGCCTTGCGCAGGATTCGAACCCGCGGCCCTTGGGATAAAATGACCATTGTTAGCCACTCGACCACCGGGCCTGTCATCAATATAATAGTATAATGCGTGTTTTCCCCAAGGATTTTACAATTTTTTAAATTTATAGGTATTTAATGATAGTTGGTTTCGTTCAAAATGTTTCAAGAAAAATTAATTTGATTGTACTGTTATGAGTGTCATCATCATATGTGAACCCATAATCAAATCATCATCAATCATCAGAAATGATGTTTAAACAGTTATCTTGAGATACGAAGGCGGAACGTTGATGTTGAACTCTCCGCCCATAAATGTCATCTCAAGTGACACCTATAAAAAGGTTATCGCTACTGCGCAGGCGTCTGCGATTTGCAGTTAATTAGCTTTTATGATTTTTAAATGAATTAACTAAACTAACTATACTAAAGGAGGTAATTTCGCATCTTCATTTATAGGGCGAAATTGTTTTTGCACAGATTCTGTGACAATGACCTCGCGCGGTGTGCATAGATTAAATAATTGCTTGCGCTTGCGTCACCTACCTACCATAAAGATTCGACGCATTGGTTTCGGTTTGTAAATTATGTTAAGTAGGTAATTGATTGTATTGTTATAGCGAGCAGCACGACCAACAACACTGTAATGATTAAAAGAAATATTGAAACAGATGGTCCAAATAGAAATAGGTTGAAATTGAATAATATAAGTAATAGAAATGTGATTTTTATTTTTAGGTACATTGAATTGTTTAACGAAAATGGCGGGTTGCATATTAAGATACGCAAAAATGATTTTATGACTATGAAAAAGTCTGAGAAAATATCTTATATAGCGTATATATGTTAGACTTTATTGTAATAAATGATGAATACCAAATTAAATGTTTAATTATTTGTCCTCACTAGTAATAATACCTATCTACCTACAGTACATTACATGTTGGTAGTTATTTCTTAATACATCTATGAAATACTAGCGAAACCCGCGCAACTTCGTTTGCGTGTATCCCGCTTTCCCGTGGGAATTTTTAAATTTTTCTCTCCGTAAGAACCATCCTCGTACTTCAAGGAATATTCTAAAAAAAAAATCAGCCAAATCGGTCAAGCCGTTTTCATGTTATGTCGTGACAACGGAAAACGGGTTTCATTTTTATATATATAGATAATAGCAACTGATTAAAATTGTATACAGGTAAGTACATTACATATTTATGGAGGTGACTGTAGGTACATAATAGTAAAAAATATGACTAGTCATAATATTTTTAATTTTTAGGCTCACACATATATTAACATAATAATAATTATATCCTATGTCTGGTACCCATAAAACAATACTCCTTACTTTCGGACCAGGTGGAGGTGTGTAATTGTGAGTACTATTATTTATAAATAGCTTCATTATAAATTTACTTTTGATTCCATCTCAGTTTATATTTATTAGTAAATTTTTTTTTTATACAAAAACTAATGAAGATAAGCACAAACACCTATAAAGCTGATATTATACCTATTTGCCCTTCTGTTCGGTAGTCTGTACGGTGGTCTATGAAAAGTACGTTGCGTTGAACGCGACGCGTAAGCGCCATGAAATAGACGGCTCTTCCGCCCTTTTGGTCGCGAGAAAATTTGGACCTTGAAATAGATTTAGCGCTGCAGTGCTGCGTAATACATGTATTATAATGCTTGATTAAAGAAATAATTTATAGTTACAGCATTGCAGCGGATTTTAGTTACAATTTAAATAAAAATGCAGCAAGAATTGTTCTAGAATCTGCTTGTCTATTCCTTTAGGTCGATGCTACATAGTAATAATTAGAACATAGTAATAAAACAAAGTCGCTTTTCGCTGTCTGTGTGTCCCTATGTACGCTTAGATGTTTAAAATTACGCAGTGGATTTTGTTGACAATGTGAAATTTATATGTCACAAATCACAATAATACAAACAGAGTTGGGTAGTCCCAAAAAGGGCACATTTAACACACGTAGGTCTAGCACACCAGTTAATATTCCAAAGTTTAAAAACAAAAAGCATCAAGGTTAAATCAGTTCCTATTTCCTTTAAACATACATCTTTGCAAAGGAAATGATTTGTTCAGCTGACCAGCTGACCTGACTTTTTGTTGTTTTTTATGCGACCCACGTCCGCTTAAACAAGCTTACCGGTGTCTGTAGTAGTCTGTACCACGTGCTGGAGACGTGACGAAACATGGCCTGATCGCACGCCTCACGCCACCGCGCCAGAAGAGCTCCCCACTGTCCCCACCACCCGTCTCGGCGACACGCCATGCCACGCCCTGCCTCAACCGCATATCACAAAGGAGATTCTGCTTTTTATTACCGGTCGCGGTGGTATTCCCCGACACTTTTATTTATCAGCTGACTATAGACCGTTCACAGTTTTTTTTTACCCCTGACGATATAAAAACAGGTTTAAAACACTCAAAATAAGAGCGCTCCGTGTATATTGATCAAACTGCTCGATCAGTCCGTCGTCTATGTCGACTCACACATTATTCTGCTACAGAATTATTCTTGTGACACTTGTTTGAGTGTTTTAAATCTGTTTAATACATCTGTCAGAGGTAAAATAACTACGAACGGGGTTGTATACTTGACCATTACGTAGTAACTACATATATATATTAGTAAACTGCGACTGGATGCTAAAGCAATGAAGTTAAAACTACGTGCGCGTGCCAGGAGCGTTAGCGATTGGTATTGAATAAATGATGTTTGAGGTAGTATAGTAATAATGAACCACAGATTCCTAAAGTACTGACCATAAATGCTGCTGGCATTTGGCAACTGAACTGTTAGTTTAGCCGCTTTGTTTTTGTGAGGATCTCTAATTATTCTGAAAATATAATATAACCCACCCGGGCCCGATATTGTAGCTTCCCTACGGTGAAAGAATTTTTCAAATCGGTCCAGTAGTGTCATTGATGATTAAAGGTTGTTATGAAGATAGAAATTGTCATAGCGAATATTTTATTCCTCAGGTTGTATAGGGGTTTTCAACAAGAACTTTGTTTTCTAAAACAAAATAAAACAAAGAATTTAGATGAAGACGATTAAATTTTTATTAATTAATGCGTAGTGGTTACCACGCCAGACCGCCACCCAGGAGGTCCCGGGTTCGATCCCCGGTCGGGTCATGATGAAAAACGAACTTTTTCTGATTGGCCTCGGGTCTTGGATGTTTATCTATATATGTATTTGTTATAAAATATAATATCGTTGAGTTAGTATCCCATAACACAAGTTTCAAACTTACTTTGGGGCTAGCTCAATCTGTATGAATTGTCCCTATATATTTTTTTTATTTTTATTGTATTACGAAGAGAAACGTTTGGCAATTATGAATGAAATATATCTGACAAATGTCCGCCACGAGCACGCTGACAGATGTCGATTCTTTTTTAATAACTTTTTGGCAAATGGCGGGTCTATTTCGTTAATCACATCACGGATTTTCACTTGTCAGGGTACGTCAACAAGCAAAATTGCCGCATTTGGGCTTCTGAAAATGTGAAATCAATTATTGAGAAGTCTTTGAATGCTCAACGTGTCACTGTATGGTGCGCTAAGTGGTCCGGAGGCGTGATTGGGCAGTTTTTTTCGAAGATAAGGCTGGAAATGCGGTAACGGTCAATGGATCACGCTATCGCGAGATGTTAACAACTCAATTTTGGCCTATTATTGATGACGTGGATATCAGTGACATGTGGTTTCAACAGGACGGTGCCACATATCACACAGCCAATGAAACAAGCAATTTATTGCAAACAAAATTTCCCGATAGCATTATTTCACGAAATTCAGCCGATAAGTGGCCAGCCAGATCGTGTGATTTAACACCATTGGATTATTTTTTGTGGCTATGTTAAGGACAAAGTCTATACGGAGCCAATCGAATCGATTGCAGCCTTGAAACTCAAAATCTGTGATGTGATTAACGAAATACCCGCCATTTTGCCAAAGTGATTAAAAACTTTGATGAAAGAATCGATATCTGTCAGCGTGTTTTTACATACATAGATTTGTTATCATGAGGTGACCAGCTGGCACGTTATTTCTCCATAAAGGAACTATTTTAAAGTATTCACATCATAAGGACTGCTCGTATACATAGATAAGATAACCCTATGTGTTTTTATTTTTATACCACACGCATACAATATATTTTATGGGCTCAAATTGATCGTTGATATTGAGAATTATAGAACTCATAATTTTATGTAGGTATTTATACGTATTTTTAAAAACGCTTTCTGAATCATCCCAACATTGTATTATCTTGGGAGTACCTACTAAGAGAAGCTCTTTCCGCATCCTATGAAACCGCGGGAGGAAATTCCTATGAAATCGCATTGTGTGTGTGCTACCACTTGGGCTCCAAGGTGTGATGATGAAACCTGCCGATGATGGTGAGCGGTAGTAAGTACCTCTCATCATCATCCTACTAATCTTAGGCGAATTTTGTTACTTCTTCACGCTCAAATGGCTGGGCTAGTTTTTATGATATTTGGTATGTAGGTAGCTGATACCTTGCTTTAACACATAGGTAGGGTACTTTTTATCCCGAAAAGTACGCGATTCCCGTAGGATTTGGTCAAAAGTCTGACAATCAATGGCGCTTTATATAAAGTGAATGGCTACAGTTTCGGATTTCGCTAGTAGTAAATAATTCCTTGGAACACAGTCCGTTACACAAAAAGTCTACCCTTCAGACAGGATGTAGGTGAATGAGAAACAACAAGCAAATAAAGCGGAATTGGCATCCGTGGAGTCACAGTTCTCTCAAGGTAGAGTCCTAAGGCCAGTGAACTCCGTGTTCGGACGACGTTTAGCATACCTTGTTTTTGATTCAGAATTAACCTTTTCACCATCCTGAACGCGATGTCTCGCTGTACGCCATCATAACGATTCTATAGTACTAAAGTTACTTGTGCAGAAGTAGTGGCGTGGAGTGCACGAAAATCCCGAACTGTGTACAAGTGATTGGCGGTGAACAGGTTAAATAAGATCTACCAGACGGTAGATCGATGAAACCGATCCAAACAGACGAATTAAAGACATGCGTTTTGTATAGGTTTAATTTAAAAATAGTTATTAAAAAAATGTACTTATACTGGCAGACCATAAAGCCACCCAGTATTTACAGAACAGCAACAAAAATTTATGAATTGTAGTAAAACTGTTACTTTTAAAGTGATTTGAGATTATGCCCAAAACATCCTTATAATGCATCACTTACCATCGACAGTTAAACAGGCCATTCACGTCTGATTTGCGTGTAGGATAAAAAATATTGACGTGTTAGTTAAGGCATTTCTTGTAAATCTACTTGCAAAATAAATGATTGTATTTTTTATTTTATGACAGGAGGCAAAGATTTATATACCTACATGAACATGTATTTATTATTATTATTTATTGTTAGTTCCTCCCACAGTGAAACTGGTGAAACCAAGCTGGTCCCGTACTGTAAGTAAAGTGCAAACAGCGACTATTAAATAAAAACACTTCACGAGCCAAGGTTCTGTTTTAAAAAATTACTATTTTAAAAATATTAAAACCTGATTAAAATTATTTCTAATCTTTATTTAAAGGGCGAAATTGTTTTGGCACAGATTCTGTGTATCGTGAACATGATAAGTTACAATGACCTCGCGCGATCAAAAATAAGCTAGAGCGCTTGCGTCACCGTCCACCGAGCAAAAAGATTCGACGCATCGGTTTCGGTTTGTAAATGACGAATTTCATTACTTACCTTAATAGTTTAAATATCTCATACAAAATACCATCAGGCTGGCCGTATGCTTGTTTGCCACCTTAATGGTACCTATATAAAATAATAATAATAATAGGAATTGAGCTGGTTAGTGATTGAGACGGACACGAGATTTGAACAATTTTTTTTGTTAGAGCCGCTTCATAGGTCATCGAAACCGCAAATTTCATATGGAAACAAACAAAATACCATCGAGAGAGTATCCTGAATTCCTCATGGAGGCGCAAAAAAGGGATACTATACTCGATGGGTGCAAATAACCTACAAGTCTCATTGATAAATAATAATAAGTTTTTATTTAGTTTATGTGTATTGTAATCTTTGACGAGAGAGTGTCTGATAGGACTGGTAAGGACCGACTCTCTGAATATTTTTTTTTTGCCGTAGGTTATAAATATGATACCTACACGTAGAAAACACCCAGATATAAATAAGTTCAAAAATTCCCACACAATGTTTACATTTTAGAAATGGATTTTTCGATCGGAAGACAGGTTGTAGTCACCAAACCGGTTATGCGAATTCTCGGAAATGCAAGTTTGTGAATTTCCAAGAATTCGCATAACCGGTTCGACCTTGACAACTGAACGGGTTACAATAACACTACCGGGTGGCATGGCAACAATATATAGTATAGTACAGGATATATCGTAAGAAGATCGTATAATTGCGTTCTTTTTATAGACATTCAATGACTGCACAAAATAAAACATTGATTAGATAAGTAGATTTGAAACCCTTTCTTCCTCATTGATATTCGTCCTTGTAGCACAGAATAGACAATAGTACTACGTACTTGTAGTCTCAAAATATTTTAAATATTTTGCAGTTTTAGCGGTGTTGGGACTATCAGACTAAATATACTCCCATCCTTCCTCTATTTTGTCTTTATGTAATAAGGCGAGTGCACTACATAATCCAACAACTCTCTTTTCATCTTTACTTTTTAATTTTAATTTCTTTGCTCTTCGCCATTGAATTTATTAAAGATGTTATATAATGAGAGTTATGCGGCAGCGTTATCTCGATCTAGGGTCGCCAGTTGAGGAGCTCGATGGGTCGCTGTGTCGCACCGCACTCTAATATGAACACGCAAGTTGAGCAAGTTGCAAGTTTGGATGGGTTTCGTTATCTCGAGCTTCTCCGTGCTTCGGAGGGCACGTTAAGCCGTCGGTCCCGGCTGTTGTCGATAGATGACAGTCGTTAAGTCAAGTCGGTGGCCTTCGGGCGGTTTGAAAACACCGATCTCTGCCAACCCGCATTGGAGCAGCGTGGCAGAGTACGCTTTAATCACCTTCGATTGAAGGTAGACCCGTATCCCTGCAGTGGGATGATTATGGGTTGATATGATGAGTGATCGCCAGTTTCATCGCTAAGAGCCCATTGCTTTAGACGACCTCCGTGGTGTAATGGTTAACACGCCGGACCGCCACGCCGGACCGCCACGCCGTCCAGGAGGTCCCGAAAAATAATACAGACATCATTGTTATTGAAAACTGTATTCAATTATGTATGAATTTTTACTTTTAATCGAAGTGGTAACATGGTATAGGTGAGTCTGATCACGTCTGAGTCACAATGCCTACGTGACTTGTGGCGAGCCGAGAATGGCAGTAACATTGAATTTTTAAAATTAAACCTTTACTTGTACATCGTACGGCACATAATTATATGTATATCGACGCACGACCGGATGTTTCAATTTTGTGTGCAAACAAATGTTGATTCTGGATTTATGAAGAGATTGACACAATTAACTGAAATTGTTATTTAAATTATTGAATAAAGACACAATGGTGAGTTTTTTGAGAGCCTTTTTGACGACCAATGGTTACCATGCCGACAACCACCCAGGAGATACCGGGTTCGATTCGTTCGAATCATAGTCGGGTCATGATGAAAAACGAACTTTTTCTGATTGGCCTCGGGACTTGGATGTTTATCTAAATAATATTATTGTATTTGATATAAAATATAGTATCGTTGAGTTAGTATCCCATAACACAAGTTTCGAACTTGCTTTAGGGCTAGCTCAATCTGTGTGATTTGTCGCTAAAATAAAATAAAATATACATAGTTAATTAGTCGAAAGTGAATTTTACCGGGCTACGAACGGCATAAAACGTGTTTTTACTTTTTAGCGACGGCCCCAGTTATACATAATCACAACGATGACTCACAGTTTATCGCTAAGGTCAACCAACAACCATATTAAACCACTTCTGTCTGCGATTATTAGCAGTAAAATGTATGATGATGTATTAGTAGTTAAATGATAAACAATCTTTATCATTTGCGATTCCGTTTTTTTTTTACTTTTTCGTATATTCATGCTAATATCACAAAAGTTAGGAAGTATAGAATGGATGTAATTAAATAGATAGGTAAAACATTTATTATTTTATTTAAACATAATTTTCTTACATAGACAGGGAAGAGACCGTTAAATAAACATAACTTATTTTCCTGACATCCGTTTTAAATGAAACAAAGCCTAAATTCGCTCTATCTTCCTGTGAAAACAGCATAAAAATCCGTACAGTAACTTAGAAGATGTGCGCGTTCAAACGGACAAACAGACAAAAAAATAAAAATAAAATTTTTCGTTTTTATTACCTTTCTCTAACTGTTCCGTCTCCATTTTTGTCAAATACTAGACCATTATTTCCTTGCATAAACGATCATATGTAAACTATATAGTCATGTGTTAAAAGGAAGTTCATTAATAAATTAGGACCTTATATATTACTAGCTTTTTTGCCCGCGACTTCGTCCGCGTGAAGTTCCGGATCCGTTCCTGTGAAAACCACATTGAATTTCGGAAAAAGCTATAGCCTATGTCACTCCCTGATAATGTAGCTTTCTACTGGTAGAAGAATTTTTGAAATCGGTCCAGTAGTTTCGGAACCTATTCAATGCAAACAAACATACAAACCAACAAACAATCAAATCTTACCTCTTTATAATATTAGTATAGATATAGATTAGTATAAATAATCTCATAGGGAAAAACCGGTTTAACTCTATTTTTTATTTATCAATAGTATTCATATTGTACTAAGTACTATTACAAAGTTTCATAACGATGCTTACATTATTAGCATAAAAAACTTTGTTCTTAGTTCTGTATCCTGCTCACCTCTTTCATTGGTTGACGACCCCCAAACCGGTTCGCAACACATTTGATGTATTGCACTCACAATTACTCTCGAAGGACCAAACAAAGAACAAAACAGGATGGGTCCACAAAAAGGCGAAAGTATAGTTTTCAAAAATTTCAAACACTACTTACTAATATGTTGTAAAAGACGTGTCTAAGTGCCCGCGAACCGCGAATGCCTACTAAATAAAATATTTTTGACTTTAAAACATTTGCAGATATTTCAACGTATTTTAAAAATAAATCTTTGTTTGCAGGTGAACTTGGAGAAGGTGAATTTGAAGGTGAAGAAATTTTCCAATTTAACTGAGGTCCAATTCGAAGAGATTTACATGTTGCCACCCATGGACTTGGAATGTTCTGGAAAGAGTGGACCTAGCCCATATGGAAGATTTCCTGATAAATATGATTGGTAAGAAAAACAATTGAAATACTTTCTTGGAACAGTTATAAGAGTCTAGTTTAATCAAAAACAGGATCAGGGTACCTAATAGTAAGCCAATTAAAAAAGTGATCAATGCCGTAAATAAGATTTAAGATTTCTAAATATTGCGGTCTAGTTTAGAGACGCTTAATACTAGACGAGTAACTGCCTACCAGGTTCAGTAAAACCTACTTAACTCTATTAATTTCCGTCTAGTAAAGGAACTCCACATTACAGAAGATCACAGACATATAACACATTGGATATCCCCGGTATTGCAAGCGTCTATAGGCTACGGTGATGCTTACCACCAGGTGGGGCCGTATGCTTGTTTGCCAACTCTTTGGCATAAAAAAGAAAGCCTAGTCAACGAACTCATAAAATGTAATTTCTTTGGTGGGAGTTCTCCTTCGTGGCCCTACTAATAGAACAAAAAAGGACCACGAAATAACGGGTCTGTCTGCAGAATATGATATTTCAATCATCTGTTAGCGAGCAAGGCGTATCAAAAAGAACTCTTTGTACTGTGGAGGGAATTGAATTACACTCCCATACAATGAGACAGTGAAACAATAGGAAATCTGTGCCCAACACAAGCATAGAATAAGTAATAACCCGAGATAGAATAGCCACTCTCCGCCCCGCACCGAATCGCGTTACCTCACCCTAGGCGGGTATCGTGGCGGGTGCAGTCGCAAAGGTGTGCGTTTAGTGAACGAATGTGTATACGTGTGCGCATAAGACAGGCGACATTGGCCTATGTAGTAGAAATAGGTAATTATTTCACGCGCGTTGTATGGAGTGTCCGGGCTGTGACACAAGGCCGGGGTAATGGAAATAAAATAAATAAAATCCCACCAAAAACATTTTCATGTAAAAATGTTGCCAAGACGAGTCTACATAGCTTACCCTGTGAAAAAGTTATCAGATCTCGTATAAAGCCAAGCTCTAAAGACTACACGCTTTAAACGTACAAGCTCTACAAAATCTATTCATTAAATCTCGCGACAAGATTTTATCTATACTAATAATATTACCCACCAAAAACATTTTCATGTAAAAATGTTGCCAAGACGAGTCTACCTTAATCAAAATCTATGAAAAAGAGGTCAGATCTCATGTAGAGCCAAGATTCTTGATCTATGCGCCCTTACTAAACCAGGCCTAACTTCACATACTCTACATTTTAGTCAAAACGCGTGGCTTGGCCGTTTTATTTTACACACGATGATCGAATGCATATGAAATCTTCGTAGCGGTAGCTGCTTGGTTGTAAAACTATCAGGTAGATGGCGTGCTCTGCGACTTACGCAGTTTTAAAAAGGAATGAGAAATTTCACCACCATTACTAACCTTCCCGGTAGCTCAGTGGTTAGAGCACTCGGCCGGATATCGAGGGGTCGTGGGTTCGAATCCCACCTGGGGGGAGGAGGTGAAATTTTTCTTTCAAAAAATCAATTCAAGAAATATGAATGGCTAGTTGCCTAACAACTATAAATAAAAATCATAAAATTTTATGATATTTTTGTTGTTTGTGTACTAATACTAGCATACATACCAAATTTCAGCTTTCTGGGATATTAAGAAGCGGAAATCTCATACAAACTTTCATCCCCTAAGTTAAAGGGTTGGGGGATGAAAGTTCCAAGTTTTATGATTTTTTTGTTGTCTTTGTAGTAATATTAGCTTACATACCAAATTAGTTCTAGGACTTCAGGAAGTACCTTAAGAATTATGATGATCAGTGAGTGAGTGAGTGAATCAGTGACGAAATCGGGGGTTTTTAGACATTAATAAAATCGAAAGTATAATAGCTACGACATTCAAACTTCGTATGTTTAATGATTGCACTGGTGTCATTATATCTTGAAATTTTTAACTATTTAGCATCATCCAAACCAAAGTTATGAGAGTTCAAAAAAACGATGAAACGTTTCGAGAAAAGGTAGGTAGTGCCCTTGCGCTCCGCTTGGCTCGTCTTGGCGGGGGCACTACCGTGCCCCCAGATAAGGAGGAAAGATTTGATTGTTTATTTGTTTGTTTGAATTGAATAGGCTCCGAAACTACTGGATCGATTTCAAAAATTCTTTCACCAGTAGAAAGCTACATTATCAGGGAGTGACATAGGCTATAGCTTTTCCCGAAATTCAATGTGGTTCCCACGGGAACGGGTCCGGAACTTCACGCGGACGAAGTCGCGGGCAAAAAAGCTAGAGTCATATAAATTGTGTAATGAATGACGTTATAAGTTTGATAGTAAAAATTTTAAAAGAAAAATTTATTTGATTATTTTTAGCGCAATTAAATAAAAGCTTGTTTTAAAATTTGTTACAAAATATAGCATCGTCCGTCACGTATCGTTGAGTTAGTAGGTATCCCATAACTGACTTTGGGGCTAGCTCAACCTGTGTGATTTGTCCTTATATTTATTTTACATTAAAATGAAATGTTTTTAGGCGAAATCTCAACATGGTGGGATCTGTGCTGGACCAGAAGAGATGCATCGGCTGTTGGGCGTTCAGCATTGTGGGCCTGATGGAGACCATGAATGCAAAGAAATCCCAACTAGACCTTAAAAAGAAAATACAGAGCCTAAGCATTCAGGTGATGACCTATTTTGATTTGACTCTATCATTAAACTGCGTTGTTTTTCTTTTCTTTTCTTTTGCTTTATTTTAGAAATTATTATATGTACCTAATTATTTTTTTATTATTATTTCTGTCCCACGACTGGACCATTATTTCCTTCCTTAAACGATCATGTAACCTATATAGTCATGTGTTAAAAGGAAGTTCATTAATAAATTAGGAACTTATATAATACGATGTATAAAGATTAAAATAAAGAAAACTTAGGAATACTTAGGATAGTTATTTTATTATATGCAACAAATTAAGCTATTCAAATAATTTGACGACCTCCGTGGCGTAATGGCATGTAATGGTTACCATGCCAGGAGGTCCCAGGTTCGAATCCCGGTCGGGTGATTTGAATTTGATCATAGATTTATTATATACGACTTATATACTAAATCTATTGTCCCTATACTATATTTATTGATTATTATGTCATTGGTGTTAGAAATATAAACATTTCTTTTTCTGCAGGAGCTGATAGACTGTTCCCAACACAACAAGGGTTGCCGTGGTGGAAACGCGAAAACAGCATTGGATTACATGATAATGACTGACATGAGAATCGCGACGGAAGAAGAGTATCCATTGAAGCTGATTGACCAAAAGTGCTCAATTGACATCCATGGGAAGGGCGTTGGTGTCCGAAACTACACTAATCTATGGTGAATAACCAGGTTTTAATTTGAAACTTCTCACAGTTATAACATTAGGTACGATACGACCGTGTCCACAGGCGAGAAATTAACAATTGACTAATCTAGCCCCAAACTAAGCAACTAAGCTTTTACTAGATTGCTGGTACATAAATACTTTTTTCATGTAAATAAATACTTATTTATATACATAAAAACATCCAGACCAAGGCAAACTGATATGTTCAGTTCCTGCACAGAAATGTTTGCCTTGCGCAAGATTCGACCCGCGGCCCTTGGGATAAAGTGACCATTGCTGACCACTCGACCACCAGGCCTATCCGTTTTGCAATTTACAGTTTTACGATTTTAATTGCAATATTATGTGTAAAAAATGTATAATACACAATTAGCAAGGCGATGACTCACTTGAACTATCGTTCATTTTGTAACTTTAGGTACAATTATAATTGAATAATATTTTATAACAACCTAGAGAAACCCGCGCAACTTCGTTTGCGTTTATCCCGCTTTCCCGTGGGAATTTCAAACAATTCTTTCTTATCGGTTGCCTACATCACACACCCAAATTTCAGGTCTCTACGGTCAAGACAAAACATTTTCATATGTATACATGATTATTTTTCTATTTAAATACTTCTCATTACAATCTTTGGAGTGGGCGTTTATGAAATAGGCTAGCCCGACCGGTGAAGTACCACCCTTATACAGAATATTGATGTGAAGCAGCAATGCGTTTCGTTCGGAGAGTGAAATATCCGAAATTCTTGTTTGCCACCTTTGTGGTATAAAAAAAATCTAACTCCTTATACTTTTTCTCGCTATATATCCTGTCTTTTCCTGTTATAGGTCGGCAACGGGTCAGGGACCCTAGAATCTATGTGCTCCATAGTCGACGGTAATCACCTAATATCAAATGATCCATATTCCTGAGCTTGTTTTCCAACCACTTCCGTAAAAAACCTCAGCCTACAACCATCCCTAGAACAACACTACGAAATATTAGAGCGAGTCGACGTAATGAGATTTCCCATAAGTGAGAAAGAGACAAAATCAATATGCCATTTAACCATTGACCAATTTAACTTGAACCCTGTCAAATATTATAAATTTAATATTTCATTACTTACTGTTTAGTATCAATGAATATGATTCAGTCCGCTTTATACATAGTTAGAATTTTAGCTGTTTTCCGAGATCACAAACAGAATAAATAGTACGACGACATTATGAAATCATTTTGTTTGAATATTCACAATTTATATAAATATTACATGACAGATGACACACTTCACTTCACGGATGTGTCAAAATGAAATGTAATTGAACAAAAAGCACTAAGGAGTGTGAGTATTGATATCAAATCGAAGAAAATTACTCACAAAATACATATTTTTCAAGAATTTCAATAAAATAAGAATCACGTCTTCCATCAATTCTCTTAAACAATTTTTATGCAAAATTTGAAGTAGATAGGACCAAGGAATCAAGTTGTCCCATAGTAACTTTGCACCCCTTTTTTACCCCCTTAGATTTAGAATTTCAAAAAATCCTTTCTTATCGGACGCCTACGTCATACAAACAATCCACCCTCCAAGTTTCAGATTTTTACGATGAGCGGTTTAGGCTGTGCGTTGATTCTCAGTCAGTCAGTCAGTCAGTCAGTCAGTCAGTCAGGACAAAGCATTTTATATATATAGATTACACGGTATTAAATAGTCTATATGTAAGTATGTACTTATGTCACCGTATAGTACCTATACCGTGTATGTACTCAGTCGCCTCGAGGATAGCAGGACCATCGTTAGGATGACTTTTGGTTGCAACATCCAAGATATATAGCGACTTTTTTGTTGACCATCAAAAGTTTCAAAAGGTTTAAAGTTTATTGCTCATTCATAAAATAAACTTTCTTGAAAAAACCCTAACCTCATAATATCTAGTGGGCACATGTGGCTCTAATGAATAAAAACCCTGTTTTAACAATGAAAAGGGTGGAGCTGACAAAAATTCGACTTAAACACAAGATGTGCAAGCGATTTTGTTTTAAAATGGTCCTCCTATCTTCGAGGCCACCGTACGTTGTTGTGTGTGAATAAAAACATTTTATTTTACAAAAAATAAATAGCTAAACTTTACCAAACACAATGGTTCAATCATTCGCCTTTCTATACTAAAAACTGCCATGTAATTGCATCTTTCTGTCTCCCCTCTTCCGTTTAATGCTCTGCCAGTGGGAACACGAACCCAACCCACATTGAGGGCCCAGCCAATGAACAAACTGGGGGCGGCCACGCACAGTGGAGCGAAACTTCAATGTGTCGGCACAAAAAAAACAACTTACTTTCTCTTATAAATCGTATACGTTATTTTGTATCACGAGACTATTTTGAATCTTTGAAATAAAAGATACTTCTTCTTCTTTTCGAGTCAATGACACTCACAAATTGAATTTGACCAGTACCTGGTAACGGCAACACCCCTATCGGTTGTCTTAAAGAGGTCCTCCCGAGTTAGGCTTGCTTTTTTAAAAATGTTGATAAATGTTTAACTAGAATTGAATTTTGACTGATGACTTTATTTGACTGAATAATAATAAAATACTTTATACGATTTTATTTAGGTATATTCATTAGAATTTAACAAAATTTATTGATAATAACCAAAAAAGCTTGATTTTACATTAAAATTTTTTCGTCGTACTGAGACACAAAATCCTCAATAATGTCCGGCCTTTTTACCCAAATGTCCGGCCAAACTGGCTGCTCTGTCCGGCTATTAGGTTTGGCGATCTGGCAAGGGTTATCCCGAGTACGTAATTACGTATGTACGTAACTTAAGTACTTACGTACTCGGGTACATTCAGATATTAACAAAAGATTATGATCACATGTTTTATTTTAGAAATAGTAGTCAATACATAATTAGTCTAAAAATATAGATAAGAAGCAGCAAAATTTGCCTCTTAATAATTTAAGACGATTATTAAAAAAAGGTTTATTAGAAGAAAATTATTTAAAAAAAATGTAATCACTATAGTTTGCTTGTCTGTACTCTGTCAAGCCTGCGCTAGACGGTTTTAAACAATGGTTGAAAATTAGGTTTAAAACAGGACAAGAGGTTTCATACCAAATACATTTTATCAGACCTGTTCTGTTCGATTGGTATAAAGCTTGTCTTCTCTTGTCGGTAAGATAAAAAGAAGTATTATGCCCGTTTTAACAAACACCTCCTAGCATAGGAATAATCTTATATTAAATGTCTTACAATTGGTTCCCAGTTAGCATTTAGCTTATTCCTAGGTTATTGGCAATTACTAGGTTATTGGCGTTTGTGAAAACAGGTATTAGTGTTACCTAGTACATAATAGAAAGAAACAAAGTTAAATGTTTTTTGGAACACCAAACAACAATTATTTATAACTAAATGCCAAATAAAAAAATTAGGTCTTGTAAATGTGTATAAATTTACTTTTTATGGACCATTTTAGAAATAGTGCGTAAAAATAATATCACAGATCACTTAATAGTTACTTGTTTAATGTTATGAAATATGTTTTTTGCTTCAGTTTCCCGAGCAGCACCACAATAATGTCAATAGTAGCCAACCACGGACCGGTCCTAGCGCTGGTCAACGCCGCACCCTGGATTTTCTACACTGGCGGCATCATCACTGAAGGATGCGAGTGAGGGTTATCTCTTGTTACATATTTTTTAACTTATACAGAAGACAAACGGGTCACCTGATGCAAAGTGGATCCTATGAACTGATCTCTGAAACACTGATGTTGTGTCTACCTCAGAGGTCAGGGACATTATTGTTACAATTTTTTGCGAATAATAGTTATTTGTTATGCAAGGCTGCAAAGTTGTTTTTTGGCGCGAGTACTTATATTGAAACCCGAGCTAGCGAAGGATTCTAGGATTGAACCACGAGCGAAGCGAGTGGTTCAAATATAGAATCCTGAGCGTAGCGAGGGTTTCAAAGGTACGAGACGCAGAATAACTTTGCTGCCGAGCGTAACACACAACTTTTCACCTCACTACAGCGAGGAAAATACTTGGTGCAAGAAAATAAATATAAATATATAGGGACAATTCATACAGATTGAGCTAGCCCCAAAGTAAGTTCGAAACTTGTGTTATGGGATACTAACTCAACGATATTATATTTTATAACAGAAACATATATAGATAAACATCCAAGACCCGAGGCCAATCAGAAAAAGTTCGGTTTTCATCATGACCCAACCGGGGATCGAACCCGGGACCTCCTGGGTGGCGGTCTGGCGTGGTAACCATTACGCCACGGAGGTCGTCAAAAAATGCAAATAATATTTTAAATAAGTGTTTATTTTTTTCATGCGGTGTCGTGCTGGCCAGTTCGATTATTCTAATTCTATAAGGTTGGCGCACTGGCATGAAATAAGTATAATGCATTTTTAGAGCCCGTCCGCCCGTCGTGGTCCTCGCAGGTGGACCACGACCAAGGTCCACCTGCGAGGACTGGCGGTATAAAAAATTATAGAATAGAAAGGTTCGAATTTTAAAAATTCTTTCCACGCTAGGGCACAAAATGCACTTTTGCGCTCAGATTTCGAATGACAAACAGATTCTTTCCGAGCTTGTGAGGTGAAAAAATTATTATTATTTTGAGAGAGGTACAGCGGATAATCCGCTCCGCATCTTTCGCAGCCCGTCTGGGGTAGGACCTCCACCTTGCAGAAAATCATAGTTAAATAGCATTGGTCTCGGCCATGTTGTGTTCCTACGGTGAGTAAGGTCTCCAGAGCTCCACTTTCTACAGTAGTTTCTACTTAAGGCAACGCGCGCGTGATACCCCCGGTATTGCATGCGTCCATATATAGGCTACGGTGACTGCTTACCATCAGGCGGGCCGTGTGCTTGTTTGCAATGTTTGTTAGTGAAAAATAATATGAATATCAGAAAAACCTAGGACCCTACCAATGCTAAGCAATAAGGCCTAACTAATGAGACAAAATATCCCAGTAATTAATCAAATCAGGGACACATAAATACAATGCGCATTGAAATTCAAAACCTCTTTTTCAAGGCACATTGAAATTCATAACGAATTTAAACAGAAAGATAAAAATTAGAATTTAAATAGAGTTAGAAAAATCTATGTTTTTATCCATTGGCAAAGCTTCACCTTCTATTGATGTGCTTTCAGCTATTGGTGTCAACTGCGGATTAACTGGTGTCATTATTTGCATGACACCTGACGGTCACTGACTTCCGAAATATAATTGAACTTAAAGCATAATTTATCCCATTTTGTTCGCAGTAAAAGAAAAGAGTTTCTCAAGCATATTGTCCAGATTGTGGGATACGACAACAGCGACCCTCTACCATATTACATCGCCCGCAATTCCTGGGGGAAAGACTTTGGAGTCGATGGCTACGTGCACATTGCTATGGGGAAAAACGTCTGTGGCATAGAAACCAGTGTATTCTATTTAGATGTAAACTAACGCTTAAGGAACGGTAGTTTTGTCGTTAAAAGACCGACTGTCTATTCTATAAATTCAGATATCGTTATTGTAAAAGCAAAAATTCATGTATTACACATGAATTTTTGCTTTTACAAAAACGATAACGAAACGCGCCATCTTTAAGCTCTCTAAATATATATTAGGTCTTCGCAACACTCAACCTTGTATACAGTAATGTAACACGTTACACAGCGAACATTCATGCAGCCAGTACGCTATTTTCCCCGTAACACAACGCACTGACTGCATGAATACTCGCTGTGTAACATGTTACATTACACCTCGTAACTTTGGTCAGTACCCAGCATTATGTAGTTTGATTTGACGTATTTTTATGCCTGTCTGTGTCAACATAATATATACAAACGGATGATAATAATATGATCTTGACATAGTTTTTTTTTGTTAATAGTAAAGATCGAGAATGTTCTTAACTATAATTTAAGAATTTAAGCTCAAGATCATCATATACTTAGTTGAATGCTTATGTTTCGGGTTTTTTGCAATTATAATTTTTATACTTAGTAATATGTTTATTTGTGTTACAAAATAAAACTGAATAAGATTTCAGTAATTTTTTTTATTGCAAGGACTAACACTTGGGACTTTCTGGCAAAAATATTACTAAGTGATTTGTTGTGAAATATTATTTTTGTCAGTTATATAACATTTTACTAATAGGATAAGTAGATAGGGTAAAATGCCTTGTAATAATATGTTCAAATAATAATTACAAAAATCGCATACTAGTTTCAAATCCGAAAGATAATTTAATGTCCCTCCACTGGGCAGGGGGTTGATTCTCGTAACAAAAACCGATTCTATTTCGATTCTAACACACTTGTCCCGTTCAATTCCTATTTTGTATAAGTGAGACAGCGATTGAATTTGAATCGAAATAGAATCGGGTTCTGTTACGAGAATAGGTCTGGTCTCACGACTAGGCTAGACTAGGATTTATCCTACTTTATAATAAAGAAAGAAACGAGACATATTTATATAGATTTTTGTTATTTTTTTAAGTAGTCAAATTATATATTTTTTATATTCGAAATCAATGGCTAACTCTTAATGCTCTATTTAGTAACTGTAAATGTTTCCGATTTAAAAAAAACATTATTTTGGAATTAAAATTGATCTTATAAATCAGAGTCTCAGGTGGTCTCAAACCAAATTTGTCTGATCTGAAAATATTCGATTCATTCTGAAAAGTCTATGTTTGAACTACTTAGAGTACATATCAACAATTTCCAATTCAATATAATGTAGTATAAAATTAAATGTAGCCTAGTACATAGAAATGTAGATATTATTACTATTTATATAATTTTTACTATATTATTAAACTAAAGATATATAACATTAGTTATTTAGTATATTTAAGCCCCGTCCAGACTCGACGTTTAAAAAATTCAGTCGATTAAGCGAAAACCTGTCTACAGTTAGTCGGTGACCGAATACACAATTCGCGTCGATCAAAACAACCTTATGTGAAATGAGCCATCATTTAGCTACTTGCGAGCCCAATTGCTCCTTCAATTCGGCGATTAATCTACTTGTCACGTCTGGTCGCGGCTTTAGGCCCGGTTTCCACACTTTCCACAGTTTCCACCATTCAAAGCGTAGAGGAGAGATGTCTAATTTAATAATTTTTCTATAGAATCATGTGCCAAGCGCGAGCAAGCGGGGCGCGACCGAGCGGAGGTGTGGGCGGGAAATCTCTTCTCTCCGCTTGGGTGGAACCCGGGCCTTAGATATTTAATGTTCATAAAATAAATCATATAATCGTATATAGACTTAGTTATGTTGTACCTAGGTACTTTTATTGCAACTCAATCAAAAATTGTGATATGTTCAGATCTCAAAATATCGACTGATTTATTATTACAAAATTGTTGTTTATTGGACTTAACGTATATATATATATATATATATATATATATATTTATATATATATATATATACGTTAATTCCGTATTGAGTTGCACTAAAACCTTTTAATCTGTTTATTATTGTCACACATCATTTTCCCATTGTACTATTAATAATCACATATAATAAATAAAGTTGTTTTTTTATTTCTACGAAATATTCCATACTATTGAATATTAAAACCGTCATAACTATTCATTAGAAAATATCTTTAAAATTTTTGGCTACACGCCTTATTTCAGGCGCTGTCATGACCGGCGATCTTCCGGATCCATCATCAGATCAGCTTTCAAGTCAAACAATTGAGGCCATTAAAAGCATACATACTTACTTTAAAAATAAATTGTGAAATTTTCTTTAGAAACATACCAAGTTAATAATATAATAGGCTTGTAACATATTTATTGCTGGTTTAAATGAAACAGGTTACCTGATTCTGTTTCTTTAGGAATAAATAAATAATTAAATAAATTCTACACAATTCACATCATCAGCACCATCTCGTCCCAAAGTGAGCTAGGCTTAACCTACTTGTGTTAGCAGACAACGGATAATATTATTGTAAATATATACTTGCGACCACGTTTGCGTGTATTTATTTATGCACCGTAACGCCATCTATATCAGACTTTTGATGAAATCCTACGAGAATCGCGTACCTACTTTTAGGGATAAAAAGTACCCTATGTGTTAATCCAAGGTATCAGCTACCTACATACCAAATATCATAAATATTGGCTCAGCCATATGAGCGTGAAGAAGTAACAAACATACACATAACTTTCGCCTTTATAATATTAGTAGGATTACAATTAATAGAAAACACCTTTCAAAATTAGGAATGAATTAAATGTGAAACAATTAGCCATAGTAAAGCTAATGTCTTTGCTTCCCTTTAGTATCTCCTAGGAGTAACTAATAGGAAAAAATATGGAAAACTATACAAGGTAGAGTACATAAGTAATATGTATTTCATAGATTTTTATAAATTCACTGTATTGTAGATAAACGTGCTGTTACAGATAGATAACAATATGCTTTAATTGAAATATACAACAAATATACATTTGTTTAAAAAACCTGAATGATTTCTGAGCCTAAACTCAGGTAATCTATGATTTTATAAATTCTCGGCACCAGATTCAGGTATCTATTTTGTTTTACCAAAAAATAACCAACAAACCAAAAAAAGGTTTAAGTTTTGGTAAGTGGAAATCCGTCAGTGAAAATAAATATGATATTTCATGAATTAGTCGGTGTTTGATTAAGCCAGCGGAATTACTGTAGAAAATTCTGTGACACCTTGATTTGCTTCACAAGTTTATTGTACTAAAACTAACCTAACTTTTTTTTCCAAGAATTTATTCAATGTATGACAAGAAAAAAATCTTTAGAATGAAGATTGGAAATCTATGTACCTACCTAATAATGCCGCTTCAGTTTTCAGTCGTTTTATTCACATAAATGAAGCCTTAATTCAAAGGTGTCAGATTTTTCTAGAAAAATGTAATATTGCCATGTGTTAAGTCATAGTACCAAGTCTACCTAATCCTCCTCTACTGACTGTCGCAACTCTTTTTACGTAGAGTAAGTAATATATAGGTACGCTTTATCTATAATAGTTTTGAGATTTCTATCTATATTTAATTTTATTTCTGTTTTTGAAAAATACAATAAAACTATAAATATAAAACAAATATTCTGTAGGTACCAATTATACTATCTGTAGATGGTAACATCGGACATGGCATGCGATTGGTGGTTGGTTGGACGTATTCCATTCCAGTCAGTATTAAGTAGGCGCGAGCGCGTACACGTGTGTCATTTGGCGATCGTGATTTTCATAATTCGGGCACATTTTTGTGGACGTTCCTTGTGTCGTATTCAACTTAGCTACTCAACTAACTTACTGAATTACAACCTTGCCTTCAAAAAACGGTGGTGTTTCGTTCGTTTGCAAATCTCATATCTCATATCCTGTGAAAATGCCGGTTCTAGCAAACATGCCTGAAAACTTCGAGATGGATAATGACCGTGAACGTCGTGAAACAATAATGTCGCGAATGCGCATGAGATTATTAGATATGTCATTTGAAAGATGCAGTTGGATAACAATTATTACATTATGGATTTTACTGATCATTTTGGCCGCAGCTGCTTTTGGGTATTGGTATGCAACAATGGAATCGCGGTATAAAGTAAGTTAATATTTCGTTGTTTGTTAATTATTTTAATGTTTGTAGTAATGAAGATTACTGTATTGAAGGACTTATCTTACATTTGATGTTAGTACTAGACGTAAGCAGTGCACCGCACCGTTTGTGTGCTCGCAAGTCGCAACACAGGGGCCCGCTGGATAGAAGAGTTGTTTTTTTCCGATTTCTGTCAAAACGGTTGAGGTACTATGGATCTTGTCATTATATTCGTTAGGTACATTGGACGAACTAAGCATAGCCACTAGTTTTAGTAGCTCGTGGGGTACCGGTAGATCGAAAGACATGCAAGCAGCCACTGTAAATTCTAAGCGGTACCGGACAGTCAGATATTGTCTGAAATTACGGCTTTGTATCATTACGCGGACAGACGGACAGATAGACATGACGAAACTATGACGATTTCGTATTCATATTCACAAAATAGTTCAGTCAAGATGTACATTCGTGCTCGCAAAAGGTCGTGTCATTCTGAATTTTTAATATGCTGTCAAGACCTAAACCAATATTAAAAATCCAGATTTGCAATTTCGAAAGTGCTGTGCGAGCGACGCCGACGGTATGAAGGGCAATTAAATTTTTCCGTTTTTGCTCAATATCTCAGTGAAGGAAGGGTCTGACCAGTATAGTCACTATTAATACTTTTAAGTAGACTAAATTTGCTACAATATCAGACTAGGGCGAGCTCTATACAGCCATCGCATCGGTGTGAGCGCGTTCCGCTCCACTATGGGGCATTTGACTCATTTTCATCTCATAAATCTATAACTTCTGTATAATAAATTGGCATGTTTTTTTTTTGATAATCTCGAATATATATATATCCTTTCAAATAACGTTACACTTTACTGTAAAAAATATTTTTTATTTTTTTAATGATATACGTGATGGTTACCCAGCCGGACCGCCACCCAGGAGGTCTCGTTTTCGAATCCCGGTCGGATCATGATGAAAAACGAAATTTTTCTGATTGGCCTCGTGTCTTGGATGTTTATCTATTGTTATAAAAATATAGTTGCTATAGCTGAGTTACACAATATGTTTTTTGACCCAAAAAACGGGCATCTTAATTTTATACGCTTATTCGATAAAACAGATCATTTTAAAACTACGAGTAAAACTCCCGTGTGCCAAAACTACATAAGTACCTACATTTTGAATAATAATAAAGAAAAAAAATTTAAATTAAAAATTATAGCTTAATTTTTCTTTTTACGTAATGAAATATGTTAAAGTTTTGTGTTAGGTAATTAATAAAAGTGAAGAAATCGTTATAAAAACTGAACTATTTACATTTTTGTGTTTTTAATTTTTTATTGCTTTATCCTGACTCATTGGGATTCAATAATCACTATAAATATATACCTATAGCTACACCAATAACTGAAAAAAAAATTATGTCCAAATCTCTGTAGATATCAAAATTATTCACTTTAAAAAAACTGATAACTATGGTATTACGGTTGTGACTTTGTATTTTTTATATTTTGCTCTTCATTGGATATAAACAATATGTATTATAATAATTCAATTATCTGTATTATATATAAAAAAATATAATAAAAAATAAAACTAAAGTAAAATGAGGAAGAGAAAAAAAAAGTTATCCCTAAAAAAATATACCCCTAACCTATCCGACCTCCTCCCCCAAGTGAGGATTGCCGCGCCGACCACATTTGTATTACAAGTATTAACCTTGACTTGCTCAATCCTCTTGACTCCATTCAGAGGCGTGCCATAAGACTTGTCGACAATCCCATACTGTCCAGCAAGTTAGAACCACTGGCTGATCGAAGGGATTTTGGCTCCCTATGTGTTCTACCGGCTCTACAATGGGGAATGTTCCGAGGAACTTTTCGATCTGGTGCCAACGGCCTAATTCCGCAACCGCACCACTCGCCGTGGGCTGGGTGCTCATCCCCACTACGTTGACGCACTGTACGGTTGTGGAATGAGCTCCCAGCCTCAGTGTTTCCTTCGGGGACTATGATGGGACTGTTTAAGAGGTACATTAGAGGTTTGGTCAGAGGTGGGTAACGCATTGGTAATGCTCCTGGTGTTGCTGATGTCCGGCGGTGACCACTTTCCATCAGGTGGCCCGCTTGCCTGTTTGTCTGCCGTATAACATTTAAAAAAAAGTGGTAAACATTACAGTAGAATGTTTGATTTTAATTGTTACACACTTAACAATTTAATTAAATACGGTTAATTATTTAGATTTCCGAAAAGCCGTGAATTGGCAAGTAAGTAGGCTATAGCTGTTAAAAGCCCAACATCTGGAGTTTCATTTGTTCCGTGCATTTTAATGCCTCGTCAATTTCGGAAACCAAGAGTGGACTACGCAAGCTGGTTGTAGGTGCAATACCTGCGGGGCAATTCACGTGACAAGAACCGATTCTAGTTCGATTCAACGACACTCACTGTCCCGTTCAATTCCTATTTTGTATGAGTGAGACAGCGAGTGTCGTTGAATCGAACTAGAATCGGTTCTTGTTACGTGAATTGCCCCACAGAGCTTAAACTTGAAGTAAGACTACACTTATTTTAAAGCGATTAAAAAAATACCTTGTCTTCGGTCGTTATTGATTTGGGTATGTCATTCCGATTATAGGTATATCAGAGATTTTATCAAAACCGGTTGGCTGGATTGGATTTTTTTTAAAGAACTGTTTTCCCGCGAAAGTCTTTAAATTTCGGTATCCGAAGGGTGATTACGGGAACCCAATTACTAAGCCTCCGCAGTTCGTCTGTCTGTCTGTAGACAGTTGAAATGTTAACAAAGTGTATTTTTCTTATTCCGTGTTTATTATAATCACTACATAGTATAAAACAAAGTCGCTTTCTCTGTCCCTATGTCCCTTTGTCCCTTTGTATGCTTAAATCTTTAAAACTACGCAACGGATTTTGATGCGGTTTTTTTTAATTGATAGAGTGATTCAAGGGGAACGTTTTAAAGTATCATACATTCCAAAATTCCCACGGGAAAGCGGGATACACGCAAACGAAGTTGCGCGGGTTTCGCTAGTATAATTATATAAATAATAAAACTAAAATAAAATTAAGAAATGTAATTTTTTCGGAGTTTCTAAAACGGTGGTACGGAACCCTTCGTATGCGAGTCCGACTCGTACCTACCTTTGCTTTTTAATGGTTATTTACTACTTACTCACTTAATAAATTTAATCTAATTGATTTATTATATTTATTTACAGAATGAAGAAAAAGAAGACTCCGCGGTATCATTTTCGGATGAAAAAATGGTGGTGCCATCAATGAGTCAACCATTATCGAATCTATCTACGAGTGATACTGTGGTGCCTTCTGCGAATGAAACTGTAGTAAGTAATGCCAGAAATTATAGTACCGACGTTGAAACGTCAAATCATTAATTTACGTGTAATAGCGAAACGACGGCGATTACGTTGCAATGCCCAAAGAAATCGTATGAAAAAGAAAATAGTGTCTCTGACAGAAATGCTTAAACAGCTTCGTGAAAAATAACTAATAACCCAAGGACATAATGATGTTCTTCAAATGTGCAGTCCTCCCGTTGTTGAGTTATTTAAAAGAGTGTGCTACAAAAGTAAAACCTATTCTCCTAATCTTCGGTCATTCGCATTAACTTTGCACTTTTATTCGCCGAAGGCATATGCTTAGTGCGAGATTCATTTAATACATGTCTTCCCCATCCCAGTACGCTGAGAAAATGGTATACATCTGTGGATGCTTCTCCGGGTTTTACTAAAGAAGCTTTTAAAATTTTACGCGAGAAACTCAAAAGTCTGTGAGCAAAGTAATTTGTAGTTTAATATTTGATGAAATGTCAATTCGTCAATTAGAAGAATTTGATGGACAGGCAGAATACAGTTATAATATATTTGGAGGGCCTACTTTTTTGTGCTTGTAACTTTTTGTTTAATCTCACACTACGCAATGTGTCAAAGTCATCAATATTTCTCAGTGATGCCGCTTCTAATATATATAACGACAGTAATGTTAAAATACCATATTGTCTGTGTAGTACCATATTGTATATCATAGTGCCTTTCATACCATACTAGTGGGCGCCTGCAGCTTTGCCCGCGTGGAGTTTTGTTTTTCTAATTTTACGAACCCTAAATATTTCTGGGATAAAAAGCACTCTAAATGTTGTTGACTCGAGATCTCCGTGTTTTTAATTTCATCAAAATTCATTCTTCAAATTCAGTGGTTTTTGCCTGGTACGGTATAAACACGGAGACGTACAGACAGTTTTTTTTAAAATGACTATATTGGTACTGTATCGATAGTAAAATCCAGCTGATCAATATTTCAAAAAAATGTGTGTCCTGTGAAAACCGGTACAACACGAGTTGTATCAAAATGACCTTTTTCATTGCATGTGAATCAAAGAAAAATAGTAAAATTTTCTGTCTAATCCATATTTTGATCTACAACTAGAGCAAAAAAACAGGTTTTGTTAAATAATTTTGTGTAACCAACCAAATACGACTTAACATACATCGCCTGCAAAATTTCATTTGCAATGTTAAGATTTGTTTTTAATCTATATATATAAAATGCTTTGTCCTGACTGACTGACTGACTGAGAATCAACGCACAGCCTAAACCGCTCATCGTAAAAATCTGAAACTTGGAGGGTGGATTGTTTGTATGACGTAGGCGTCCGATAAGAAAGGATTTTTCGAAATTCTAACTCTAAGGGGGTATAAAAGGGGTGCAAAGTTACTATGGGACAACTTGATTCCTTGGTCCAATCTACTTCAAATTTTGCATAAAAATTGTTTAAGAGAATTGATGGAAGACGTGATTCTTATTTTATTGAAATTCTTGAAAAATATGTATTTTGTGGGTAATTTTCTTCGATTTGATATCAAAACTCATACTCCTTAGTGCTTTTGATTTCAATTACATTTCATTTTGACACATTCGTGAAGTGAAGATGTCATCTGTCATGTAATATTTTTATAAATTGTGAATATTCAAACAAAATGATTTCATAATGTCGTCGTAGGTCATCGTACTATTTATTCTGTTTGTGATCTCGGAAAAACAGCTAAAATTCTAACTATGTATAAAGCGGACTGAATCATATTCATCGATAATAAACAGTAAGTAATTAAATTTTATAATATTTGACAGGGGTCAAGTTAAATTGGTCAATGGTTAAATGGCATATTGATATTGTCTCTTTCTTACTTATAGGAAATATCATTACGTCGACTCGCTCTATTATTTCGTAGTGTTGTTGTAGGGATGGTTGTAGGCTGAGGTTGTAGGTATTGAAACACCCATAAACTTATACATTTTTTTTACGGAAGTGGTTGGAAAACCAGCTCAGGAATATGGATCATTTGATATTAGGTGATTATCGTCGACTATGGAGCACATAGATTCTAGGGTCCCTGACCTGTTGCCGACCTATAATAGGAAAAGACAGGATATATAGCGGGAAATAGTATAAGGAAGGATATAGATATTTTTTTATACCACAACGGTGGCAAACAAGAATTTCGGATAATTTCACTCTCCGAACGAAACGCATTGCTGCTTCACGTCAATATTCTGTAAAACGGTGGTACTTCACCGGTCGGGATAGCCTATTTCATAAACGCCCACTCCAAAGATTGTAATGAGAAGTATTTAAATAGAAAAATAATCATGTATACATGTGAAAATGTTTGTTCTTGACCGTAGAGACCTGAAATTTGGGTGTGTGATGTAGGCAACCGATAAGAAAGGATTTTTCGAAATTCCCACGGGAAAGCGGGATAAACGCAAACTAAGTTGCGCGGGTTTCTCTAGTATACATATATTTAGTTCTATCATAATTCACATAACATTTTAAAAGTGTCAACTGATATTGTTTAGTTCTAGAGGTCTATGGAAAGTGTTCAAATATTTTAATAATTGGTTACTCAACTAGATGTCGTTAATATTACCGCCGCGTCATTGCCAGCCCAGCCAGTGGTGAAAAAGGCAAGGTTTTTATCAAAACTTAGTACTACAAAATGATCAATAGATGTCAAGTTTTTGGCATTTAACGTAATATTAAAGCGGGGTGAAGGGGTGAAGTATCGTTACTTTGAGGTCGAATCCTCAAGGTCATCGGCTCCTTGGAGCCCCTTAAATGTACCGCCCCAGACTGTTATACAGTACAAAATAATAGATTGAACATTTGTAGATATATGAGTAATTGTACGTCAGCTACCCTTCGTAAGTGCTTAAAGAGCCAGATTAGTTTCCTCGATCGGGCTGCTACTACAGCACGTTGGGGGTACCATGTTAGGTTGTTGTCGAGCGTAACACCAAGGTACTTAGTACGCTTTACTCTTTCAATTACCAAGCAGTCACAATCCTTAGCACTAGAACATATATGTGCAGTTACAGTTAGATCCTCGCCCGGTTCGTCAGAGTTACCGATTGAAAAAGGAATATAGTTGGTTTTATTGATATTTAGAGATAATGAATTTATGTTTAGCCATTGAATAACACGACATATTCCGGCTTCTGCATTTTTGAACTGTTTAGAGTGCTCTAACTCAATTATAACCACGAAAGATGCCCACGATTTTGCAGGTAAAGGTTATTATAAACCTGCACAGCAGTGGTATAAAGGCGTTAGAGTACCTGCACAAGAGTGTTTATTCATTCTCAGCTACTACTTCAATCGGTATGGAGAGTTGGATAATACCGAGCCCCTAAGCACTTGCACCTATATAATTAGGAAACTGATTGATATTGAAAGAAACAAAATTAAGTAATTAGTAGGACATTTATTCAGGTACGCATACCGTATAACAAAAACTTCCAAAGTTTAAACAAAAAGTAATTATTGCCAATTTACAAAAAAATATAAAGACGCGGTATTGTCAAACTGGTCTGATAATATCGTGCCCACATTAATTGATACAAATGGGTAAGTAACAAAAGTAATAAAAAAAATACCATTTTAAGTAATTTTTTTGTAACAACTCGAAAAAAGTAGTTTTGCAGGAGTCAGATAGGTAAAGCTCTTGTTCAGTATCGTCTGAGCGAGCATAAGTAAGCAATAGGGGAGGAATTGGACTTCAGGCACCGAACGAAACTCATCACTGCATCTCGTTGATTTATTTATTTTATTTATTTAATATTTTATTATTAGACGGACTATTCATTTTTCAGAATCGGCAGCCTCCAGTTTGTAATGGTGGTACTTTAACCCCGCCACCTGACTACAAAGCGAATAAAAAAACTTTTTGGTGAGTGCTTCGACTCAACCCCTTCGTACACAAGACTACTCAAATCTTCAACATTTAAAATCATCATCATCATTCTTAACTCAATCTGTGTAAAACTCCTACATTGTGCGTGGCCCGACACGTACTTACCCGGTTTTTTTTTAATGTAGCCCGAGTAGCCCGACTCAATACCCCGAGGGGTTTCTTAATTTTATCGATACCGCTTTTTGTTTTCGAAATATAGACGACTAGCTTTTGCCCGCGGCTTCGCTCGCGTTAATTTTATGACATAGGTCTCGTTTGACAACAAAACAACCCATAGCGCAACTTGAGGCGACATCTGTTGGCCTATAGTAGAAAAAGTATTTTCCCATTGGAACGACAGCCTATGTTGGGCTCTGTACCCCTAACAATATGTATGCAAATTTTCATAATGATCGGCTGCTTAGTCAAGCCGTGAAGGAACAACAAACAAACAAAGAAAGTCACTTTCCCATTTATAATATTAACTAGCTGACCCGGCGAACTTCGTATCGCCTAAAAGGTTTTAGATGTATTGATAGCTTTAAATTAGCTAAAATTTAAATATATATAATTTTAATTTAGGTAATCAAAAATACACAAACTTTATTAAGATTAATATTTTTTTATTTTACTGAAAGACTTTATGATATAGGTACAATATTTTTTGTTTTGTTTTCGGGCGCAAGAACAAATAAGGCGGATGGTTTGCCAACACGTGAACATGCCACATAAAATATTGACCGTGTGAAAAGCATGCATTTTCTTTGACAAATCATTCATAACACCATGTCAAACTTATGACTGACTGAATACATTTTGACATCGATCACTAAATAAAAAGCCGAACAGGCTTGATTAACTACGGTCATATTTGTTCTTTCAAATCAAGAGATTTTTGTGACTTTTTAATATTAAGCGATAAAACACTTACAGTCCTATTACTCCCTTTCCCGTGGGAATTTTATAAAATCCCATCTTTATCCAAGTCAGCTTTCTAGGTTGAGCGCCCCCGATAATACACATGTAGTCTTATTTATTATTTTTTTACACTTTTATTATATTATAGATATTCCTGATCCTGATTAAAAATCCCGTCTTTGTCCTTCTGTACTTTAGGAAGGGAACTTCAATACAAAATCTTAGTGCATACAAACACACGTGCAGTCCAATTTGTCCTGTTCCCGTGGGAATTAAAAAAATCCCATCTTCAGCCTTGTCTACATCATAAAAGGAACCTCTATACAAAATCTCGGCGTTCTAGGTTGAGCGCACCCCATAAAACACGTGTAGTCGCCTAGGTAGTAGGTCACCCCATTTCATCCCTTTAGGGGTTGAATTTTGAAAAATCCTGAAACATGTACTTACTCATTTACCGCCATGCTGAATTTCATTCGAGTAACTTCAAAAAAGGCAAAGTTTAATACTAACTTTGCACCCCCGTTTAACCCTTTAAGGGATGATTTTTGAGAAAAATATTTTGTTCGTGTTTAATGCCTTTCAATAAAGAACCTTCATGCTGAATTTCATTCGAATAACTTCAAAAACGGCAAAGTTTCATACTAACTTTGCACCCCCGTTTAACCCCTAAGGGATGATTTTTGAGAAAAATATTTTACTCGTGTTTCATGCCTTTCAATAAAGAACCTTAATACTAAGTTCCATTTGAATAACTTCAAAAACGGCAAAGTTTCATACTAACTTTGCGCCCCCGTTTAACCCCCTAAGGGATGATTTTTGAGAAACATATTTGTTTCATGCCTTTCAAAAAAGAACCTTCATGCTGACTTTCATTCGAATAACTTCAAAAACGGCAAAGTTTCATACTATTTTTGCACCCCCGTTTAACCCCCTAAGGGATGAATTTTGAAAAAAATATTTTACTCATGTTTCATGCCTTTCAATAAAGAACCTTCATGCTGAATTTCATTCGAATAACTTCAAAAACGGCAAAGTTTCATACTATCTTTGCACCCCCGTTTAACCCCCTAAGGGATGAATTTTGAAAAAAATATTTTACTCATGTTTCATGCTTTTCAGTAAAGAACCTTCATGCTGAATTTCATTCGAATAACTTAAAAAACGGCAAAGTTTCATACTAACTTTGCACCCCCGTTTTACCCCCTTAGGGGTTGAATTTCCAAAAATCCTTTCTTAGTGAGCACCTACGCCCTAAAAGGAACCCCCATGCAAAATTTGAGACTCCTGGCACTTGTAGTTTCGGAGATTTCGTGATGAATCAGTCAGTGATTTTCTCTTTTATAAATATAGATAAGGATTTCATGAGAAAACACCCAAAAAAAAGCGTCATTTTTCGTCACTTTTCCATTTTTCTAAACAGTTTCTGGATTTTTCCAAAAAATTTTTGCACTGTTTTATAAACCTCGCCGAGATGCATCTTTTGAGACCTCAACCATTCACGTACCTCCAAAATTCACGGCACCAGGCCGATGTCTCACTCTGAGCGAAATTTAGGAGCTATAAAGAAGCGATCATTTTCAATGTTAAAAAAGAAAAAGAAGAATCTGTATTTTATCAGTGTGGCTTATACCCAGCAGTGGGTCGATAAGAGCTGATGATGATGATAATGAATCTGTATGTATGTATATCAATATGTCGCTATTCTTTCAGTGATGATGGGGGGTCAGGCTGGAATCAAAGGCCTTGCAACAGTTGTTCCTACCTAGCAGTTGTCGCAGGCATACAAGCTAGTAACAATAGAATCAGTGGTGTTAATATATCGCTTAGTGCACAGGTACTTATTATTAGATATATACATGACATTATTTTATGGTTGTATTGTGTGAAGTGTGCGATCGGAAGAAATCTCATTAATAATGTTTCTTCCAAAATTCGTATAAGCGGTTTACAACATCTTTTTTTAAATACCACTAAGCTTTGCCAAAACAAGCATACGGCACGCCTGATGATAAGAAGTCACCGCAGCACATATACCTAGACGTTTGCAATACCAGGGGTATGACTAGCGCGTTGCCGACCCTGTAAAAAGTGGAGCTCTGGAGACCTTACTTACCATAGGAACACACATGGCCGAGACCACTGCTTTTTATTAATATTTGGCTACGATCTTAAGGTGGAGGTCCTTCCCCAGACGGGCTGCGAAAGATGCGGAGCGGATTATCCGCTGTGCCCTATCTCTCTTACCTACATCTGTTAAGAGACAATATCTGGTTGCCATGCAATTGAGGGAAAGTAGTAGAAGAAAAGATTTTGTCACAAAAAGTGTACCTCAAAATTGCTAATAGTTAAACACAGTGCGAATTATCAGGCAAATAGGGATCCTTACTAAAACAATAATATTCCATACCCGTGCGAAGCCGGGACAGGCCGCTAGTCTTAAGTATACTAATATTTTAAAGAGGAAAGATTTGATTGTTTGTTTGCATTGAATAGGCTCCGAAACTAATGGACCGATTTCTAAAACTCTTTGACCATTGTTGGCAAAGAACATTACCCCAGGGTGACATAAGTATTACATTTACAAAACAATTTGGGAATATTTACAAAAATTTGTGAGAAGCCGGGGCGGGGGCGCCGCGGCAGTTTGCTATAATAATAGTTATAAATAAATTGGTCATTTCACAGCAGGGTTTAGAATGTGGAAGACCAGACCCTTTAAAGGATGTGTGCAAATTAGGAGAAAACCCTAGAAATATATTAAAGGCATTGAAAAATAGAAGAGAAAAGCTGCACCGAGACATAGACTACCCTTCCTATAATACGAACAAGATTTCTAAAACGTGTAGAGCCCCCGAAGAGCTTAAAGACGACGGCGTGGAATTTGAGGAGTGCATTCATGTGAAGTAAGTTGATGATTTTTCATGGAAGAGGTTGGCAAACGAATTTGCGGGTCATCTGATAGTCCTGGACGTAGCGTAGTAATATTATATAATTATTAATTATATTGTGTTAAACATATTTGGTTAAAATTCCAACGTCTTTACCACTGCATTATTTTATTTTATTTTTAGGAATGCAAATGAAAGACAAATGACGTACCTTATAGATACATACTGTCATATCATAGCAGAAGTCGATGCAAATGAATGGCTTTATTACACAAATTCTGTTATTACAAGTGCCATTAACTGGTAAGTATCATTTTATTTATTAAATGTCGTACAGCGGGCCTAACATGCTCACACTCGAGATAGTTTCTCGCACGCGACAAAGCTTCTTCGCCATAGCAATGCCTGTTTTATCTACTGTAGACATAACCGAGATACGCTATTGCCAGAGCGGAGCGAGAAATTTTTGTCGCGTTTGTCATGTTAGCCCGGCTGGTAAAGGGCAATGGTCTGCATTCGGTTGGGGTTAGCTGAAGCCCGAAAGAAGCGAAGACGCGAATCTCTGGCTCATGGAGATGGTCCCTAAGTGGTGGGACATGCGTTTAGTAAATTTTACTGATTATAAACAAAACATGGGATCAGCTGGAGATAGGCAAAAAAAAAACAGCCAAGTACGTGTCGGGCCACGGGTCGGGTAGGGTTCCGTGTTTGCAGTGCTTTGCTTACCTTCAGTGGAGTCCAATATAAATAAATAAATAAAATATATTGATATATTTATTATTATTTGTTTATTTATATAGGGACAATTCATACAGATTGAGCTAGCCCCAAAGTAAGTTCGAAACTTGTGTTATGGGATACTACTCAACGATATTATATTTTATAACAAACTAGCGAAACCCGCGCAACTTCGTTTGCGTGTATCCCGCTTTCCCGTGGGAATTTTGGAATGTATGATACTTTAAAACCTTCCCCTTGAATCACTCTATCAATTAAAAAAAACCGCATCAAAATCCGTTGCGTAGTTTTAAAGATTTAAGCATACAAAGGGACAAAGGGACATACGGACATAGGGACAGAAAAAGCGACTTTGTTTTATACTATGTAGTGATACATATATAGATAAACATCCAAGACCCGAGGCTAATCAGAAAAAGTTCGTTTTTCATCATGCATGCATGACCCGACCGGGGATCGACCCCGGGACCTCCTGGTGGCGGTCTGGCGTGGTAACCATTACGCCACGGAGGTCGTCATCAAATTCGATATCAAATTTTATCACATTTGCAAGTTTTCATCAAAGAAATTTTATTTTATAAGTTCGTCGGCTATTACTCGGTAACTAGTAGAGCCTACCGTTATAGTTTTCATTGAAGGTTCAGCATATGGACTAAATGTATTTTCTTTCTTTCTTTCTTCTTTCTTACTACCATGTTTTTTTTTTCAAATTTCTAAACACAAGACTTTCGGAGATAGAGGGGAGACCACCGTGCAAAACGAAAATTGACACGATATCTATCTTCTATATCTATATATACAAAAATGAAACCCGTTTTCCGTTGTCACGACATAACATGAAAACGGCTTGACCGATTTGGCTGATTTTTTTTTTAGAATATTCCTTGAAGTACGAGGATGGTTCTTACGGAGAGAAAAATTTAAAAATTCCCACGGGAAAGCGGGATACACGCAAACGAAGTTGCGCAGGTTTCGCTAGTATGTAAATAATTTCGAAATGGATCATTGTATCGAAAAATGATCTTCTCACACCCTCAATATTTTAAAAAGACCTATCTAAGGATATGCCACATGTTCTTTTTCTTTTCCACTTTACATGTAGAGGAGGCACCCCAAAAAAATATATTTTTCAAAATTTTGTTCCAGCACTTTGTTAGCATTGATAATATGTGTATACCAAATCACAGTTTTCTAGCATTAAGCATCTAGGCGCTAGACCGCGGACAGACGGACAGACAGATGGACATGGCGAAACTATAAGGGATCCTTGTAGTACTACGGAACCCTAAAAAGACATGGGTATTGCACAACAATGTGCAAACAATAATTTCATATTTTTTTCTTGCAGCAGTAACAGTTTAGAAGACGCAAACCATGTAGTTTTGATAGTCGGTTACAGTTATGTTGGCGAAGAAGGCCCTTACTTCACCGTGCGCAACTGGTGTGGAACTGAGTGTGGTGACAACGGCTACTACAAAGTAGCAATGAACAATACGTGCGGAATTCAAAACAGTATCACTGTAGTGACAAAAACTAAATGCTTCGGCAATACTTGCCGCCAAAGTATATCTGAGGAATAAATTTATCTGCCCGTTCGACGGCCAGATATTAGCTTATTCGACCGTTAATTTGACGTTTGAGTCGTTGACATTTACCCTTTACTAATTGTGCGTGCTGTTTTCAATTATATTTTTGTATTTATCAATCAAACTTACAATTAATTGAATCTCAGCAGGAATAAAATTAGAGGAACGCTCCCTTTTCTTCGCTTCCATTGCGATCAAAATATGACCAACAAATAAAAATCACCATGGCAAGTATGGCAACGCACAATTTGTGTTTTGTTAAAATCGCGTACTCGAAATGAATGTCAATGTCAAACAAGAATGACATTTGATTGTGACAGAAAAAAAAATTGTCCTGCTCTAACATTCGCGTGATCAATATATTTGTTTCACCTCTTTGAAGTTAGTGACGCTCGAGTTGATCTATTCTACGGTTGCCATCCGTCCGGGTTTCCCCGGATTTGTCCTAGTTTGGAGGGCGTCCGGGGAGCGTCCGGGCGGGGTTCTCAAAAAGTGCCCGGGTGAAACCCGGACACTTTTTATGTCAGAGGAAATCCGATTAATTTTATAGAATGGAATGATATGCAATAAATTACAGAAATTATCGGAACTACTTATTTGTATTTCGAATGATATATTTTTTTAAACATTGTTACCTTCTTATTATGTACTTAAAAAAAAAATTGGCGAGAAATCGTTTGTCAATTATTTTTTATCACACATTGAAGTGCTTCGTGCAGAGTGAAAATGGAATTAACTCGAAAAGCTATGATTTTAAAAGTTCTCTCTCTCAAGATTGTGCAGCTCGTCTTCAAAAGCTTTTGGCAGGACAGCACCTTCTCGATGGTTTGTTGAATTTCAGAGGTCGGGTTTCTTTGCACGACGGATTTCGTGAAGGGCGGCCTTCAACTGCCATCAACGAAAGTTGTGGCTACTGTTAAAAGCGGCTAATTGACGAAAACCGACGGGAGACGATTCGAGGGTTATTGGCGATCGGTATGAGCCAAATTCATTGATTCCAAAAAGAAGAGTTTCTAATTATGTTTGTTACCAGAATACATGAGGTTTAAGTTTACCTAAGTTGATTTTCTATAATTACTTTAATAAAAATTTGATAGCTATATTTTTATTTTATTGTAATTTTTTTTCGAGGGAGTCCGGGGACAAATCTTTATGTCACCCAAATGTCCGGGGTTTTTGAAATTTTTGTACTGGCTCCGTAATTTAGCTGATGGCAACCCTAATCTATTCTCCAGATAGCTTATCCGTGGAGTAAATATGAATTGAAAAATTGGTATCCAAATATTCGGCCGTTTAACTGTCTGGTAAATTTATTCATCGAATAGTTATTAGCCGTTTTATCTAAGCATTGAAAAATCGGCCCTAAACCTTATTTGATGGTTTATCTGAACATTGAAAAATCGGCCCTATTAAATAAATATAAAATACCTAATAATAAAGGTAAAGAGGCAAATAAATAATAAATATATTCCAGCTTGAATACGTTCCGGTTTTTATTATAATTCGTAGGCTAAAAAGCCATAATATGTTAAATCACTTGCACCTTGTCGCGTTATATTGAAACGGGTTTACTACTTGATTTCGAATGTCATGTGGCCGACGGCCGATTCCCCGAAGTCATTAGCTCGAGTGTTCGAATCGCCGAAACTCCATATCATCGATGTACCACAACTTCGACTAGCCATTAGTTCGACGTCCGTTTCACCGAAAAGCCATTGCAACGATAGTCCTATAATTCGAATGCTCGAAGTGCTAATATTTCCATTTTTAATCATCTCTAAAATGTCCACCCTTAAGTAATTAAAATTATGGACAAAAGTGACAGAGGGACAGTCTAGAGAACCTAGTCAACAACCTAACTTTGTATCATTATTTAAACACAATATAATTGTAAATGTAAAATATATAAGTATAATTCCCTCATACCTCATATTGTTCAATTAATTTATGAGTGTGACTCTAGTCTCAGCAGGCAACGCATTGGCAGCGCAGAGGCGCATTACCTGCTCCAGTCCAACCGTACTATGTGCCCGCCGACACGGTGTGACACGAAAAAAATACTATTTACTTAAATTATTTAATTTAAATTATTTTCAGTTAATTTATTGGTTTATTAGTATTAAATTTTTTTAGTAAAATGAATTAAATTAATGAGTTTCTTTCCACAATTCCAGTTTCTTAATAATGTTATAGAGATAAACAAAAACATACCTAATTTAATTAAATAATATCAAAATTATATTTAATTTCGTAATGTTGCTTTTGAAAACATAATAAACAATGTACTTAAATGTTGCATTTTTTCTAAAAATATCGATCTGTTTGGTTTAAAAACTCATGGTAAGCTTACAATAACTGTACCTTTTCTTATTTATACTCTAAGAACTGAACCTATACTAACTTATTGCATAATAATATTGTTTTTATGGAATAAAATGTCTAATGACTAATGAAGTTTCTCAAATATTAAAGGGCCAATCTAGGCATGTAGCCGATGTAAACGCAAAATGTACATTACAGCCATGTGCTACATTAAAAAGTTTTTTGTATTTTCGAGATACAGCCGGCAATGTCGTAGTCACATATTTCATTAAAAGTGTAGCCCGTCTAGAAGCCCCTTTGAAAACCATTTGAATTTCAAGAGAATCTTTGTTGTACTACCAACAAGGATTTAATTCCTACAAAAGTATGTTAATAGCTTTATTTGTTGTTGTTTTGTAGTAATTTAAAGATATCAAAAATTCTGTCTTGTCGAGCTATTGAACGGGTGGTCCGAAAATAATGAGTTTGGGCTGTTTTTATGCAGAATTAATTGCGCTTTAACTCTTATTAACAATATTTTTCGAAATTGTAAATCCTTTACGAGATATTAACAAAAATACTCAATTTTACATACATTTTCACATTAACAAAAATCAAGCAGCTAATAGCTATGTATATGTGTATACTTACGTCATTCCTTTGAATGTAGGTAATGTTAAAAAATTCTGATTATGTTTTTTAAAGAATAGTTTAATGGAGGAAAGACGCCACAGTACTATTTTAAAAAAGACAACAATTACATGAAAACTGTATTCCGCAGCTGTATTAGTTTGAATAAGATTTATTTATTGACGTTATATTTATAAATAATTTAAGACTGAAAAATCAAGTGGATATCGTACGTACATAGGTACCTATATTTTTTATGAATATTACGTGAATAAATCATTAGACAATTTCCGCCTAGAGCAAAAAAATGACAATATAACATCAATTTTTAGTTTTGGACATTAATAGGTAATTTATGTCATTAGTATTGTAAACATAATATAATAAGTCAATAATTGTAAAGCAAATTATTCCCATGTCGTCCTCGATGTTTAAGTTCAAAAGATAATACGTTTTTCCTATTAATTGGTATGTCAGCTATCAAAGAGGTGAGCAGGAGCAGGGCCGTAAAAATGATTCAAGTTTTCTTAATATTGCATGAAGGGCATTTACTAGAATTTTTGTTTTATCAATAGTATTCATATTACTATGTAATTAATAATAATAAATAAATATGTAGGGAAAATAACACAGATTGAGCTTGCCCCAAAGTAAGTTCGAAACTTGTTATGGGATACTAACTCAACGATACTATGTTTTATAACAAATACTTATATAGATGAACATCCAAGACCCGGAGCAATCACAAAAAGTTCGTTTTTCATCATGACCCGACCGGGATTCGAACCCGAGACCTCCTGGGTGGCAGTCCGGCGTGGTAACCATTCACGTAGGTCGTCGGTAATTACAAAGTTTCATAACGATAGGTACTAACATTATTAGCATAAAAATCTATGTTCTTAGTTGTTTAACCTGCTCACCGCTTTCATTGGTTGACACTGTGACGGTACAAAACCCAACAGTTTACAGTTTTATTTTTAAATATTGTATCGAGTTACCAAATTCAGTGAAATTAGTATGTATTGTTTTGGAAATAAATAATTTATTACAAAAATGTTTTATTTTTTACCAGCCAATCAAGCAAAACCCTTTTTTCTACACTAGTGTGCGACGATCCATAAGTCGACTATCGAGACACAAATTTGTGAGACTAGCGGGCTAGCGGTTCACTTATAATCTTAAAAAAACGAAAAGATGGACAAATATAAATAAATAAATATAAATAAATATATAGGGACAACTCATACAGACTGAGCTAGCCCCAAAGCAAGTTCGAAACCTGTGTTATGGGACACCAACTCAACGATACTATATTTTATAACAAATACATTATATAGACAAACATCGAAGACCCGAGGCCAATCAGAAAAAGTTCGTTTCTCATCATGACCCGACCGGGGATCGAACCCGGGACCTCATGGGCGGCGGTCCGGCGTGGCAACCATTACGCCACGGAGGTCGTCAATGAGTTATAGGAGGAAATGGGTTATAGGATTGACTAAGAACTGTTCTTAGTCAATCGTCGTTATTCCAAAGAAAAAGAACGCGCTCCTGTTCTTCTTCCTCTTCGTGTCCTTCTTCATAAATCTGAGGAAGAAGACCTTCTTCATCTTCCTCTGAATCATCGCTGTCTTCGTTGAAAGAAATCCTACACTACTTTCCTCCGCAATTCAAACAAAGAGCCGAGCATTTTAGCCTAGCTTTTACACAACTACATGCTTCTACATCCCTTTTTGCATTTGCAGGCTATCATTCTTAGAAGCTGTGCAGGAGCTGGCTTTGTTTGTTGTAATCGGGATTAGCTAATTTTCCAACCCTCTCGGTGGGATCCTTTTCTATCCCTAGCCACTTTTACAATTGGTGGTAGGTGCGAAACGCATGGAAAGAGGATGCGTCGGTAGTAGGGCAAACGTGGCAGATTCACTTTTATTGCCGCTGTCTTCACATTCAACTGGAACCTAAGGTCGTGCAGTGTCTGAGAACCTGCAACGCCTCCGTAAAGAGCAAATTCAAATTCAAATTCAAAATATTTTTATTCAAATAGGCCTAATATAAGCTCTTTCGAATCGTCACAATTTTTTTGACCACCAGACACTTTTTGCCAGCTCCCAAAATTTCGTCTGACGTCGATTGACACGAACTTTTTTTAAACTTTTCATAGAACAAACTCACAAAATCCGAGCTTTCTCTTTGTAAATGGCAGTGTAGATTAGATTATTGATAAACCAAATGGCGACTCTACCACAGAATAGACTATAATCCTCTGTGACACTACGCTCTCACGAAGTTGACTGAAAAGAAATGAAGTTTGGCACGAATTACAAGACAAAGGAAGAGGTAAGACGTAGTAGGACGAAGAGCCAGTCCACAATCTCGTTTTCGCTCAACTTAGCGAAATTAGACACACATACATTTTTCTTAGCATAGGATACAAACCAACCGACAAAATCCTTCGAAAAAATAAATCTAACTCGAAGTCTCGAAGGTTAAGGACCGGAGAGGAAATTAATACGTATTTAACATCATGCATGATTTACTGCGCTTTTTTTTTCACTAAAATTCCTATGTCGCGCCAGCGAAGGACTATGATGTATGTTTTATGTTGTTATGTAGTATGACGTGATGCCCGCCATGCGCCGCTCGCCAATCGCCGCTGGTCGCGTGAAAATGTTGCCATTGCTACGGCACTTTCCGTATTCTATGGTAATTTTCGAAAAAAGAATCAAAATATTGGCACACGACAGCAACCCTACTGCTGTAGCAGATTGGACTGGACTCAAAAAATCACAAAATGAATGAAATTTTACATAAATCAAAATGTAGAGGTTTTATTTTATTAAAATGTTAATATACCCCGGTAGAATTAGATATTAAATTCGCAAAGCGTGATTTAGTTCTGCATTTTTGGTATGTTGTATGAATCTGTTAGGGTAGTGCGAATTCAAATTTGCAACTTCGAAAAACTTTTGGAAATTGACAAAATCGAGAAAAACTTAATACGTAATTTTGGGAGTTTTTTCACTATTTGCTCTTCAGTGTCTAACTAAACTATCCTTTTTTGCGAACGATTAGTCCCAGACTTATAGATTGTATTAAATTACCTACAATTTGAGCCTTATCGCAGCTCTATTGACCTCATAGGAGCCAATCTATAGAACTTCGAACGAAGGTGACCCATTTTTCTCGAGAACTGCAATTTTTAGGTTTTACTTACGTATTTCGCTAAATATTATCAAAACTACTTACCCTATGAAGAAAGGTCACTGAATATTCTATAGTAAATTTATTTAGCTTTTATTTGAGCCCAAAACGAAGTCTGTGAGACTAATAGTTTAGTTACAATCTCAAATAAACATAATAAAGGTATAATGGTTTATAGAGGCAAAATACTCAATGTATACAGGGTTATTAGAAGTTACACTAAAATCTCATATGATGGGAGGTAATTTGCAACAATATTGACCCAAATAGTGTAATGCAAAAGTAAACCATTTTCAGAAATGTTAAAAAATAAAAAATATTTTTTTAAAATACCTCTTTCATTCATTCAAAAATTAATTTAAAAAAACCTAGTAATTCAAATTGTTAAAAAAATAGACAAGTGCGAGTCGGAATTGCTTACAAAAGATTAATTTGTGAACGAGTTGCTACGAAATTACGTTTTCAAACTGCTATAGCATATTTCCGCGATTTATTCTAAAACACGATTTCAAATAAACAAGACAAACATGGCAGCTTAAAAACTTACAGCAGCAACACTGCGCATGAGACGGGTGCTATCTTCACTCCACTCACGTCACGTTACGTTAGTCGCGTTTTACTCGCTTCAAGTGCTACACGTATCGGTATTTGTGGTTCGTACCGTGCACCAAATCGTCGTCCTATCGATGGAATGGATTGGATGAAAACGTCCTAGCCACGTTTTGTTCTCATTTGCCCAGAATTACACACTTTCTGTCAGGAGAACAACGAAAATAAAGTATGGAGGAAATTAATGGGAGTGTTGTAGTTTTAATACCGGAAAGCCCGGAAAGCCCGGAAAGAAGGCATAATCTACGCACAAGACGAAGAAGTTTTGCGGAGACTGTGAATATACCCTTAGCGACTACAATAGTCATAGGACTTGTTTTATTCTTTATATCATTACCATGGGTGTACCAAGGAATCAAAAATTGGCAGGATGGCGAACACGTGAGTAACCTTTTTGTCTGTCATTATTTTATGAACAAAGTTTTCCAATAAAATAAAATTCCAATTTACTGCGATTCTTTGACGTTCAATCAAATTCACTAGATATACAGTGTTCAGATGTGCTCGTTTTTTATGTCATACTGTGATTAGCGCTGCTTATGAACAAGCGTAATAGACGCGCTACTAATAGAGAGAACATCGAGGCAACTGGAATCGCAAATATCGTAGCAGCAGATAAGGCCGTGACGTGACGCATTTATACGTTACCAGCGAAACCAGCACAACTTCGTTTGTGTGTATCCCGCTTAGGTCGTATGCATTGATAAGAACCTTCTTCTTGAATCGCTCTATGTGCATACTTTTTTATACTGGGTACCGATTAAAGGCTTGACCATACCAACGCGTTCAGTTCAGGCGTTCAGCTCGTCAGTCATCGGTCGTTGTTTACGAACTTGTAGCGACAGCACGCGATCAGAGCGCGCATGTCATGTTGCCAACGCCAACGCCAAGCCTTTATTGTATCAACCTAATCACAATCAGACATGACATTTAAATTCACTCATAGCATTAAATATCTAATTCCCTACGAAGCTGCATCCTTCCAAGTCGTTAAGTCGATTTTAATTCGGGTTAACTCGAGTAGTGCTTTTAAACAGAGTTGACAAATCTATACTACCTACGCTTCAATGTTTGTTATGCATACAGTCAACAAATGATAAAGGTATCCAAGCTAGAGATTTAAGAACAAAGATTTTCATGCAAGCATCGTTATACTTTGTAATTAGATAGTACAATATGAATACTATTGATAAATTAAAATTCAAGTAAATCCTAATCCGGTTGCTGAGCCGGTCTACTGCTGAAGGCCCTACACCTTCAGAACCTACGCCCGTCGTCTGATACCCGAAGAAGCCGAGCCAAGTGTCCCAAGGAACTTGCAAGTGAATCTCTACCACGCACCCTGAGACTAAAATAAATATCCTATTTAACTCTTGCTCTTTCTCTTATCTCTTACTCTACCCTATCTTGCTTGCGTTGCTGGCTTCCCTGGCAACGTAACAGTAGTTACTTAGGATTTACTTGAATTTTAATTGTACTGTCTTTTTGAGAAATAAATACTCTTTAACTAGACGTAAATCAGTATTTGGAAAACTTGAATCATATCTACCGGTCTCGTTCTTCCTGTTTCATTTGTTGACTGTACACTATGTATATCTTTATTAGTTCAAGATTCGTGTCTTGCTAGCCCTGCCTACTCCATATTTAATTTCGTTACACTAGGGTTGCCTTGAAAGCCATGGCGGTCAGAGCGGTGAGAGGATACCGCACCATCTCGTGCGAGGCAGCGTGCGTGTTGGCGGCGAGTCCGCCGTGGGAGTTAGAAGCTGTGGTGCTGGCGGCAGCCTACAAGCTAACCGCCGAATCCCCTGCTGGCGGAAACCCATTCCAGGATGGGGTCCTGCGTTGGAGGGAGATTGCCCGGGAGTCCCTCATCCAGAAATGGGCGCTGAGGTGTGAGGAGGGGCTGGCGAGGGCTGGCAGACCGAGGCGGCGGCGCACCGTTGGCGCCATCTGTCCGGTCCTGGATAATTGGATAGGGAGGCGCCACGGTGCGCTTAGTTACCACGTTGTGCAGGTGCTGTCTGGCCACGGGTGTTTCGGCTGGTACCTGCACAACATGGCTCGGAGAGAGGAAACTCCGGAGTGCCACGAGTGCGGCTGCGCGGAGGACACGGCGCAGCACACGCTTGAGGAATGCCCGGCGTGGGCTGCGCCTCGCGCCGCGCTCGTGGCAGTTGTTGGCGACGACCTCTCGCTCCCGGCTGTTGTCAAACAAATGGTCGAGAGCGAGAGCTCCATCTGCGGCGAAGTAATGACGCAGAAGGAGGCAGTAGAGCTGGTGAGGGAAGCGGATCCAGCCGCCCCCCCGCTCCGCCGTAAAAGACCGGGCGGCAGGCGTTTGGCCCATGCCCGCGACTGTCACCTTAACGGGGGCTTCCGGGCGGCGGGTTGGGGAAACAGCTGCCCATTACGGAACGGAATTCCCCGAGTGTTGTGGCGCCATCTAGGCGGATGAGGTGGCAGTCAGTCAGGTTTTTAGTCGGTATACCCCAAGTGGTTTAAACGGGGAGCCCGACATACCCCCGCCGCTCCCCAAGCGGCGGGGCATGCAGTAATGCATTTTCCTGACTTAAAAAAAAAAGGTTGCCTAAAAAAGATTGCTTTCAGCAGACTGCCTTGTTGTATTTACAAATGTTTGTTGTCTATGTTCCTTGTACTTTTCCTCTGTATGTGTATTGCAAATAAAGCATATTCTATCTATGTAATTGGTTTGTGGGCCAGTCTCTCGGAGAGTCACATAGTGTCAGCGAGTTGTGTTTTTACTGAAGTCCTTATGCCAAGTACTGCAGTCAAGTGCAGTCAGTGATTCTAGAGTCTCACGCGCTCGGGTCATTTCGTTACCTCTATTAAACCATATTTCATAATACACTCATGGACACATTTTAACCGGCCACCTATATTTTGTTAATTTCTTAAAAATTCTATCGTAAATCAATTAATTTTGTCTTATACATAGGGCGCACCTTTATAAAAATAAATGTTATGTGCATTGTACCATCTGCAAGCAAGTTAAGCGCCGCACTTACGCAACCCTACATTGTACGTGGCCCAACACGTACTTGCCCGTTTTTGTATAGGTAAGCTGGATTTTGGCAGTCTGCCTGAAACTACTGTAAAGTACTATTTTTACCGGTTTATAAGTGTTTAACTGTTACAGTCAATAAGGTTTACATTGGCAATTTGGCATAACTATGCAACACCATTACAACATTTAAACGGCAATTTACTATGTATGTGTAGCAGACATACACAATAGGCATTTTACAAACTTATGAAAGTGTAACATTCAGATATGAAAGTGTAACATTCAGATATTAATGTGTAGGTAACCTTTAAAAAGGTGTTTTTGAGTCCCAGCAATAAGTATCCCTTTTTATTCTTCACTAAATTACTTTGCTGTAGGGCATGGCCTTTTTTTGCATGGATTACTGTATGTCCCGCTGCTTGGGGAAGCGGCAGGTCTGTCGGGCTCGCCCGTCTAATCTGAGAGTATACCGACTGAAAACTGCCACCTCATCCGCCTAGATGGAGCTGGGATCCTTCCGCTGTCCTGCCGCGCCGGTAGGATGCGTGGCCTGTGGCAAGGCGCTCACGCAGTGTGATAAACTAAACAGAGTAACGTGACGCGGATTACTCGTCAAACATTACTCGCCAGTCGCCAGTCAGTCGTGCTTTAACCTCTACAAACGTCGAACGTACGTATCGTGATCCGCTCACCATACAGCTTTTTATTTGTGCCTTTATTATATGAACTGATTGATACCGTCCTAACCGCGTATTGTTTTCATTTGCTCAGAAATTCATATTTTCTGTCACAAGAACTGTACGTTAATAGAAGTTAATACAATATGAAGGAAAATCACATTATGAGTATTGTAGTTTTCATACCCGGGAATAGGATGGACAATGTGCGTTGAAGAAGTATTATGGATTATGTAAATAGAACTGCAGTGATCACAATATTGACAGGAATTTTTCTGATACCTTTAGTAGTTTGGTTAATGTGTATTGGATTCAAAAAAATTCAGGGTGGCGAACATGTGAGTAATTTAAACTTTTTGTGTGTATTTTTTTAAAAAACAATGCCCATGAGCCTTACGGTGTCAGGCCCAAAAGTGAACAGTTAAAAATTATACAATTTACATAAACAGAAAAATCTAATAGGCAGTCTGCCATTTCATTATTTTTATTAAAAAAACGACTATTACTTTGGATCGACTGTTATATTCTCAGATATCATTACAAATCCTAATTATAATAATAAATTAAAATAGATAACTGGCACACTTTTAACAGCCAAAAATAATTTTATTTATTACTTAACTAAGTTCATATTCAGGTTTTTTTTTTCGTACTGTCCACGAGTGGGCCTGAAATGGGCATTGCTCTTTGAAAAAAATCATGGTAGTAGTCCATATGCTGAATCTTCAATTAAAACTATAACGGTTAAGTAGGCTCTACTAGTTACCGAGTAATAGCAGACGAACTTATAAAATAAAATTTCTTTGACGAAAACTTACAAATGTGATGGAATATGTTATTGGACTCAACTGAAGGCAAGTAAAGCACAGCAAATACGGAACCCTACATTGTGCGTGGCCCGACACGTACTTGCCCGGTTTTTCTCTTTACGTAGATGTACGGCAATGACTAATACTTGACTACCACGCGCTCGCTGTACGCTCGGGTCATTATTATCAAAATATTATTTTAGCCATTATCTCTATTAAGTATTTTAATTACCTTGTATAAATATGATTGTAAAAAAACGTGTGTTTCATACAGATCATAAACACAACGCTTACAGTAAGCTCTATCTGTCATTGTGTAAAAAAAAATAACGATCGCCCGTCATCTATGCTTAGCTCCGTTTTCTAGATAATATAGGTGGAAATGTTTGTTGAATTTCATGAACATATGCTTCAATATTATAATTTATACACTCCATTCATTCGCTCGCCCCATTCTCCCGGCGGCGAGACTAAACGCCGGTTGTTTGTTACTCATCGCAACATTTAATTAAATGTGTTTAAAAAAAAATGGTGCGCGTGTACGAAAGATTTGAAAATAGTTCTGGACCTAAATATGTTGCTTTGTTTTTCGCATTTTTGTTTATAGTAGACGTAGTTTATTTAGTCAGTGAAGAAGTAGGCGTCTATCTCCAAAACTTATACAAAACCTGGATTAAAGAAAAGAAGGTTAGTGATTTTCTTTAGTAGTTTACAAATAACATTCTGTGTAAGCAGAGTGGCATAAATATGTGGATAGTTTAGTGATCACGGCTTATGGGTTGAAGTAGCCATGGCTAGCTCGATCATCGGGGTACACATTGTTGTATGTCCATGGCATTGATTAGAATAAAAGTTTTTGATAAAATAGACCACAAATAAGAATAATTCTTAATCATGATTCATTTATGTATTGAATTATAATAAAAACATTAAAATTGTCACTCCTTTTATGTAGGTGGGCGTTGACATGTGCAACACAGTTTTCATACTTATGCACGTGTCATCGTATTGTTGTTCTTATTTACATTGTTATTTTGTTCCAAATAAAGAATTATTATTAATTATGTATTGAATTGAATTAGTATTTAATAGGTGTACGTCGACGCTTATCGCAGTAAAAATGAATGTGTTTCGCCCGGGTCATTGCCAAACAAAAAAAACAAGCTTTAAAAATAGTCTTGCTAACAAGTGCCACAACGGCCGCGTTCTATGTTTTGTGTATATGTAGATAAACACGTGTTTCCTACGGAAAATATGTAATAGTGGAAATAGGATTTATATACTAACTGTTGCTCGCGGCTTCGCGCACGTTCGTGCCGGGAACGTATTAGGGCCAGAGGAGGAATTTATACTAATTGTTAAGGTAACAAGTTTAAAGCACGATTTTAAAAAAAATACTTAACAACTTCGATATTTTTAAATTTTGTAAGAAAAATCTCTCCATTTCTATTTTTTTTTAATCATTTTTTTTTTAATATAACCGTTCCACAACTTACAGATGCTTCATTTTATTTTTATAAAGGTTTACCTAATGTAATATTATGACAAAAATAATTGATGTAGGTACTTACGACAGATTTTTAAGAAATTAACAAAATATTCCGCCGCTGGTTAATACACTGTTTATGTATGTTTATACTGTATGTTTATACACTGTATAAACAGCGCAAGTCGCAGACGCATCTTTACTTAGTATAAAATGAAGTGTCTGTCTTAGGATTCTCTCTGAAATACCCACGGGAAAGCGGGATACACGCAAACGAAGTTGCGCGGGGTTCTCTAATTTTTAATAATACCTACATATGTACATACATATGTAGGTATGTACATACATATGTATGTACATATGTATGTACATGTGTAGTATGCATTGTATTTGCATTATGAGTGACATCACACTGTTTGCTTATCATTATTCATTATGTATACAAGTCAACATGCAACATGCCAACTTTAGATAACTGCATGACCTGTTATGTTTTTAAGGAAACGATACTTCTGTTTTTTTTTCCCACGGATACTAGGCGGACCGCCCGGGTCCGCACAGGTTTTTTGTAGAGATCCCAAATTATTTTGAAATTATAATATAGCATATAAGTAAATATTATAAATGAGAAAGTGAGTTTGTTTGTTTGTTATTCCTTCATGGCTTGACTAATCAACCGATAATTACGAAAATTTGTACATATATTGTCAAGGGTACAGAGCCCAATATAGGCTACTTTTTATCCCGTGAAAGTATGTCATTCCAATGGGAAAATGTTTTTTCTACTATAGCGGTCTATACGATAGAGGTATCGGCCAACAGATGGCGCCACAAGCCGCGCTATGGGTTGTTTTGTTGTCAAACGAGATGTATGTCATAAAATTAACGCGAGCGAAGCCGCGGGGAAAAGCTAGTATGGCATATAGTAGGCCGGCAAATGACGTTTTAGGTTACTTTCCGTTCAAGTCTCTCGGATATGGGTATATTTGATATCAATGCATTCAGTATGATGTACTGAACACAAATATATGAGATGACAAGCGCGAAAATGGTGAGGGGTAGTAACTAAACCCTAAACATTCCACAACACATTTTCAAAATTGCACAAAAAGCTGTCATTTTAAATACATGCCGTTTAGTTCGAAATTTTTTACAAGTCCAGCCCGATTCATCTGCATCACCAACTCACATATAACCCTCATACTACCCCTGACCAGTTTATTAGGACATTAGAGAACCACCCAAAATCCTGGTATATACTTGGCTCAGGCCCGTATGTACCAGTAACCCGGTTTAAAAGACCGAGAAAAAATAAAATATAAAAATAAAAAAAAATAAAAAATTTTGTTTATTTCACTTTAAGTTACAGGATCTCCTCTATTAAAACATAATTCTATAGATCACCTAAAGGTAAGGAGTTTAACGTTGGCAGCTGTACTATATAGTAAACTGTGACACAGCTGTCAGCGCCTTCCATTAAGGCATATTAGTGAACAAGATAAAAATTTACTCAAATAACAATAATGAAACGAAATAAAGAAAACAATAATGATAATAAAATTATATATATGAGATAATCATGAATCACACTTCACTTTTCCGAATAACGTACCTACACATAGTTATCACAAATAAGATTATGACAAATTAGTTCAAACACCATGAATGATTTCCACCGGAAATGTGCCAAGTATGTAATGGCATATAATTGCTCGATAACGTCATCTTATGCCAATTAATTGTAAAATTAACATTGGCGTTATTATGAATATAACTGCACTGGGGTCATCGGCCACTATATGCGCAAATTGTTGCAGCTGTGTGTCACTCGCAGGTGTCATAAAAAAATGTTATGCAATGTGTGGTAAAGTCTACAACGGTATTCCGACGATAGATCATTCGTTTGCGAATTACTTATTTACTGTTCATGACGTGTTGTCCTTATTTACGTCATGAACATTTACATTTAACAGTCCCAGTTTTTTTTTATTCATATTCTACTTTTTTTTAATATTTAACTTTAATTACTTATTTTAATTATAATTAATTATAAGTGCAATGGTGCCAATTCTGTTGTACATTTAACTAAAGTACGATTATTAATTCCAGTCAGTAAAATTACATTTCCAGATGAAATAATGAAAATTTAGTGACAGTTGCACATGTCATTTTACTGACTGGAATTAATAATCGTAGTTTAGACTAAACTAATTTTGACAGGACTAAAGGTGTTGTTGTCCTTCCTTGCTTTACAATTAGTGACAAGGATAGCAACACTTCTAGTCCTGTCAAAATTGGTTTAGTCTAGATAAATGTACAACAGAATTAGCACCATTGTCACATGTTATTTATCAAAAAACTAAATCTAAAAACGTATGACGTTGTGATAGTGGCGTATGCTTAGATTATATTTCGTACGTTTCATTCTCGATATAATTTTTTAATAACACATGTAGTACTTTTATTGTACTGGCAACATCGCACAACATAAGTTTATGTAGGTAGAAATAAAACAAATAACCCCACTACCGTCCGCTTCATGTAACACTATCGTTGCTTTTAGTTCTCATTCTTTTGTTGTGCGCGGCAACGAGCACAAGTCTCGAGCCTGATATTATTTCTTAACATTAATTTATCTTTGATATAACCATGCCTAAGCGCAGTTCTGAAAATAAAATAGATTATTATAAAAAGAAAATAAAAAAATTTGAGAAACGGTCAAATAAAAAACGCAGTCATGTAGTTATTTATTCGTCGGATTCCGAAGAAAATCTAGGTAAGTTTTATAAGTGTTTTATTATAAGTGATCTGTGTTACGGTCTCTGGTGATTAAAATAACATCTCTAAGCTATCCGGGAGGATATCACAATGAGGGTATCACGAAGGTTTAGCATGATGTGTAATAATAACCGGGAGGTTGACTGCGGGTCAACACGACGGTACTTCCGAAACGTTTATACGTTTTATGATAAAAAATCCGTTTTCTGCTTGCAGACGGAACCATACAAGACGTAAACATGACCCAACGCCCCGAGCTGGACGCGCCGCAGGAGGTACTCGAAGCTATTACAGCAGAACCAGATATACAGATGGAGCCAGCACAGGATGATGCACCGGCTATCGACCCGGAGCTACTATCGGCGCTAGGCGATCCAATGGATGAACAACCTACTTTTGGAGAGAAAATTCATCAGACTTTGGCACAGCGATGGACGCCAATATTAAAGAAAGGTTTAGATAAGGATCAGAAGGACAAGTTACTCAAAGATTTTCAGATACCAGAAAATTGCCAACTGCTTAAAGCACCAACCCTAAACCCTGAAATTAAGGCGGCGGTATCAGAGGTCACTGTAAATCGTGATAAAAATATTCAAGTTAAACAAGACCAATTGGGTCTTGGTATCACTGCAGTTAATAAAGCTATTACCTTGCTTCTTCTTGGTGACGATAAAGTACAAGCTATTAAAGTACTCTCTGATAGCTGTAGAATACTTACGGATCTACACTATACAGAAACACAGGTGAGGACAAAACTCATAACCTCGTGTTTGGAAAAGTCAGTTACACCATTGATTAAAGACCAGGGAAGGGACGCCACATTATTTGGTGAATCACTTTCGGACACTATAAAAGCCTCAAAGGCTATTGAACGCCAAGGCCTACAAATAAAGAAACCAGCAAATAAGACTGCTACCAGCACTACATCGAATACGGCTGGACCATCAACAGCAGCAAGACCTCGATTTTCGGGAAACGAAATACGCCCTCCTCGATACTCGTCGGGGAACAGGGGGGGGCGGGGAGGCCCTCCACGGGGAACGACGTCGTACCGCCGGGGAACGTCGGCTTCGACAGCAACACGGTCTCGCGGTTACTTTCATCAGAACAACCAGCGGACCTACACACGGAATTAGACAATATACAGGTACACGCTGGTCGCTTACAATATTTTTCTCATAAATGGGAAGACATCACTCATAATAAAATGGTTTTGAACTGGATCCGTTACGGGTATCATATACCATTTGCAAAAAACGTATCACAACGTTTTGTACCTCGTAATTCTTTTACAATGAAAGAACAACGAGATATGTCTATGGCGATTGATAATTTAATAAAACTAGGCGCAATATCTGAATGTAAGCCAAGGAAAGATCAGTTTATTTCCAAAATCTTTCTAGCTCCAAAAGCCAATGGCGGCAATAGATTTATATTAAATTTAAAACCATTAAATAAGTATATAATATATAATCATTTTAAAATGGAGGATTACAGGTCTGTTTGCAAGTTAATAAATCATAACGGATTCATGGCAACAATAGATTTGAAAGAAGCTTATCTTTTGGTGCCTATTAATCCTTCACAAAGGAAATATTTGAGATTTCAATTTCAAAATGATAGTGGCAAATTACTTACTTATGAATTTAAAGCTATGCCATATGGATTGTCATCTGCTCCAAGGACTTTCACTAAAATAATGAAAGAAGTCGTGACCTACCTTCGATATCGCGGTTTTTTGTCTGTCATATATTTAGATGACCTGTTATGTATTGGTCAGACGTATAAGGAATGTTTATCTAATGTAACAGAAACAGTAAAATTGCTTCAGAATTTAGGCTTCATAATAAATTTCGAGAAAAGTGTATTACAGCCCTCACAGCATATAAAATTTTTGGGCTTTATGTATAATACTATCAACATGTCTTTATCCTTACCCGAGGATAAAAAATTGCACATATCTAGCTTAGTTACGAAATTTCATTCGTTACCGCGATGCACGATTAAAGAGTTTGCCGGCTTATTAGGCGTTCTCACTTCTGCCTGCCCAGCGGTTAGATACGGTTGGCTTTACACGAAACGTCTTGAAAGAGTTAAATATCTAGCATTGCAGACGCATAAGTTTTACGAAGCAAAATTTCGCCCTCCGCCTATAATATTACCCGACCTAGACTGGTGGTTGAAAAATATTTTTTTAACATCTACTCCTTTGAAACCCAATAAATTTCATTTAGAAATTTTTACAGATGCGTCCAGGTCCGGCTGGGGCGCCTTTTGTAATAATCAAAGAGTTAACGGGAAATGGAAAACTAACGAGATGAATTTTCATATTAATCACCTTGAGTTGATAGCGGTATTTTTCGGACTAAAATGTTTTGCACGTAACGTCAGCAGCTGTTCTATTTTATTACGCGTTGACAACACCACCGCGTTAAGCTATATAAATCGTATGGGTGGCGTGAAATATCCTCACTTAAATGATATAACTCGAGAAATTTGGCAATGGTGCGAGAAGCGAAATATATGGTTAAGTGCTTCTTATATAAAAAGCAAAGACAATATAGAAGCTGACGAAGAGTCTCGGAAAGTCAACAGAGATATTGAGTGGACTTTGACTGACAAAGCATTTTCTAAAATTGTAAGGAAGTTAGGACAACCTGATATTGATCTGTTCGCTTCTCGTACCGATACCAAATGTCAACGATACGTTTCATGGAAGCCTGACCCAGACGCGATCGCGGTGGATGCGTTCACAATTGCATGGGACCGCATGTTCTTTTATGCGTTTCCTCCTTTCCCTGTAATATTAAAATGCTTAGAGAAAATAATGATAGATAAAGCTGAAGGCATTATCATCTTTCCGTATTGGCCTTCGCAGCCCTGGTTCCCATTGTTACAAAGAATGCTCATATCCGACGTATTTTATTTAAATTCTGAAACTAATCTAACATGGTCTTGTTGTAGGAATCCCCAGCTCAAAGGAGTTACCCTGGGTGCAGCCAAGCTCTCAGGACGGCATTCATAAAGCGAGGGGTCCCAGAGAGATCTTTGGATCTTATGATGGCATCGTTATCTAGAAGTACCCAACAACAATACGGTACCTCCTATAAATGTTGGTGGCAGTTTTGTTTAGAGAAAAACATGGACCCGTATGAGTCTTCTCTTCCATTTGTATTGTCATTTCTGACAGAACAGTTTCATAAAGGTGCTGCTTACGGATCGGTAAACAGTCACCGCTCGGCATTAAGCCTTCTTTTAGGTGCCGAGATGGGTTCTCAGGAACAAATAAAAAGACTTTTAAAGGGAATATATAAATTACGACCAAACATCCCAAAATATGCTTTAACATGGGATCCCCAGATCGTTTTACAACATATTGCTCAGTGGGGCTCTAATCGAGAATTAACTTTAGAAAGAATTACCAAAAAACTAGTAATTCTGCTAGCTCTGTGCACTGCACACAGAGCGCAGACACTAACATCTATCAAAGTTCCTAATATTAATATTGGATCAAATGGTATTAAAATAGTAATTTCCGATATAATTAAAACGTCTGCCGCGGGACGAGAGCAACCAATTCTATTCCTACCCTATTTTCATGATAATGTCAACATTTGTCCAGCTACAGCCTTACAGGACTATCTGTTGGCTACAAAAGACATAAGACCAGAATCTGAGCCAAAGATGTTATTGACGTTCAAGCGACCATACAAAGCGGCTAGCACTCAAACCATCAGTCGATGGATTAAGCAGGTCTTAGCGGAAAGCGGCGTGGACGTGACAGCATGGAGTGCGCATAGTACACGACATGCCGCCACCTCCACAGCACGAGCACAAGGGGTATCACTTGACGTGATTAGGAGAACAGCTGGCTGGACAAATGCCTCAGTCACATTCGCAAAATTTTATAATCGCCCTGTGAGCGATGACGCTCTCTTTGCGAGAACCGTTTGTTTCCCTGAATGTTGAGTAGGAATAGTATGCCAATTCAACTTGATTTATAAGAAATACAAATTAATTAGAAGTTAAATTAAGTAGGTATTTTCAGAAAATGTCATGATTGATTATGTTAAAACTAATGTATAAGATTAAAACTAATAAAAGAAATAACTCGAATAATAGTTTCATTTGTTATTATTTATATTATTATGATGATAATAAATACCTGATTACAACAGGATATCTCTATTATGGTAGATTTACAAAATTTTCATCTCTAAACATCTACATGTGTTATTAAAAAATTATATCGAGAATGAAACGTACGAAATATAATTGATGATTAAACGAACTTGCTTGTAAGTGAAGTTCTATCACAATTATAGTGAGTACGTTTCATTCGAAGATATAAGGAAGGACCCTCCCTTCCCTAACCCTTCATTAACATGAAAATTTTGGGACTCTGAAAAGAATGAGAACTAAAAGCAACGATAGTGTTACATGAAGCGGACGGTAGTGGGGTTATTTGTTTTATTTCTACCTACATAAACTTATGTTGTGCGATGTTGCCAGTACAATAAAAGTACTACATGTGTTATTAAAAAATTATATCTTCGAATGAAACGTACTCACTATAATTGTGATAGAACTTCACTTACAAGCAAGTTCGTTTAATCATCAAAAGGTCTGGTATTCCATGGGTTTCACCAGTAATTTTGTAGGGCAACGCGCAACGTGCGTGACAACATCTGGAAGTGTGTGTCTCGTTATTAAATTCAAGGAAAACAAAAACCACAATTAACATTTTGAATTGAATACCGCATTATTCCACATAATATAACTTATGACGCTTAGATAATATTATAAAGGAATTACCATACTTATCGAAAGAGTCTACACGGGTAGATAAAGGCATTTTTGTTGCAGATTCTGCTAAGTCCGACTGGTTTGAACAAAAGAAAAATTTAGGTCACTCGTGCCGTGATTTCCGGATCTAACCCATGAGTGTTCGCGATTCATTTAAAGACCTGAATTCACTTTGATTAGTGCGAGTGCAGGTGATTAGTAATTGAAAGTGAATCACCCTCAGTAACAAAAAATCTACTAATCTTTTGCATCGTAGTTATTGAGGGTGAATCACCTCAGTCATTGCAATCACTGCAACTGTCAATCACCTGCACTCGCACTAATCAAAGTGAATTCAGGCACATATAGACAAGTGCACACATAGGAAATTATCTGACAGATATGACGTTACAATACATGTGCACCTAAAGCCAAAACGGACATGGCGGCTCAAGTTATGATGGTCGAAAACCACGTGAATTTATTATTTCCATTATATTATTCAAACAAAAAGAAATTACCAGGCATGTTTACATTACTTTTTAAAATGCTTTTCAGAAACTGGCTGATAATTCAAATTCGAAACTTTTATTAAAAGAATAGGTTTTTTACAAACACTGTTTTTTATATACAGTAAAAACCGGACAAATGTGTGTCGGTCGGAACACACACAGTGTAGGCTTCCGTATTTGCTGTGCTTTGCTTGCTTACAAATGAGTCCAATATTATAATATATTCTATCACATTTTGTAAGTTTTTTTTATTTTTTATTGATCATTATCACACTAATAAACGATTTAATTGAAATTGATTATGAGTGTTGGCCATATCCTAATTATGACACCGATTCGAATCTCAAGTATCAGACGGGATGATGTCATTTATTAGGCCAATGCTGGCCAATGTAAAAAAGCTGAAAACATTCTGCTAAATAATTATAAATAACACTATGGATATATTTATGTTAGGGGTTATCGCGGTATTGTACGTGGCAGGAATATTTTGCAATGTCTATATTTCACGCTATAAATAAAACATGCATTGAACGCGTCACAAACGACGAATATATATAAATTGTCTATTAGAGGCTCAACGGTGTCGCGTCGCTGTGTCGCACCCTAAAAGTGATGCACGCGAGTTAAGCAACGTCGACCGTAGCCAGTGTTTGGATGGGCTCCGTTATCTCGAGCTTGGTGGTAGTTTATAACGTAGTTTATTTTCTTTTATGTATTCAAGTTGTAAATGACAAAAGTCCCTCTGAAGGCCTAATTAGTAATTACTGATATAAAAAATTTCATTTTATTCATTAAAATTTAATACATAGTACGACAAAAAGCCTATCAACACTCGATTTCGTTAAACTTCGCGAGAGTAGCACTAACACTTTCGATTTTGTCTTTATTGCGGTACAAAGTCCAATCATGACGTATTGTTGACCATAAACGCCGCACCGTAAAGGTCACAATCTGTTTAATATTATTAAAGAGTCAACAATTTTCCTTATAGATAACTAGCAGGCCGCCGGGCTTCGCACGGATTTTACTAATATTTTTGAAATTGTAATATAGCTTATGTTACCCGAGGTTAATGTACCTTCCATACGGTGAAAGAATTTTTGAAATCGGTCCAGTAGTTTTGAGTTTAATCGTTACTCACTAAAAAATTAATATAATTTATAGTTAGTAACTATTCATTTACTGTTAATCACTGTAATGACTATTATGTATTCTCACATCATCTTATTTGATTATAGAAGGTACGCGCCATTTGGGCTCACAGTTTATAAAAACAATTGAATTTCGATTGTCGTTATACACTGAGTAATAAGTATAATAGTGAACTTCGTTCTACGTCTGCGCGAATCAACCATGACGGAGATTAGTATGATATCAACTCATAATACACTGCAGGGGTAGGGGTCTCCCTTCAATCGAAGGTAATAAGAGCGTACTCTGCCACGCTGCTTCAATGCAATGATTGGCAGAGGCCGGTGTTTTCAAGCCACCTGAAGGCCACAGACTTTTAGAGAGAGGTAGGGTATAGCGGATAATCCGCTCAAATCGGAGCAGCCCGTCTGGGGAAGGACCTCCACCTTACAAAAGATCGTAGCCAAATAGCATTGGTCTCGGCCATGTTGTGTTCCTACGGTGAGTAAGGTCTCCAGAGCTTCACTTAGTGGGGTTGGGAGGGTTGGCAGCGCGTGAGTGATACAGTGATACCCCCGGTATTGCAAGCGTCTATACGCTACGGTGACGGCTTACCATCAGGCCGACCGTATGCTTGTCTGTCAACTGTGGTATAAAAATTAAAAAAACTTGGCTTAACGACTGTCGTCTACCGATAACAGCCGGGACCGACGGCTTAACGTGCCCTCCGAACCACGGAGAAACTCGACATAACGAAACCCATCCAAACACTGGGTAGGGTCGACGTCGCTTGACTTGCGTGTTCATATGAGTGCGACACACAACGACGCCATCATCGAGCTACGGGCGACTAGTATAGATAATTGTAAATATGTGTGTTGCTTAGTTTTTTGATGTTATACACACAGTCATATAATTACCATGATCCATCTGTGTGTGAGTCATACACGTCTGTGCTATTTTACGGCAAGCCGTCGTAATAGGGTCACTACCACGCTCAGTTAAATAAATGTATTGAGTGCTTGGACAAATATTGAGTGATATAAAGCCGACGATAACAGCTGCGTCATGCGTGGCAAACAAGCAAACGAACCGCCTGATGGAAAGTGGTTACTGCTTGCTTGTTTGTCTGCCGTACGTCATAAAAAAACTTTAGATAGATAGATAGAATATGCTTTATGTGCATTACACAACTTTACATAATACAATACACGGAAAACTCACAGACTAGTGTATAATATATGCAAAAAGGCAGCCTTATTGCTAAAAGTAATCATTTTCTGGGCAACTTTAGGATAACGAACATCAGATCTGAAAGGAGTGGTCAGGGTCAGCAAGACACAATACAAGTTAAATTATTGCTAAATATGTATGAACTTTTAAAAGATAAAAAAATTATAACAAACACACCCCCTTTCTCTCAAAATCTTATCACCTACTCTTTGTCTCTTATCTAGGAGTTACTTATCAAAGTGTAATCAGTTTATTATTCGGAAACAATTATTATGTCCGGAAAAATAACTTCACACAGATTAGATTGCCGTTATCTGACATATTATAAACTATAATAGGTACTAGCTTTTTAGCGACTTCGTCCGCGTGAAGTTCCGGGCCCGTTCCTGTGGGAACCACATTGAATTTCGGGAAAAGCTATAGCCTATGTCGCTCCCTTATAATATAGCTTTCTACTGGTGAAAGAATTTTTGAAATCGGTCCAGTAGTTTCGGAGCCTATTCAATTCAAACAAACAATCAAATCTTTCCTCTTTATAATATTAGTATAGATTCTTCTTTCAGCCTGTCATCACCCATTGTTGGGTATAGGCCTCTTCATGGGCTTTCCATAAGGGTCTTGTTCTGGCAGTGCGCATCCAGGATTTTCCTGCGACTTTGGCGATGTCACCAGCCCAGCGCATTGGCTGCCTCCCTATCTTCCAACGACCGATTCTTGGGCGCCACTCCGCAATCTTACGCGTCCAGCGACCATCATCCCTCCTACTCATGTGGCCTGCCCATCTCCACTTTAACCTGGACACTCCAGTGCGCTTACGTATTGTTTTGTTTGGGATACGGTCTATGAGCGAGATGCCTAACATTGCTCGCTCCATGGCTCTTTGCGCCACCTGAAGTTTTCGCACAAGTTTGGAAATAAGTGTCCAGGTTTCAGCTCCGTAGGTCATAACTGGGAGAACACACTGCTCTGCATTAGTATAGATTAGGATAGATATATTTTTCTGCTCTTTATTTCATCAAATTTCTTAAAACATTAGAACAAATTATTTCCCTTTAACAGACACTAAGAAAATTCAATGGACCATATTTTTGGACTAAAAAAAGTTTATGTTAAAAAACTACTTATTGGTCCGTACCGGTAACATCCCGTAATATATGCTAGATTGCAATACTTCAAAACGTGATAAATCATTCTTTCTTTAAAAAAATATCTAAACCTAATAATCTTGGTCTACCACGAATTACTTCCAACCAACATAGGCGAGGCGTAGCCGCGTAGATACAGTGAATAATTTGTACAATTTTTGAATGACATCTATATTTATAATTGCTGAAGACCGTTCGAGTGAATTAATCAACAATAATGACAATGTACTAAAATGACAGCGTATGCTGCTGATTGTTCATAGACAGGGCATTTCCAATCAGGTGGTCTGCTTGCATAAATAAAAAATAGTTTCTTAAAACAAAACTACTTATTCCATCTCACGAAGAGCGTCCGGTTATAAACGTTCACTCACATGCTTGTTCCGAGGAATTGTTTGACTTGATGCCTACGGCCACTTTCTACCATCGAACTGCTCGTCACCGGCGGGGAATCCAACCTCACACACTAGAACCAAAATGGTCGCGTACTACGCGGTTTCAGAGGAGTTTCCTCCCGCGAACGCTGAGGCTGTGGAATGAGATCCCCGCCGAGGTCTTTCCTTTAGACTATAATATGGGGTTCTTCAAAAAGGGCATTAAAAGATTTTTACAGGGTCGGCAACGCGCGAGTCATGCTCCCGGTGTTGCAAGCGTCCATAGGCTGCGGTGACCGCTCACCATCAGGCGGACCGTAAGCTTGTTTGCCATCTTTGTGGTATAAAAAAAAATAAAAATAAAAAAATGCACTTAGTGCGTAACCTCGGAAAAGCTCGTAAAATCACGTACACCAAAACAATGTGTCACATGCACACGTCTTACAACATTCATAACAAAACGTTCGTGAATTAGAATATGTCTGTATCCTCAGTTTTTTCAAGAATTTCATGATAGAGCCAAAATGAGCTCCAACGAGACGTCTTTCCCGCTTTTTACTGCAGAAAGATAAAGTCAATATAACCAGCTGAAACTGGTAACCACAATATATGTAATAAATTTTACTAATAACAATCTTATAAATTATAATGTAAATTACACGAGCTTATCGCCTCGCGTCATAATGTATGAGTAAACATCAAGCGCTAAGCGCTACCTATCACCATTATTGAGGCCTGGTGGTCGAATTCCGTGCAAGGCAAACATTTGTGTGCATAAACAAGGACCTAGTATTTAGATATGATTTTATTATTTTAACCCAAACCAAGCCTCATCTTTTCTTGTTTAAAAAATAAAAATAAAAAAACTAACTTAAAACTAGCTATCTAGAATAAAATAACATTACTCATTGTTACTCTGCATAGGTTTACTTTGGCTTAAAAACAGAATTATAATGAAAATGAAAAAATTAAATGATAATATGTTATAAAAGACCGTGTCTAAGTCGCGAGCCTTCAGAATAAAGTAATTTTTAACTTTGACTTGTCGAACAAAAAATGTTATAAACATAAATTATAATGAACCTAAAATTAAAAACCTTAAAAAATATAATAAAATAACTAATAACCCTTTAGGCAAGGTTCCGAAGATACTGGCAGCGTTCCCCCTTTAGTTTAGTTTTAATGTGTATGCTTCTGTATGTACCTATGTTATATAATACATATATATTATTAGTTTCTCTGAAACTTAAATTTTTTTTATGTACATTTATCAGCAATCTAGTACCCAAGTACCCATAGCACTTCGCTTAGTTTAGGACTAGATGGCATTGTGTGATTCGTCCAGTATTTATTAATTATTACACGAATAATCATTACATGAGATGGCAAAGGCTTTATATGTTGAAACTAGGGTTTTATATATTATTTTAACTAATTTATTTATAACAAGATACCATTTATCATCTCTCACTCACATACATTACTCACAAAGAGAGGTACATTTAGAAGGTACACACACAACATCACTACATAGTATAAAACAAAGTCGCTTTTTCTGTCCCTATGTCCCTATGTCCCTTTGTCCCTTTGTATGCTTAAATCTTTAAAACTACGCAACGGATTTTGATGCGGTTTTTTTTAATTGATAGAGTGATTCAAGGGGAAGGTTTTAAAGTATCATACATTCCAAAATTCCCACGGGAAAGCGGGATACACGCAAACGAAGTTGCGCGGGTTTCGCTAGTACATAATAATACAATCTAGGAAGACTTAATTTTTGTCAATAAATTAGCAAAGATTTTTAATGACATAGTCAAACATTGTCTAAAAGCCTCAAAAACAAAATAAGAGAAAAAAAAGCTTGGTATTCAGATCTAATTTGGTATGATTTTGTATGCATTTTGTTCTGGCCTAGTTATGCATTATTTTTTATGGAAATAACAATAATTATTACATTTTATTTAGCATTTTTATTTTATCTTGTGACAACCCAGTGGCAAGTTGGTAGTGATCCTACCTTTAGCACCAAAGAGCACGGGTTAGATTCCTGTTCGGGGCAAACATTACGTAATGGCATTTGTGCTTGTTCTCAAGTCTGGGTATTTCATAAGTATATATTTACAATAACATCCATTGTCTGGTACCCATAACACAAGCAGGTTACGCCTAACTCACTTTCGGACCAGCAGCCGTATTCTCTAAGCATCATTTGTTAACTCGAAAGCGAAGAGATGCCAAAATTGCTTGCATCTTCCAGCGGATTCCGCTTTCGAGTTAACAAATGATGCTTACAGAATACGGCTGCAGGTTTGGTGTAGAATTTATTATTATTATTTAGCTAAAATGATTATAAAGAATAGTTGAGTAATTGACATTGACAATACTGCCGCAGTGTCTGATAATCCGACAAAATAAACATGATTTAGAGCCAACATGGATAGACTGCTTGAGCAGTTCGCCATGATTGAAAAGAGGTTATATTAGGCCTATTTGAATAAAAATCAATATTTTTAATTTTAATTTGAATCAAGATAATACAGACAGCTCTTGCAGTCATAGTCAAAAGCATGAAGCTTTGTCTGTGCAACCACCCGAAGCAGGTGGACTGCTTGAGCGGTCCTCGTGTGTATGTAGAAGACTCCACTGTGCAGTCGCACCTTGAAGCAGTTCAATTTGGTTGTCAAGCAGTCCGTGTATGTCAGCCCATACTTTTATGAAATAGTGTTGAATATACACCTTTGTTTGTTTTCAGCATTTTGACTTAGGTAATACAAGCATGGACGGGTGGCGCTGTGTGGATTATGTAGTTTTTATTTTATTTTAAATTTTTATTTCATATTATTGTTAGAATGCTTTATGTAGCTAGTATAAACTTACCCTTAATATACACGCAGTATTCTGTCAGCGAGTTTCCATATCATGCTAATCTGCGTTTATTTATCCCTGTTGAGACTATTGACCTCACAGGTTGAACTCTGAAAAATGGGCAGCAAAAAACAAAAATACACAAATTATATTATTTATTGAAACGTATTAGGTATTAACTACTTTTAATTACGAACTTCATACATAATTTATTTAACTATTGTAAGAAAATTAGACAAGAGAACAACTGAACAACAGTTCTTACATTTGGACAATGATCATGAAATTTAAAAGCATTTTGTTTGTTACTATTATAAAAAAACTAGATACCTACCTACACTCTTATAAATATCACATAAAATAAAAGTAAAAAACTTTATTTTTAGTTTTCTATTTCATAGGTGCGAAAACTAAACTGGCTAAACTGCGAAAAGTAGCTGTCAAAGTGAAAAATTTAGTGCGGCGACAGGTGAATCGATTGTCATGTACTAGTGTTGCGCCCGTTCGCCTGATTTTAAGGTCTCTGCATACGCACGCAACGGGATTATTAGATGGAAGCTGCAGATCCTCTTTCACTAGATTTGTAACATTTTCAATTAATTTATGTAACTCAATACCTTATTCAACTTATTTGATTATCGACATTTCTATTAGAAAATTGGTAGAACAATGTTTATTTTGAGTTTTATTACTTTAGTACCTATGCAACGTTTGTATAAAATCAATAAATAAAATAATAGCTACCGTATCTAATGGTAGGCTATCGTAGCCAACAGTAGCATACTGGTAGGCTACCAAATGCCTTGGTAGACTACAATAGACTTACAACACTACTCATGCATGTTATACATGAATGAATGATATCCTGGTATTGGGCAATACTACAACAGTCAACAAGTGACGACACAAAACAGGAAAACTGAAATTAAAGTAAGCTTGCTTATTGTATATATAGGTAGGTACCTAGTAAGCATGACAAAAATAGTCCTGCTATTCGTTCGAGTTGATGGTACATAAAACTTCTGACTTTTGATTAGAGAAATGGTATCCAGAGCTCACTATTCTGCCAAGTAGGTACTTATCAGGCACAGACAGAATTTTTAAATATAAATAACTAGCTGTTACCCGCGGCTCCGCCCGTGAAGGGAAAATGTCAATACCGTGGTAAAATAAATATGCCTGTCACTCTCCAGACCTTAAACTATTCCCAATAAAAAAAAACATATCAATCCGTTCCGTTCATTACTTTCGACGTGAAGGGACAAACAAACAAACACACTTTCACATGTATTTATAATTGAGCTGAGCGAGCCGAAGGCGAGCGAAGCTCTCCATACCAGACTTTCCTCATTTGGTTGTTCGTCTTCTCCTCCCAAACTACTCCACCAATTAGAACCAAACTTGGCACATCTTAAGAGACAGTTTGTGGCAAGGTTTTAAAAAAAAAAAAATGAAAATAAAAATTACCATCGAGGAATAATCACCATTCAAAATTTTCGAACAAACTGTCTCTTAAGATGTGCCAAGTTTGGTTCTAATTGGTGGAGTAGTTTGGGAGGAGAAGACGAACAACCAAATAATCACCATTCAAAATTTTCGATAGCTAATTGCTTGGGGTATCGACATTCGCTCAGCTCAACTTTGCATCGCGTTACGCCATGCACCCGCCTAGTATTAGTATGATAGGTAGGTAGGTACTGATAAATCATATCAAAAAACTTATTCTATGTCAAATGAGGTCAAAGGCAAACAGCTGTCACCGGGTGAGGGGGGAGACGCTCGTGGGTGGGGCAGACAGAAGTTGACAGAACGTCCGTAATCATAATGTAACATTACGGTAAGGACGTTGCGTTCTATCCTGTCATCCTGTCTGCCCTGTTTTCTGGCTTCTGGTTCGTGGTCGTGCTCGAGCTTATATAAAAAATGTTCGTACCGCTTCGTATTTACACTAATTATGCTATTATCGTGGACGTGGTATAATATGTATTCGTCGCGGCCAGGCGGCACGGCGCGCGGCGGGCGGCGGGCGCCGCGCGGCACGAGAATTTTTTATCAATCGATTTGTCACTTCGCACTTGAGCGCCTGACTTGCGCGTGCGGCCCGTCGCGTGCCATCGGTGCCATAGCACGCGTCGTAATTACCGATTAAAGCTTAATTTCCCCTTTTACTTAAGTTTTCACAGGTCATTACAGTCGTTTTAACGTAGGGTTAGGTATATTATTAGGTAGGAATATCCTTGTTCCTAAAACAAATTCATCCCAATCCCAACTGTATGCAATATTGTGCTAATATTGCATCACTCTTTTCTTTAAAGAGGTCCTTTGATTGAACAATAAATTGGTGGTTTAAATATGAAGGTTTTGCAGTGATCTTCAAAAAGCAAAATTGATCTATTTCTGAAGAAAACTTAAGAGGTTTTCTTCTGAAATAGATATACAAAACAAAATTAGGTACATGTTCTTGTCAAAGATAAAAGTCTCTCTTCCTTTGCGCACAAATTCTTTTATAAAGTCAAGAAATATGTACTTTACGTCCAATCAAGCACCAACCACTAGGAGTATGTAATCGAGTTCATTGAACTTTCTGTAGATCATTGCTAGCTAAGCTGCTATATACATAATTTTCTATCTACATTTTTACTTTCTTTTGGGGAATTCAACGCAACGTACAAGCAATGATCCAATTTTAGCAATGACCTCATTCTTTGACCTTGAACTTTTAGTTTACGGAAATAACTAAAAAATTTCTTCGCGAAGAAATATGTATAAACGTTTCTTTCATTCTAAGAATGTGAAAAATAGACATTATCAGGAAATATGTAATCTAGTTCATTGAACTTTTTGTAGGTAGGTCATTGATAAGATTGCTTATGTATTCATGTATTATCATATATTTATTAGGTAATACATAAATATTTACGCGTAATACATATTTATCTCTAGGAAAACCATTTATAATAAGCACTAAGTTATGTAAATTGTTGCCGTGACCTTCAAAAATTACATGTGTGACCTTTGAATCAATTAAAAATATTTTTGGACGAAAAATTTCACGGTCCAGGTTTTTCTTTTACTTTTATCAGAATAATCAAAAATTACGGAGAGGTAAGTAGGTACTTTTGTGTCTGGAATGGAATCTTCAGCATACTTGTCATACAAGGTCATTTGTTCTCTAAATGCGTAACGCTATAGACAGATATTTTAAATCATTCGCTATGCATGCACAATGTGCGTGGACGATTTTACGAGCGTTTCCGAGGTTACGCACACTAAAACAATGTGCATTTGTGATTGTGAACGTTACAACATTCATAGCTGAACGGCCTTCATGAACTAGAATATGACGAATATTTTTGGGTCTGGGATACCTATATTACCTATGCATGTTTCTTTTGTTATTATTTTTTATTTATTTCAAAAAAACACAGTACATTATATCAAATATGATGTTGCCAAACTATTACTGGTTTATCGGCAGCGTTTTTAACGCTAACGCGGCTCAAAAATCTCATTAACAAGCTCTTAATAGCAAAACATTCTACATTTTACACAAGAAAGTGCGTATAGTTTTGTTGCTGTTTTCGTATGATTCGCTGGATGCGAAGTAGGTATTAGTCATAAACAAGTTTTACGTGGCTGTGATACCATTGCGCAACCAGCGAACAGTCCAGGCACCTCATTCTAGTCACAGCTATGTACATAAGGATAATAATTTTTTAATACATTTTTTAACTGCTTCGACCAACGACCTCATGTCCACAGCTGTGATGCCGGCCGGCAATTCGTTATGTAGCACACTGCACAGGCGTCAGTCACCGCCTTGTGTGTGCGCTTTCCATACATTTCCAGACATTTTCGGTATGTCGTCCGTCATAGTCACTCAAGTTCATTGCTTGTCTAATTGCGTTGCTAGCTTAAAAAGTACAAAATATGCTCTTCCGATTGGCATGCGTCATAGATATCATACTAATTACTTATTTTCAAATATTTATGTACAGTATATTAATACATATAATGTATGAGTCACATCATCACGTGAAATGCAAATAAATATATATAACACGCGAAGCAGGTATTATCTAAGTAATCAATATTAAAGGGAAAAATATAATTAAGTAGCTATAAATCAAAAATCAAAAGCTAATAAATTTTGAAGGGAAAAATATTATCAAAAATAAAACCTCAATAGCTAATTAATATTAAAGGAAATAATCATATTTAAGTAAGTAGGTATACATATACGTAATGTTACCTAGTTTTTTGCCTTTTTATTGTTTGTGTATTGTAATATATTGTTTGTGATCGTTTTCCTTGAAAAAGTTTAATGTCTGTTAGGTTTCTCATAAAACTGAATTGATATTTACCTATCAAATCACAGTTTAATTCATCACTAATGTGATAGAGGAATATTTTTTATTATATTTATAGGAAGAGTTGAAGCCACTGATTAGGTAGATATATAGAATTTAGGTACTTTATTTGCAATACACATACAACAGAAGAAAGAAATGACAGTGATTACCTTATAACCTTACATACTAGTGTTAGCAACAAGGCGGCCTTATTGCTAAGAGCAATCTTTTCAAGGCAACCTTAGGGTAATGAAGTACTTATTGAAAGAAACGCCTGAATGTAGGTATCCATATAATTTTTATTTTGTTATGAATTCATTTGTTAATTTTGCCTTTTTTTTCTCGTTCATTTTAATAAGTTGGTTTTTGATGTTGATGTTGACCAGTATTAAGAATACAATTCTTCTTCTTCCGGTGCCTCTCCAACTAGTGTAGGTCGGCTGTCCTGTCAGCTTTGAATATTTCGCTTCATCCATAACGAGGCGGAACATTTCGGCGGCGCTCGCTATCCCGTTCACTCCTTGATGTAGCGCACTGCGCAACCACGATTTCTTCCTATGACCGACTTTCCGTTTACCAGCAACTTTTCTCATCATCATCAGCTGTAGCAACTCATATCTGTCGTGTCTGAGCACATGTCACAGATATGCCACTTTTCGTTGTTTGATGGTTTGCAAAAGTTGGCGTTTTTTACCCACTAGTCGTAGTGCCTTGGTAACTCTCTGAGTCCAAGATATTGCCAGCATGCGTCTATAGGCCCACATTTCGAATGCTTCTTTACGTTTTTTGAGTTGCTCCTTATTAGTCCAAGCCTCACATTTGTATAGAACTATGGGCCAAATATAGCATTGAAGAAGGCGAACACACAATGATATTTTAAGATTTCGGTTACAGAGTACCCTTTGCATGTTTCCAAAAGAACTTCGGGCTATTTCGATGTGTGTTTTAATTTCAACATTGCTCTCCCATTCTTGAGTTAACCATGTACAGAGATATCTGTATTTGTTTACCCTTTAAGAGTACAATACGTATAAATAATTGAAACGATTATTTTCCATGAGGTATTATGAGGTAGGTAGAATGAGTAAGGACCGGACCGGATGCTCCGCGCCGCGCTGCCTCTGTTTCCGCTGTGTCTAAAGTCTGCATGACCCTGATCTTAAAATGTGGGTGTAGTGTACTCTTAAAATACCGCTTACTTACCTCTTATTATTAATTTATAATAATGCAACGAGAAAGTTTAAAATTTATTTTGACTATAGGTGGTTCGATTTCTACATTCATGGAATATCAATTTTATTAACATAGGTAGAAATAAATGTGGCGACATTTTTTTATATATTTTTTTTTATATTACTTATGTACATGAATTAAAAATAGTCGTTTAGGTAGGTATTTTACTTACACCATATAATTTATAAAAAGTCTTCACTACATTTTCGCGAAGTTAGTCACAGAGTATCTTGTAATACGGTTGAAGTAAAGTCAGGGTACGGTGGCCTCGAAGATGGAATTGTAAGTGGAATTTTTGTCAGCTCTGCCCTTTTCTTTGTTACCAAACAAGGTTTTTGTTTATTAGAGCCACATGTGTCCACTAGATAATAAGAGGTTAGGGTTTCTTCAACAAAGTTTTATTTTATGAATGAGCAGTCATAAACTTTAAACCTTTTGTGATGGCCTTTCGGGCTATTTTATTGGTCAACAACAAAAATCACTATCTTGGATGTTGCAACAAAAAGTCATCCTCACTATGGTCCTACTATCCTCGAAGAAGACAAAGGAGAAGTTAAGACTTAGGACAAGTACTTAAGCAATCTGTGGTAGCACGGTGTGGTAGTTAGAGCCCGCAAAAGAACAATGAATTTTACAACGTATAATAACTATTTTATCCATCTTATTCATACTTAATTCAATGTGTTCCTCAATGTAGAACCCAAATGCAGTCATGCACCGGTCCTCTGAGCCTGAGCACTGCGCTGCGCCTGCTCAACGATCTAGCGTCTCATTACCGCGACACACTTCATTTGTTTTGTTGTTCGCCTGCTGCAACTTGTATTTCATGGTTAAAATTCTTCCGATTCTTGGGCTTACTCTGAACTTGGGCCGAAGTATCGGATTTACGTTTTATAGTAGCTCCCGAATGTGTATTAAGCATCGGCCTTTAGCGACATGGTGCTGTTTTTATTGTATGCGTGCGAAATTCTGAACATAATTGCCTCGTGACATGCACATTCTTATTTGAAAACGCATAGTAGTCATAGTACGATGTTTACGATATACTTATGTATGTCATAAACACTCTATTATTTCATATATTGTACTCGTACTAGGGTTCATGATTTCTCGAGCTTATCAGTTTCTCGGGTCTCGAGAATTCTCGAGGCTAATTTCTCGGGTCTTCTCGGGTTCTCGAGAAATTTACATATCTATACGTATACATATGTTTTTGCATATCTTTTCGGTTCAAATAATGAAAAAAAAACGTGAAAAAAAAAATGTCTTATTTTAAATCAAAATTAAGTGGTTTTCCTGTCAAATAAAGGTATCAAAATAACTTTTATTTGAGTTTTCAACAAAATTAGGTTCTCTTATGTAGGTTACATAAAAATAATTACAATCACAGCAACATTTTTGGCGGGTTAATGTTGTAATAATTGTTTTTATTCTTTGTATAAAGCTGTTGGTTTTCCTAAGAAAATAAAGTAAAATACCTACCTAAACGATTAAGAAAAAAAACCTACTTAAAACTTTGCAAGATTAATAAAACAACATTTGACTGAATAACATACACACAAAACAATTAGATCTGCTTACAGCGGTTTATGAGTCAAACGGCAAAGGCAAATAGTTTTATTTTACAATTTTTTTGACTCAAATATGATTTCTCGAGTTCTCGACTTTTCTCGAGCTTAATTTCCCGGGAACAAAGTCCAACGATTTCTCGGGGATTCTCGGCTCGGGAATTCCCGGGAATGAACCCTAACTCATACCAACCTAGCGCTGAGAATTCAGCTCCATATTAATTATAAATTTTAATGTTAAAAGTGCCCTTGCCGAACAAATAATTTACTAACCGTCGAATGTGAATTGTAAATCTATATCTATACTAATATTATAAATAGGAAAGTGTGTGTGTCTGTTTGTTTGTCCGTCTTTCATGGCAAAACGGGCGACGAATTGACGTCATTTTTTAAGTAGAGATAGTTGAAGAGATGGAGAGTGTCATGGGCTACTTTTTGTCCCTTTCTAACCCCCCACTTCCCTAAAATGAGGGGTGGAAGTTTGTATGGAGCATTCCGCAATTTTCAAGGTAGAAAGCTAAAAATTGGTATGCGGACTATTTGTGATTTGTGACTAACAAAAAAATCGTGTATCATTTTTTTTTTTAAATCTGCCAGTCACTTAAAAGAGGGGGTGAAATTTTATATGGGACTTCGCAGTTTTCAAAGTAGAAAGCTAAAAATCGGTACACAGACTCTTTGTTACCAACGAAAAATACCGGCGAAAAGGAAACCGTGTTACCCCGAATTTAACGCGAGCGAAGCCGCGGGCAAAAGCTAGTTATTTAATATTAGTAATCATTTTTACTTAATATTTAACTTATTAAGTAAAAATGATGAAAATTGTTTCTCGCTTTTTGTGTCTTTTGAGAATAAAGAATCTTTAAACCGAGTATGTGTTTCTGCACTTGGATCATCGACATACTTGGATGTAAATTGGCCTGTACTGTACACAGGTGAGTGCGTAGGTGTGTGTGTGGGCGTTCATCTTTCGATTCAGTCACATCCGCTGTCGGCTTGTAAGCCTTTGACTTGACATTCCGTTCCGCCAGTTTCATATTATACTAGCTTCCGCCCGCGGCTTCGCCCGCGTGGCCTAGTAACAATTAGCATATCTTTCTTCAGAAACAAATTCCGGTCCGGCACGGCCCGGTACGGTACGGTTTCATCCAGTCCGATCAGGTCCGGTCGATCCGGTCCGGTCCGGTCCGATCGGTCCGGTCCTTATAAGGACCCTACATGACAAATTTGGCATCTCTAGACCCAGCGGTTTAGGCTGTGTGTCCCCTCTCAACTTCGTTTGCATATATCTCGCTTTCCCGTGGGAGTTTTGAAAAATCCTTTCTTAGTACATCCCTAGACGTCGTAAGGAACCTACGTGCCAAATTTGGAATCTCTAGACGCAGCGGTTTTGGCTGTGCGTTGATACACCCTCGCAACTTCGTTTGCGTATATCTCGGTTTCCCGTAGGAATTTTGAAAAATCCTTTCTTAGTACACCCCTAGACGTCGTAAGGAACCTACAGTCCAAATTTGGAGTCCCTAGACCCACCGGTTTGGGCTGTGCGTTGATATATAGTTAAGTCAGTCAGTCAGTCAGGACTTTGAATTTTATATATATAGATGAAAAAAAAAACCGGTCCGGTCCGGTTCGATCCGGTCCGGCACGGCCCGGTACGGTGCGGTTCCTTCCAGACCGATCAGGTCTGATCCGTTCCGGTCCGGTCCAGTCCGTTCCGGTCCGGTCCGGTCCGGTCGGTCTGGGCCTTATAAGGACCCTACATGACAAATTTGGCATCTCTAGACCCAGCGGTTTAGGCTGTGCGTCCCCTCTCAACTTCGTTTGCGTATATCTCGCTTTCCCGTGGGAATGTTGAAAAATCCTTTCTTAGTACATCCCTAAACGTCGTAAGGAACCTACATGCCAAATTTGGAATCTCTAGACGCAAAGGTTTTGGCTGTGCGTTGATACACCCTCGCAACTTCGTTTGCGTATATCTCGGTTTCCCGTAGGAATTTTGAAAAATCCTTTCTTAGTACATCCCTAGACGTCGTAAGGAACCTACAGTCCAAATTTGGAGTCTCTAGACCCACCGGTTTGGGCTGTGCGTTGATATATAGTTAAGTCAGTCAGTCAGGACTTTGAATTTTATATATATAGCTAAGGTTCTAATTTATTAGTGAACTTCCTTTTAACACATGACTATAAAGGGTACATATGATCGTATAAGCAAGGAAATAATGGTCTAGTATTCAGTTAAAAAAAAGATTGTATTGTAAATAGTTAGAAAAATGTTGCTTATTTTAAAGCCATCCATATTCAAAAACTCTCATCAACACATCACACACGCACGCACACTCACTCCAATGCTTCTTAAACACTAAAACATACTTCATTTTTTCTTATGTAACCAGATAAATTGTACTACTTATAAATTAACTAGTTTTTTAAGATTAAATAAAAAGTGTATCATCACTACATAGTATAAAACAAAGTCGCTTTCTCTGTCCCTATGTCCCTATGTCCCTTTGTATGCTTAAATCTTTGAAACTACGCAACGGATTATGATGCGGTTTTTTTTATAAGATAGAGTGATTCAAGGGGAAGGTTTTTAAGTATAATACATTCCAAAATTCCCACGGGAAAGCGGGATACACGCAAACGAAGTTGCGCGGGTTTCGCTAATTTGTACTATTTTTATTCACCTGTCACCTAATCTGTCACACAAGTCTTCCTAGTACAGACACCAGTCTCTTACATTTACAGGTCTACTTTGTTATAGAAACTACGTATATAATGTAAAAAAATAATAATGTAAAGTCTGCGTGAGAGAACAAATAAAGTTTCCAGAGCTCCACTTGGGGGGGTTGGGAGGGTTGGCAACGCGTGAGTGATACCCCCGGTATTGCTTACGTCTATAGGCTACGGTGACGGCTTACCATCAGACCGACCGTATGCTTGTTTGCCACCTGTGTGGTATAAAAAAAATAAAAAAATAAAGTTTATTTATTTATATTGCTCATGTAGGAGCTTAAATCTAAAACTTACGCTAAAACATGGACCCTGGACAGGGTATGGCAATTTTGTGGGTGACTTTATTGCTAATTCCTAATATTAAATTTATTATAAGTACCATAGATATAATTACACAATAATCTAAAATATTTAGTAAATAATATTGTATTTATAACAAATTCAATCATATTTAAAATATTTTCTTTATTATAATTTACTAGCTTTTTTTTTTTGAAAAGTGCCGTTCGGGTGTACTAACACCTTTTTCTGAGACACCGGACTGTTGCGGGGAGCGTAGGGCTCTCACCGCCAAAAAATTTACAGTATCTAGCTTTTGCTCGTGGCTTCGCTCGCGTTAAATTTGGGGTAACACGATTCCCCTTGCTACCTTGAAAACTACGAAAAGTCCCATATACAATTTTACCCTCTTTTAAGGGGTTGGGGGCACGAATTTTTTATTAGTCACAAATAGTCCGCATACCAATTTTTGAATTGGTCGCGTTTGTGCGTCGACAGTTTTTGATAAACAATACGTTTGATAGAATTCGTCGCTGTTCGTGCGTGCGACCAATTCCAATTTTTAGCTTTCTACATTGAAAATTGTGGAATGCTCCATACAAACTTCCACCTCCATTTTAGGGAAGTGGGGGGTTAGAACGAGACAAAACACAATCTCCACTTAAAAAATCACGTCAATTCGTCGCTCCGTTTTGCCGTGAAAGACAGACAAACAAACAGACACGCACACTTTCCCATTTATAAGATTAGTATGGATAATTATGTTTACAAAGTTATACTTAACAAATTAAAAATCGCGGTTGTAACACTTCGATGCGTTTCGACTCAGCGCTAGTAAAAAAAAGTTGACTTTATAAAGATCGCATTCAGCAAACTTGATGCACGCTACAAGGTGTATTTTTGCTCGTAGGAATGTAGGCGGTGCATCTTTCATTGTCTCGACTCGTGTTTTTCATTGGTCGTTGGCTCCCCCGCTGGATGTCCCCGAATGGCTAACGACCCGAGGTTAGCACAATGGAAATGAACCTTATGTTTATATATTAGATGCTGGAAAATTGTTCGGGTTGAATAGAGATTAGAGATGAAGTCGATCGAGTGGGCTTTTTGTTTATGTGCGTGTAGTATTTTTTTTGCTACTAACCAATAATTTAATTTTCACCTCACAAGCTCGGAAAGAATCTGTTTGTCATTCGAAATCTGAGCGCAAAAGTGCATTTTGTGCCCTAGCGTGGAAAGAATTTTTAAAATTCGAACCTTTCTATTCTATAATTTTTTATACCGCCAGCCCTCTGAAAATGCATTAAATAGGTACTTATTTCATGCCAGTGCGCCAACCTTATTTTTAGAATAATCGAACTGGTCAGCACGACACCACCGCATAAAAAAAAACACTTAGGTATTTAATATATTATAATTTGCGTTTTTCTTGCACCTAGCATTTTCCTCGCTGTAGTGAGGTGAAAAATTGTGTGTTTCGCTCGACAGCAAAGTTATTCTGCGTCTCGTACTTTTGAAACCCTCGCTACGCTCAGGATTCTATATTTGAACCACTCGCTTTGCTCGTGGTTTGACGACCTCCGTGGCGTAATGGTTACCACGCCAGACCGCCACCCAGGAGGTCCCGGGTTCGATCCCCGGTCGGGTCATGATGAAAAACGAACTTTTTCTGATTGGCCTCGGGTCTTGGATGTTTATCTATATATGTATTTGTTATAAAATATAATAACGTTGAGTTAGTATCCCATAACACAAGTTTCGAACTTACTTTGGGGCTAGCTCAATCTGTATGAATTGTCCCTATATATTTAATCCTAGAATCCTTCGCTAGCTCAGGTTTCAATATAAGTACTCGCGCCAAAAAACAACTTTGCAGCCTTGCATAACAAATAACTATTCTTAATTTATTGCAATTATTTTCACGTATATCTTTATTTTTTAGGAACAATATAATGAGACTGAAAACCAAAACCGCACTATACCACCACAAATGGACATACCTCAAGCACCTGTCATGAGTAAAAACGGGACATGCCAGGGTACGTTTACAGTGCCACCTGACTATGTGCCAGAAGATAGATTTGATTGGTGAGTATCTTCTTATTCTTTCTAGCATTAACCCGTTGAATTGCCCGTTGATATCCACAGGAACGGAGAAGAGAGAAGAAGAACTGTGTCCATGGATGGGCGTATACAGGGTTATTTTTAAAACATTGAAGACCTCTTAGGAGGTGATTCTACTCTTCAATACGAACAATATTTACTATGGGATTAACTTCAAAATCACGAAAAAAAAACAAAAATAAATAAATATATGTAATTATGAGTGCAACCTAGCTTCCTATGAGACGTGGCGCAGTGTAAATCTGTATAGAACCTTCACTACCTGTACTGGACCTACCTACGGCCATGGTTGTAACAAAATTAACGCATCGAATTCCATGAAAACTCTGCTCCGCTTGAGTGCACAGATATTTGAAAAACCAGAATAAAAAATCATAACACATAGTGGGGCCGCGTTGGGTGAGAAATATGAGTCGTCGCGCGTTCACGGCCCAGATCCTCGTATGAAAAACTGTCTGCATGCACCTTCTCTATGCTTTTGTGCAACTCATTCACACAGATTGAGCTAGCCCCAAAGTAAGCACGAGACTTGTGTTATGGGATACTAACTCAACGATACTATATCTTATGTCAATTACATATTTGTATAGATAAACATCCAAGACCCGGGCCAATCAGAAAGAGTTCGTTTTTCATCATGACCCGACCGGGATTCGAACCCGCGACCTCCTGGGTGGCGGACATCCATTTTATTTTTTCCATCCTTCTTCAATTAATGCATCTAATCTTTCCCTGTCTCTTTTTGTCATCGTTCATCGTCCATGTCTCACATCCATAGAATATACCAATACCGATACGTTTTGATAAACCGTTTTTTAATATTCTTTGCTATTTTCGATGTAAATAAACTTATTGTTGTGAAGTGAAATGTTTGTTTTGCTATAGTCAATCTAGTTTTAATAGCTTTTATACATACTATATAAATTAATTGATTTCCTTCGTTTTAGTATTGCAATATGTATCGTATAACTTAGTAAACTTATTCATATCTTTTGTGCATGTGGTGTTTACCTATAATTAGTTGTCACAATTAGCTCTAAGAACCTTGTTTGTAAGTAATCATGCAATGTATCTTTGTGAACAACTGTTGGTAGACCAAATAAATAAAATAAAAATATCTAAGGTACTTCATCTGGACTATTCTGGACTCATTAGTAATTACGCTGCCTAAAGTCTTTGTGACAGTGCAACATTTATTGGTCTGTATTCTTTCAGGGTTGATATGGGAATGGTTGGGCCAGTATTCCAGCAACGGAAATGCAACATATGCCCGTTCCTAACACTCAATACTGCCATTGAAAGTAAAAACAGCATATCAAACGGCGTTTTCATACCACTCAGTGTACAGGTAATTATATGTGAAATGTATAAGGGGCTTGGAAAAAAAATCTTTCAGTAAGTAGCCGCTTTCTTGCGAAAGCACTAGTCTGTAAGTTTTCTGTATTAAGGGCCTGTTTGAGCATTATAGCCTATCCGTCAAATAAAGTGTACAGTTTTTCTATGGTTTTGTCAGTTTTTATCTGTTATGTAAGTAAACAGGCACAGGGAACAGGCCAGTAGTGTGTGTACCATGTGATGTGCGAATTACAATTGATTAAATAAAATAACTATACCTATTTATAATTTAGTCAAATATTCAATAATTTTATATAATTTCATGAAGATATTTGCGTTAATAAATAATATTAGAACAAAGACATGAACAGAACATGTTCGTTGACACGACAAACAAAATTGCATCAAATAAAGTATCCTAAGAACGTACTTTTCGACATACAGCGGCATCTAGCGGAGCTAAGAAACATTGAAACATTGCGTTATTCAAGACGGCGCGAACAGAATGGCGGCGCGCGCCGGCTTGCGTAAATTAAATAGGTGCTATTTATTTTAAAACATACAATACCAGTACTTCCTATCCAAAATATGGGAATTTCTTTTCCACTATCCCCGTTAAATTTACTACATATTTTCATCCTATTTGTAATAAAATAGAACATGCCAACTTTTATTAAAAACAAACATGTCGATAACATTTACCGCTGCACCTTTCACAATGACATTTAACTAAATCTAATGTATTGTTTTTATCGTTATTTTAAGGTTGCACAAAGCGCCTCCTTTAATATTATTGTTTACTCTTTATGGTCATTCGTGGTTATGCAAAATGACTAATAGGAAAGTGAGACCATAATCTATTACATACTTCCACTATCTCCATGGATCACGACAATGGGGAGGGTGGAATTAATTTGAAACGTAAGAACGCTTGGTTCGACATGCAGCGCCATCTAGCGGCGAGACGAAACATTAATGTTGTTGAGTCATGCTACTAATAAATCTTTTGCTCAAACTGATGTGGAAAGTCTAGAGACCCTCAGAATTCGTTTGTTGTTTTCACATTCTTTCAATAAGAAAATAACTCTATCGCTTGATATTAATGATAGATATGCTATTTATGATCCGTTTATTTGATTTTATTATTTATATCTTACTAGCTGTTAACTGCGGCTTCGCCCGCGTGGTCCAGAGGATCTGACAAATTAATAACATGATCCGAAAACTTTATGAAATAAGATGTTTTTCCGTGATAAAAAGTAGCCTACCATAGACCTATCCCCAAATAAAATCATATCAATCCGAAAGAAGGCTTTTCCCCGCGGCTTCGCTCGCGGTTATCTTTATGATAACTAGATCTCGTTTGTCGACAAAACAACTCATAGCGCGACTCATAGTGCGGCGGCAATTGCGAATTGCTGCGCCATCGATATTAGAAAAAATATTTTCAAATTGGAATGACATACTTTCACGGGATAAAATAGCCTATGTTCGGCTCTGTCTGTACCCTTGACAATATGTATACAAATTTTCATAACGATCGGCTGATTAGTCAAGCCGTGAAGGAATAACAAATAAACAAACTCACTTTCTCATTTATAATATTAGTTAGGATAGATTTTACAAATGAGTTATTTTACAGGAGACTATCGAATGTGGAAGATGGAATCGTACTAGGGACGTGTGCAAGGACGGAGACAGTCATATTCAAGTTTTAAAATACTTGATAAAATACAAAGTCAGGTTACATCGAGTGGAAGATTATCCACCCTTTAGTGAGGACAGCATTTCCAAAACGTGTAGAGTCACGGAGGACATGAATGAAGACGGCGTGGAAGTCCAGGAGTGCATTCACGTGATGTAAGTCTTCAATCAAAACCTCTTTTTTTAACGTAAGTAGGTATGTAAGTACTACAAGCAAGTAGCCACCTCATCATATCATCCCATAATCATCTCACTGCAGGATATGGGTCACCCTTCAATCGAAGGTGAGTAGAACTATTAATAACTAATCTGTCATTATATTTTGTTTTTATATTTTTGCAATAGTTTATTGAGCAATTATAAAATATCGAGTAATGTATTCTCGTAACAAAACCCGATTCTATTTCAATATCCTGCAAATGAATTAAAACAGGGGGGCAACCATGAAGGTGTCCATCTGAAACGACGTAGTCCTGTCAAAAGAGCCATTACTAGTTAGAATAAGGTTCAAAACTGGTTAGAATTGAACGAAAAGTCAGCCCGTATTTTCGGAATTTCGTTTATGGTAGGGGGCGATAACAAATAGTTCCCATACTTGCACCCATAGATTTATTATAACTTACTAGCGTAAGAAGATTGGCAATGCAAAAGAGATAGATCATAGCATACGCGTTTGTTAGAGCGAGATAGATAGACGAGACCATTTTTCCTATACACGCTATGGGCTTGTATCCCCCTAACGTCAGTCATGTTAAAACAAATCCCACTTATTTTTATAAAATTTATGGTTTTTAAGTGTAGTTTTGGTGTTAATTCGACGTGATTAAATATGGTTACCTGTGCAGTGCCCGGATGTAACTCAAACTAAAAGGAAAATCTACAAAATTATATATTGTGCTTGCACACATGTACATTCCACGCACACTAGTGTATTTTGTTTTTGGTCTCGCCTCAATCAAACAAAGCCGATCTATAGGTACGCTAGTATATGTATATTAAATCTATGCTTGCACCTCTCGTTCTAATATCTGATTAAAGTTGTGAATTCGAGCTACTACACCGATGACGTCAATAAGCTTCTTTATTGTCAATCTATGGTCGCCGTTGTTAATACTTCAGTCCTCAAACGGTGTCTGCGACAAGCGGGGCGACAACGACGCGGAAATATAATATGGTGTCGCGCCGTTACCATCCATGTTTCACTTGAATATATTTTTCTTTATACCACTAAAATGGCAAACAAGCAAACGGCCCGCCTGATGGTAAACAGTCACCGTAACCTATGGACGCTTGCAATACCGGGGTATGACTCGCGTTGCCGACCCTGTAGAAAGTGGAGCATCGGAGACCTTACTCACCGTAAGAACACAACATGGCCGAGACCAATGTTATTTGGCTACGATTTTCTGTAAGGTGGAGGTCCTTCCCCAAACGGGCTGCTCCGATTTGAGCGAATTTGAGTGCCCTACCTCTCTTTAAATATGTGTTACAGGAGACACAGCGGTGGGAATATGTTGTAGGCATCCCGATGCTGGCACTTTATCACTAGTTTTGTTTTAGAGACGCAACTGCCAGAGAAATGATGTATCTTATAGAGAAATATGGACCTATCATCGCAGCTGTCGATCCCAGTGCTTGGTTAAAATCAACCAATTATTATAACTATCGAGGCAAAACTGTTATTAGTGAAGGTTGCCCGTAAGTACCTTTTCTTTTATTAAACCTCATATTTATGTAGAATGATAGATACGGTAGAGTTCGTATCCAGCAAATTAAACAGCAGGATTTTCTTGAATTTTTGAAGTGAAAACTTCTTTAGCGGCGCTTGGCACTTTTTTAGACGAATAAAAAATGTTAAACTCGCGTCAGATCCGTAGCCATCGAAAAGGAGAGGACGTTGATGTTTAAGTTTTACTTCTGCTGGCCGGCGGCGCTCCCGGAGTGCAACCCAGAGAGAAAAATAAGACATATAGAAAGTGCAACCCGTCCTTTTTAGGGTTCCGTAGTAAACTACAAGGAACCTTTGAAAAAAATTTTTTTTTGTGGTGTCTCCCCTATATGTAAAGTGGAAATGAATTTTTTTTCGCTCCCACCCCTTGTTGTTGGTATCGTTAGATAGGTCTCTTCAAAACATTGAGGGTGTGGGAAGATTTTAATTTTTCGATACAATGTTTCGTTTCGGAATTATTTACATATAACGTATCAATTCTCGTTTTGCACGGTGGTCCCCCCTCTATCACCACGTGGAAAAAAATGTGCAATGTGATAAAAAGATAACGAGATGTCGACGCTCGAATGCACACGGATTTCTTCAGTTTGTAAATCGTAATATGTAGCCCTCCAGACTCGTGGTCACACCAGGTTGTCACACCAGTTTGACCACTAGTAAATTATTTTCCTCCCTTTAGCCACACTGTTTGGTGTGAACAATAGGTATTACCCATGAATGCACTTTTATTTTATTTTGAGGTCAATCAACTCAAAATCAACGTCAAAGGACACACGCCCTACTACTACGTTACTACGGTCTACATTAAGACGCTGATACATTCATTCTCATAACAAAAACAGATTCAAACCCACGCCAAACGCCACGCAAACAATGTCTGGTTCGATTCCTATTCTTGTATAAGTGAGACAACGATTGAGTTTGAATCTGAATTGAATTTTTACAAATTTTAAGTGTTTATTGCGTTTTTTTTTTGAAAGAAAAATTTCACTTCACCGTGAGTTCGAATCCCATCTCGATATCCGGCCGAGTGTTCTTATATCGAGAAGACGTGGGTTCGAATACCACCTGGGGCCCCCGAGTAGCTGAAATATAGGGCTCATAGGAGAGCCATTCAAAAATGGTGATCAGGTGAAGGCTACTATTACAGAGCATACATACAGAGACAAGATTGTACGGTCTGCATATTGTAACAATTATAAACCATGAAGAATATAGTCGTTTATTAATTGCGAGCGATAAACACTTTGTAGATTTGATGGAAATAGTATGATCGTATCTTTATGTAATCAATAATTATTGGCGAGTAGCGTAAACAATCGCTTGAATACTGATTCACACATTCTATTATTCATATGGGGAACGGCTCTCCTTTGAGCCAGAAGCCCTGTATCTCAACAACTGGGGGGGAGGGGTGAATTTTTTCTTTCAAAAATAAAAATTATTGGTAACAACTATTAAGCAATCTTAATTTTTCCATATTTTTGAATGTTTTGTATATTGTTTTTTTTATAAAAACTACAAAACACGCACTAACAACACCTAACAATGTTAGTGCTGTAATTTTATTTGCTAGCTAATAATATAAATTATTTATTTACAGTTCCCAAAACTTAACCCACGTGGTGGTGATAACCGGATTCGTCTATAAATCGGGCGACGAGCGACCACACTTCATCGTGCGTAACTCCTGGGGTACCTGGTGGGCTAACAAAGGTTATGTGAAAGTAGCAATGGACTTAAACAACATGTGTGGAATACAAAGCAGCATTGTTAGCGTGTCAAAGGTACAATGCTTCGGCAACACGTGCGTGAATGCCGAAGCACACGCCCAAGCACATGCCGAAAAATCCAATAGCTGAGTTGTGCCATAAAAGGTTAAAATATGGTGTGAATGCCGTAGGACCATTTCATGTCGGCAAGTAAAAAAACATGTGATTAGATGACCACGGCATAAACACTGTAATATTAGGCGTTTTGGACGATTTACACGAATTTATGATCTGTACACGAATTTGAGTTCTGTTTTTGCGTTAAATGATGGTTTTTCGTTTTGGACGATTAAAACTGTAACGTGTGAAAATTTTATGTGAAGTTTTACAGTGATTTTTTAAGTGCCAGTGCGCACAGTCATTGACAGAAATTAACACTTTAGTACCTACCATTTCAAACTAAAATGATGCCTTTGCGAATATAGACAAATACTGTCAGCTGTTTGGATCTTTGTAATGATATGACTAGCTAGAGGGTACTAGTTAATTTCTGTTGCTGACACCCAGGTAAAACTTTGCAATAAATACATTATTTGTGCCGAAAAAAATGTGCAGTATGAATTGTTATATGTATAGTTATGAGCGAATAGAAGTTTTATACGTATGTCAACAAAACTATTAAAGTTAAGTCAATATCCAGTGGTTAGGTTTACTTAACTGTGGGCCAGTGTCGCCACTTCCGGATAGCTTATTTGTCAAATAAACTGATTTTTTAACCCTTTCCATGCAGATGACGTGTTACGCACGTCTAACCGAAAATCTTTTCTCGGTACGGAGGGCGTATTAATACGTTTTCACTAAGTCGCCGTCATGTACGAACAGATTTTTAGAAGGATGATTATCTTTAGTACTCTACATATGTATATATAAACGGTTGGCAACATCCAGCGACTTCCTGTGACTTTCCTTAGTTTGTCTGACAATCATGCAGACTGCCGTCTTCCTGGCACCGGCTATCGGTTCTGCGCGCTATGTGCCCTGGTAGCTCAGTGGTAAGAGCACTCTACATCGAGATGACGTGGGTTCGAGTCCCACCTGGGGCGGCGAGGAGGTGAAGTTTTCAAAAATACTTTCAAAACCAAATAAACAAGGAACCCTTATAGTTTCGTCATGCATGTCCTTCTGTCCACGGTCTAGTGTCGCCGCCGAGACGCTTAGTGCCAGCTGTAATTTGTAACGTTTTGTTTGGAATTCGACATTGCACTTTTTAACGCGAAGAGATAACAGAAATGTTACCTTCGCATTTATAATATGACGACCTGTTTGGCGTAATGGTTACCATGCCGGTCCGCCACCCAGGAGTCATGATTTAAAAAACGCACTAAAAATGTATAATATTATTAGTAAGGAAGTTTCAATGTATAAAATAGGTATTATTAATACCTAGCTACTCTTTAAACTACTTGCTACTATAAATTCACCTTCGCTCGCAGAATCGAATTCGTCAAGGTTCGCCATAGACGGATTGGTACGTCAGGGAGGATATATAAACTACCATTTCTTAACTTTCTTTTAAACACAATATGTATACTATTATTATGATATAAATAAATTAAACAAAGCAAAATGTAAACGAAATAGCGAAAGAAACCCAGTGACGGTATTATTTAGGTAATTTTAACATAATACCTAATATATTATTATGACTGTTCTTGTTTAATATGATAGTTCTTGGTTTTGTTTGACAGATCTTATTTGACAAATAAGCTAAAAGGAACTTCTCTTGCAAGTGATGATTCTGGCCCGTACCTATATATTAATAAGGACGGTACAATAACTGGATTTTAGTTAATAAGTCATTAAATTAATTGAGCATTTAGAATAGAACTAGGCTCATCTAGGGAAATAGATGGAGTAAAAAGTGTTAAAAGGACTTCCCTCCTGAGGGATAAAGGAATCATGAAATGTATAAGTAATAGGCCATTTTTTGTTTCTATTCTTAGTGCTCACATACTGAAAATTGCATCAATTAATATAGGAAACTAATATAGGAATAAGATTTAGTACGGAAGCGGTGTACGAATAATTTCGTACAATGACCTGTTATTACCTATCTTTCTCGCACTCGCACAAGCGCGATGACCTCCCGGTCCCGGGACAGTGCACTCAGTGCATTTTGCATCTATGCGAGCAGGATGGCAATATAATCACGCGGGAATAACAGAGACAGGTAATCATAGGTCAACGCACAAAATTCTTCGTGCTCCGCGTCCGTTCAATCTAACAGCCAATTTCTTTAACGCATTTTAATTTAAATTTCACATTTTAATGTGACTGTTTTTTTTCTTTAGTTCGACAGTGTTGCTATACTCAATGTAAGTACCTATAATTTTTAAAATGCGCTTCAGAAACTTGCTGTAAATGGACTAGTCGGGCTTATTTTTTTCAAGTCTACTTGTCACTCTCTAGTATATTTTTTTTGTTATTTCAACCAAAATCTCTGCGTTTTCAACCGTACAATAGGCTAGTTGCCGTAAAAAATGTAATTAGTCCGTCTTTTAGATTGTTCAAAAATAAGGGCAACTCATTTTTTCATTTGTAAATTAGACCAAAAATGACAAAGATATAGCCCATTAAAGTTACGTGTGACGTCACGCCGTGTGGCATTTTTCGCACGGGGTGACGTCAAAGACCCCCACTCCTAAATTTTTATGCCTTGTATCTTTGTTATTTTTTGTTTAATCGAAAAAAGAAAAAATACGTGTCCAATTTTTTTTAATCATCTAAAATACAGACTAAATAAAATGTAATTATTTTGGCCCTGGAAACAAACCTATTCGAGTTAAATTAGTGTCAAAAATTTACAGTCCCTCCCGGTCAGTGGGTCAGTGGTAAGAGCACTTGTCCGGTAGAGGACGTGGGTTCGAATCCCACCTGGGGCGGGGGAGGTGAAATTTTTCTATAAAACATTTTACAAAATTTACACAAAATGGAAGGTCTTATGGGTCTTATGCTTTGTAAATCATTTTTTTAACTAGAAACACACACAGAGTAATTGATTATATGTCTAAATCTAATCAATGAAATGTTTAACTCATCGGAATTTGTTGATCAAATTATTTTATTTATTCCTCTTGATGTATTTAATCTTGATTTTTCATTTAATTGCTTTAACTAATAAGTACTTATATATTATATAACTATTTTAAGTAAGTATATAAGTATTATATCATTAATATAATATAACAAATAGTTAAGTAATCGCATTCCTCTTGACGCTTTTGTTTGGCTTCAATGCCAGTATGGTATATTCTCATTTAGGTATTAGGTTATATGTATATATGTTACCAGGTAATTTAATAAAAGTGACAAATCAAATACTGCTATAGGTACTTACGATAGTACGATACGATACACAGTTTAATTAAATCATTAGTTTGAAGCGCAGGCCACACCGGCGGCATCGGCAGCGAAACGAATAAAAACGTCTTTTTTTGTCTAAGTTGTCCGTGTGCCCTTCAATTTTGGTCAGATTATCGCGGGAAGTGTCCTTAAAAAAATGGTTACTTTTGATCTGAATTAGCAGATATATCGAATTGTCGCCCGTCATTGTCACATTTATTAAATTAGTGATAAAATGTCTGTGAATGTTTGTGTCGCCAAAGGCTAGTTAGTTTCGATAGCTTAGTATGTAAAGATAAAGTGGTAAAATCTATGAGAAAATGCGGAATTTTTATTAAGTTTTTTTTAAAGTACCTACTTATTTCGCTACACAGATACTCGTAGCAAAGAGTAGCAAAGTTATGACGTGTGATTATCACACATTTGCCTCTATGAAATAATTTAAAAAAATATATAAATACCTTATTATATAAAATGAAAAATGCCCGTTTTCACCGACTTTCACTCAGGTTTGATGAAAACCAAAAACATAAAACTTCTTAAAAGCTGTTAGGATATTTTTAATTTATGAATTGTTGGTGAAAACGTGCATAGGAATATCAGTCCGCAACCCTATATCTTTGTTTGAGTGAGACTTATTTATTTAACTTATATTTATAAATAACTTAAGACTGACACCACCTATATTTTTTTTATAAATATATGTGTGAATAAATAATATTTTATACAACATCTCATAATATTAGTAAATTCTACTTTAGCATTTACGACTTATAAGGCTGATTTTAGAGTCGTGATTTCATCCAGACGCGCGCGCTTGTTAGTAATTACACTACATCATAGTTATAGCTGCGTTTCATAGTCACGCAGTTCAAACACGCCGTTCGGCAAACGCGCTCGCCCAACGCTGTCTAATCGCGCACATTGCAACGAAACGCGCGATTACTAAGCCTCGTTTCACAGCTCGCCGCAGGTCAGCGCGCGCTTTAAAACGGCGGCGTGTCTCGCTCGCCGGCGCGTCAGTCTGAAACCAGCCTGTTTAAAGTCGTCACCTCACCATTTAATAGGTCCGTTTTGACACTTGAGGAAGCACCTAGAATGTAACTTGGAACGAAACTGAAAGCCACTTACACTACACTTGGAGTGTTTAAAAAAATATATATATTTCAGTTAATTTCAGTGCGCGTTAAATAATTATGATAGAAAATATTACGAGTATTTTAATTTATAGTAGCATACAATTTTTAATTATTAAGAAACGTCCCATAAACAGTTGCGTTCTCAGTCTTTTTTTTTCGATACCAGTGTTGTAACCATGTTTAATTGCTGAATTTCACCAAATTCATTCGATTTTAATAATAGTATTTAGATATTGTGTAGTTATCTTTATTGAAAAGCTGTTTAGCTCGCTAATCTTCCTAGCTCACCATTAAGATCACTTTCCCTATAATACATCGTTTATTTAAAGAGAAAAAAAATGAAAACTAAAACACTGTCTTTACAGTTTTAAAGAACTTAGTGGCTGGATTTTAAAATTGTTACTAAAAATATTAAATTAAAGACAAATTGACCTTTCGAACGATTGTAATAAGTTAAATTTATTAATCAGTATTTTAATCCGATGCACTTTACAATACATTGACTACATGATCAAATCGATTACATCCTCATACAAACTTGAATCGATTTATCGTAAGTATCGAGTACCGAGTCGTGTGGTTACATCATTAGATACACCACGATGACAAATGTCAAAACGGACCTATTAAATGGTGATTCATTGTACTTCCATGTTGCCTGCTACTCACTCACGTTACGACAATCGTTACGATTGGTCAGGATTGGATTGGATTATACTGCACAGTTTTAGTAGTCTATGAATTCGGACAAACTGTACAGTTTTTCTCATACAATGTCGATTTGTCGTTGCAGTTTGAACTGTATGTACTTATACTTACCGTACAATCGAAACGATTTTTCGTAAGGTGTGTATCAGGCATTAAATTGGGAAGATTTAAGTCGTCCAACTCTTTTTTATTGAAATTGTAACTTTTACAATGTTTATGATATGATCTTTAAGAGATATCACAAAATTTTACGTGTAAATCATAGATTTATTATATACTAGCGTTAGATTGGCAATGCAAAAGAGATAGATCATAGCATACGCGTTTGTTAGAGCGAGATAGATAGGCGAGACCATTCTTCCTATACTCGCTATCGGTCTGTATCGGCCTGACGTCAGTCGTATTAAAAACAGATCCCACTTATTTTTACATTTTTTTTACAAAATTTATGGTTTTTAAGTATAGTTTTGGTGTTAATTAGACGTATTTAAATATGCAGTGCTTGGATGTAACTCAAACAAAAAGGAAAATCCACAAAATTATATATCTTGCTTGCACACATGTACATTACACGCACACTAGGGTATTTTGTTTTTGGTCTCGCCTTAATCAAACCATTGCCGATCTATAAGCTAGTATATAATAAATCTATGGTGTAAATATTTCTATGCAAAATAAAACAAGTGATAATTTTAATATTTCCTACCTTAAGGGTTCCAAAGGTTCAATACAAATCTATCGAAAGTCAAACGTACTATGATAATGATGTAATGTGTAAGAACCTTAATAGTGGGTACACATTTGCGTAACATATCATGTAATGTAACATATTACATGAAACGAGCATTTCATAGTGTGGACGCAGCGCTGTGTTTAATTTGTGTTTTCTTCCTCCGTCGATCGCGGCGAGCACGAGTTGAATGCTCGGTTCGTGCGCGTATTGTGCACGGTTCGTGCGCGCAAGACGTCCACACTATGTGAATTATGTTACATTACACGCTATGTTAGGCAAATGTGTACCCACCCACCATAAGGTGACTTTGTAAAGCCCGCGCTGTGGTTTAAAAAATTGGGTTAGAATAGAAACGAGGTTTAAAACAATGTAGACAGATTTCATTTCATACGAAGCGTACCTAATATATGAAACCTCTATTACTTGCCTCTACACAGACACAATCACTGTTTTATGCTGCTGTACGGTCTAAGTCCATACATTTGGACGCGTCAGCATATTTCGCCGCCGCGCGCGATTTCATAATTATTTAATTTAGTACGTAAACGGTAGTCGATCAAGCGGTCCGCGCGTGCTCTATTGCATTTTACTTCCATTAAGTTTAGTGTAGACAATAAATCTTAATATCAATATATCAAAGACTATCATTATCATCATAACAAGAAAGGTGTAAGGTTCCGAACCGCACAGCTGCAAAAACACTGCCTGTTTTTTATTATAGTTTTTTTAATATGTTTTATTAATCTTTGTTTGTATGTTATTTATTTTTAATATTTTCTAATCTCTCGTTTTTTTTTAAATATCGTCTGTGTGTATCTGAAGCAAGAAACAATTTATCTAAGTAAATATTCCAACCTAATCTTTTAAACGGTTTGATGTAGATTCGTCACGTAGTAAACACCTAAGTAGGTATACATATAATTTGTGACGAATTGTTTCAATGTATGGAATGTACTACATTAGTGACAAATTAATTTTGTAACGAATAAAAACATATTACAATAAACTATGCAGCGCAGGCTTAAACGGGACGATTCTTCAACGGTTGTTACAACACAACAGTATTAATTATTTATGACAAGAAACAACAAAGGCCGACCTCGGGCCGTCGTCGTTACAGCCGTGAATCGTCTCATAAGCGCCTTTATTTATAAAGTATGCAAATATTGAGATTATTTTAAAACTGTCTTCTTTTATTTATTGTTACTTTACAAATATAACAATAGTTTTTTTTAAACGTATGGGCCAATATACACGGACTGCTTTAAGCAGTCAGGATGAACAGCTTCAAGCTGCGACTGCACAGTCAACTAAAGTCTTTGACACGGACCGCTCGAGCTGTTGAACTGCTTGGGGCTGTCAAAGCTTCAAGCTGTTGATTATGACTGCAAGAGCGGTCCGAGTATGTTGATTAATAGCCAACTGCTCGTGCAGTCCGTGTATGTCGGCTCTAAGGTGTGGTGTAGCACGCCAAAACTTTCTACCTCAGAACTGTGATGGCACAGGGGAAAAAATGCCTTTTTCACAGATTAACGCCTGGTTAAATTGTCATGTGAGAATGTCATCTGTAAACGATTTATTTGATTCCAAAGATGAATAGGAATTAAGAGGATAAGATGTCAAATTACTAAAAATTGTAAACTAACTTTTACCTACCTACTACTTTTTTTAAACTGTACGTACACACCGGAGCGGAACATTAAATAATAACTGCAACTTTTATATGCAAAATGAACATTGAAAAATATCGACGTAATTTTAGTATTAGACTACATCCTCTTATAAATTAAATTGAGATTAAATTATATGATGTTCAATTAAATTTTATTTCTAGTTGACTACTCAAAATCGCGAGCAAAACGGGGAAGCGAGCAAAGCTGAACAAGTATCTATTTATTTAGTCACACACATCTAATTTTAGTTAGAGACGGTAACATATATAATGTTACTTTTTTTCTGTGTGTTTTTAAGACAGACAGATTTTAAGTTATAACAGATTTTAAGTTATACTATTAAGCTAGGTAAGCTTGTTGAAAATGCATGTTTTCATACAAATTATTCAATGTTCCGCTAATTTTGCCGGTGTGTGTAGCTCTTGCCAGCTACTAGCACCTTTTTCGGGTTATTATACAGCCTATGACACTATAACGTAGCTTTTTATTGGTAAAATAATTTTCAAAATCAGTTCAGTAGATCCAGAGATTAGCCCGACAACCTTTACTTACTTCTTTATAATGAATAGATTATACCAGTTTTCACCAAAAATGAATCGATAATTTGATATGTACCAAAAACAAGGATTTGGACATAAAGAAAGATGTTAAGAGAAATGATATCATTGGTTATTTTGACATTTGTCCTTCTCATTCCTGTTCTCATCTGGAACGAATAGTATAACGTGTTCTTCTCGCGCAGTTGTCAACTACGGAGAAGCTCGCGCCAGTGTTTTCATTGCACCTAATTATGACTGACTTTGCTCGAATGTAGCTACCAGTAAATTCGTGTTTTCGAGTTTATGTACTTTGAAAATTAGATGATTAAGGACAAAACATCGTGTAGAAACCCGTACTGGCGGGAAAGTATATTTTCAAAATTATGTGTGACCTACACTCAGGTAAATAGTAACGGGATGTGCCTTTAGACAAGTATGTACCATAAATATGTTGTCATTTCAGTACCTAAGTTACCACTATAATAATATTTATTGACATGTTCATTGAAAATTCTAGCAATTAAAATGACATACGAAAATGACAAGGTATTATGTGACTTCATATTTAAGCCGCTGACTGTATATGACAACTTTTCTGTCGATTTTTGAGAGAGATGAGGCAAAACATATCCAAGGTATTATTTTATCTCACGACCTACATTTTGTCACACATATTACTTTAAATCAATTTAACCTATAAATTGTAATATTAACAGTTTAGATCTTGGCTAGTTTATCCTTTATCTGCAAAGTAGACCGGAGTATAAATTAGCCCAGATTGCGTATCTTTCTTTCAAGGTTTGCCTTCACTCGAAGTTATTACGAAATTAATGTTTTTCGAAACTGATTACTAGTATTACAGATATAAAGTATCTTTATATTAGATGTTTAAAAATGTATTTGCAATTACAAAGGTGAGCCCGCTTTAAATTATCTTCAACAACTTCACTCTTTGTGAGATTTTGATAATTTAGGAGTAGGTAGATTCGTTGTGTAAGTACTTACTTACGCGTGCGAAGGATGTATTCCCAGTAGTGGCAGTTCAGTATTTTTTACTCAGAGGTTCAGGAACATGTTCGTCCCCTAGGATTGTAGTCCAGTTAATGGAACCTTTGTGAAAAAAATCCAGAGTTCCACTTGGGGAGGTTGGGAGGGTTGGCAGGCAACGCGTGAGTGATACCCTCGGTATTGCAAGCGTCTATAGGCTACGGTGATGCTTACCACCAGGCGGGCCGTATGCTTGTTTGCCAAATTTGTAGTAAAAAAAAAAAATAGGTACTTACCTACTCTATAGTCCCACCATGGGACTACTCCACAGAGACTAGTGGGGGGAATACACAATATAATTATAATCACACATCACCTATCTATAATCATGGATATATAATCATAAAATTGTACAAAATATATTTTGCATAGGTAGGTACCTACATATACATATAATGTATTTTTCAACACAAAGAGGCTCGCCCTTGTGAACTACATAATATATTTTTTTACGAGCACGTGTGAATGTGTTATGTTAATGAATTGTATCTAAATATACTTAAATTGTCGCCATAATATCGTCGCTTCAGAGTGTCGCAACAAAAAAATATTAGATCTATGATCATAATCGTCTAAATCGACGCGTAAATGAAATTATATCCTTTTTATTAGATACTCCTTTGTTGCGAAACGAAGAAGCGAAGGTATTTACCACAAATCACAAAACGAACACATAATCGTTTGTTTTGTAGTTTATACATTATACAGAAATTATTTCAGTTCAGACTACTTCAGACGTGTCACGTGTACAATGAAATCTCTCTCTCACTCTATGGTTGGTCCTTCATGGCTGAAGATCGTGGCCATGGTGGGAATCCATTCGGGAATAGATGAATTGTGTCTCCATCGACCTCTGTCTTTGTCAACTTTGGTTTGGCGATCTGATATATGGTTGATCTTTTAGTTGGTTAGTCCATCTAATTGGAGACACTTGATTGTACAATGAAATAAATGCTTTAAAATTTGTTGAAAAAAATTTGTAATAAAAAAAATAACATTGTTTTATTTGGTGACGGGTTTTTGGTCCAATTCCGTTTAGTTCAATTGAAAGGTTTAATAATATTTAGCGTTGTGTGAACGAGGTTTCGTGCCTATCACTCAACAAAATGAGGCTATAGAAATGAGTTTTAAAAATTTCTTGACGCGGCTCAAATCATTAGAAAACGTTAATATTAATCCGATTGAGAACAAGATTAAAGAATTCTGGGCTAAGGGGGATTTTAAGAAAATTTCGAGTGACCTTTTACGAATGTCATGTCATTGTGGCCATCGCGGCCATCGCATCGCGCCGATTGTTAACCCCGTAGCTAGATGGCGTTAAATTAAATAAAGAATTTGATTTTGTTCCTTATTCTGAGTTTCACGCATGGTATCAATAAAGTTTTTTGGCCTAATAAAACGCAACGTAAGCCGGTTGGCAACTGTCAAAAGTGGCGCTAGCGTAGCTTGAACCTATGGTACTAAAATTAGTATGCGGAATTTTATGTTTGAACTCGGAGTAATAACATAAAGAGGGAGTGTCCCTCCCTGCATCCGTTTTGATACACCTCAACTAGTGCCAGAATGGCACCAACCAAACCAAACGCCGAACTTTGCCGAACCGCTTCGTAGTTGTCGATGTCAAAGCGCGCCAAACGTGTCTCCCGGAAAAAAATGAAATATGGCGGTTTGTGCTATTAAATCGTGTCACAACACGTCTGAAAAACAAAAGAAATGTAATAATATCACTTTTCACAGGAAAGTTTTGAATGTTTCATAGTATTTTGTAGATAATTAAGAAAAAGAAACAATATGATTTTATTTATCGTATAATTTTAATGCTCGGTGTTGCCTGATTGTGAAAATAGTTTCCCATTTTAACATTTTTTTTGCATCGAGTGATTAATTTTGAAACAATTGCTGCTGCTACTGATATTTGGTATGTGAATGTGACACGTTCTATAATGGATGTCCTTGTGAATTTACTATATCATGTACCTTTTTTTTTTTTTTTATTATAGTGAGAGAAATGCATTACTGCATGCCCCGCCGCTTGGGGAAGCGGCGGGGGTATGTCGGGCTCCCCCTCTAAAGCCACTTAGGGTATACCGACTAAAACTCTCACTCACTGCCACCTAATCCGCCTATACAGGCGGGGCCACGGGAACTGCGATACTTCCGTGACACTATATCATGTACCTAAAATTTTGTTACTTAAAAGTTGAGAAATTTAAACAAACTATTTATTTCCCCGCTTTTTGGAAACTACACCTCCATTGGCAACATTACGCAAGTGTCAAGTGCATGTCACCGACGTCATCGAGCGTTTAGCGATTCACTTTTGACAGAGCGCTTGTATGAAGACACTCATCTAGTAAGTTGTTAATCTAATGCGTTGATATTATTAATTAAATTATGAAGTTTTTACTTACATTAGGACAGAGGCACAGAATAGATAATAGTACTACGTACTGTACAGAAGATTCACTCCGCAAAATCAATTAAAGAAATAGGGACTCTCGCTACGATACAATAAGGTGCAATTCAGCTCGCACAGCGCACACAACCTACAGTTATAATCACCTAGAAGTTGCCTCTCTTTCTATCGCGTATTTCTTACCTCTTCTGACGACGTTAGGGTTGTCTTCTTTTAGAGAAGAATTTAACCTGAATATTAAATTACCAGTTAGGTATGTGCCTATTTCATTCACCTACTTTAGTTACAGTTTATTTACGTGATGATTAATACTCAACAAAATAACTTACCTTTTATTATCCGTACGGAGTTTTAAAAAAATTATATCCGATTCCGCCTTTGATTTATTTAAACAACCTTGCACACAACAGTAGTGCCTAGTTTTCGTATAGTTTGTCATTTTTTATTTACTCGACACGCGCTGCGGCCGAGTCCGCGCGATGCGTCTAGCTAGCGGCACGAGCGAGTGCCGAGTGGTGGTAGCCTTGAGATTAACCGGCCGGGCCGGTCCCAAGGTCAATCGTACCTAAACTGCGGAGTGGGACCCCCCTGACAGAGGTTTGGTAGACGGGTAAAACGATGTCAAGTGTAGAGAATTTTCCAAAAGATTTGTATCCGAAACAATGATAATTTTTAAAAAGAAGATTGTCATGTCACGCTCTCTACAGCTAGGGAAAGCGCGGGAACCTTTCGAGGCAACAGGGCGGTCTTTTTAATTTTTTTGCAAATTTTATTTTAATTTATTGTATATCTGTATATTTATTTGTAAATTATTATTTTTTCTTTATCTCTTTTAGCTCTTTTGTTTATTTTAGGTTTTTGTTTTGTATATTACTGTATAATTTTGTTTATACTAATTGGTTAGGCGTGTTCTAGGTTTTGTATAGGATGGGCGGTAAAAAAAGACGAAAAAAGGAGGATAATACTCCTCAACCGGATTCCTCATCGTTATCTAGTGATTCAGAATATTCGGACTCTGTAGAGCATGGTGCCGACAGGTACACGCCTTATAGGGTCGTCGATTACTCTAGGCGATATCCTGAAGACAATACTGCGGCTGAATATATTGTTTTTATTCAAAGTTCAGATGAAAACAAAGCGTTAGGCAATAGGGACATGATGTACCTTAGCAATTGCTTCAGTAGGTTCATCAAGGGCATTAAGTATTTTAAAAAAATGAACAAATTTAAAATTGGCGTTGTTTTTGACAAGGCGAGCTTTGCCAATTCTTTCTTGGATAATGTAACTTTTCTAAAAGACCATTCGTTAACTGCTTCGATCCCCGCGGCCGCTACTGAATTAACAGGTGTAATCACCAACGTCCCCTTAGACATGTCTAATAAAAATATATTCAAAGTATTATCTACATCTACCAAGAAAATTATATGTGTACGTAGAATAATGAGAAAAGATAAAGAAACGAAAACATTACAGCCTACCCAGACCGTCGCCATCACCTTTGCGTCTTCGACGTCGTTGCCGGACTATGTGTATTTGAAGATGTGGAGAGTCCCGGTGCTGCCGTACGTACCTCCTGTTAAGCAATGTTTCCGGTGTCTAAGGTATGGTCACTTAGCTAAATTTTGTAAAAACGCTGAGAGGTGCTCTATATGTACAGAGAGTCACAGCTTCAAGACTTGTTCTGTTTCGGTCGAGAAAGCCGTCTGCATTCACTGCAAGGGCAATCATATTGCCATTTCTGGTCTTTGTCCGGTTAAAAAACAAAAAATTCAGGAAAATAAGAATAAGTTTGCTCCTGCTCCCTTTTCAAAGTTGTTTGATAAGGAAAATTTTCCTGATTTGAAGAAAAAGAATACTCCTTTAGATATTCTAAACCTAATCTTATCCGACCCTAAAATTCTCAGCCTAGTTAATGAATCGATAACTAAAGTCATTACCCTTAATAAATCACAAAACACTAGTATCAGTTCTCAAATTATTACAGACACTCTTAAAGAAACATTCCAGAAAAAACCTGGGATCGTTTCAAATTCACCACTATGAATATAGTACAGTGGAATGCTCAAAGTCTACTAAGCAATCGTAACGAATTTCAGAAATTTATTTTAGACAACAATATACACATAGCTATTATTTCTGAAACATGGTTAAAACCACATCAAAAATTTAATATTAAAGGTTATTCTGTTGTGCGTAATGACTGTGGTAACGACCGCAATGGAGTAGCCATCATTGTTCATAATTGTATACCTTTTGTAAAATTAAATACTTATTTTGACGACTCTCTGCAAAATATAGCAATTAAGATTAATATTAATAATAAGTTTATTTCAATAGTTAGTTTCTATAGTCCTGGTAATTCTTCTCCCAGGTTTGACAAAAACAAACTTAACTCGCTTTTGCAATCTATCCCTAAGCCGTTAATTATTGCAGGTGATTTTAATGCGCACCATACTTCCTGGGGTTGTTGTGTCAATGACTCTAGAGGTCAAGCTATCCTCGATATTATAGATTTAAATGAATTGGTTATGTTAAATGACAATGTTCCTACTACCATTGGCTCGCACATAGCTAGGCCCAATGGTCTCGATCTAACTTTAGTTTCTTCATCTTTAGCGTTACATTGTGATTGGAATGTCTGTGATTATTCTATGGGCAGTTATCATCTACCCACTATCACCAAATATAATTTCTTACCTCCTAATATGCCGCCTAACTCTTCTTACTTGTCTAATCGGGTAAATTTAAAGCTTGTTGATTGGAGTTTGTATGTACAGAGTGTAAATAATATTTTAAATGGTTTTGAGGTTGACTATGGTGACCCAATTCAGTCCTATTGTGATTTTTGTTCTTTGATTAGGTCTGCTGTAATGAAGTCGTCGCCTTCTGTTAAATTTAAAAATACCTCTTCTTTTAAATCTGGAAGGAAAAATAAGGCGGTTCCTTGGTGGAACAGTAATTGTTCTAAGGCTGTGGAAAACGTTAAAGCTGCTTATGTGCTTTTCAAGTCAGACCCTTCCGTAGAGAATTATGTTAGCTTTAAACATAAACAGGCAATTAAAAAAAGAGTTATTAGACAAGAACGTTTAGAAAATTGGCATAGTTTTTGTTCCTTGCTTAATCGTTTTACTCCCACTAGCATAATTTGGCAAAAAATCAAAAGGTTAAATAGATCATTTTCTTCTCCCTCTTACCAATTCTCTGATAACAATTGGATAGTCGACTTTTTACACAATTACACACCTGATTGACAGAATTTATTGAGTGACATTGATTACAATCAGAATAATGATAGTCTTGGTAACAATTTCACAATTCAGGAATTGAAATCTGCATTGCATTCCAGGCGTGATACAGCTTGTGGTCTTGATCAATTGTCATACAAAATGTTAAATTCTTCTCATCTTCAGTCTTTTTTAAAGCTTCTAAACCTACTTTGGGAAAATTCTCTCATACCTTCAGACTGGAAGACTGACATGATTGTTCCTATTTTGAAACCTGGTAAAACTCCTTACGTGGCTGACTCTTATAGACCCATAACTTTAACATCTTGTGTTGGTAAAATTTTTGAGCAACTCATAAAGCAGCGCCTGGAGTTTTATATTGAAAGTAACAATCTCCTCCCCAACAATCAATTTGGTTTCCGTTGTGGTCATTCAGCTCGAGAAAGTTTAGCACATTTTCTAGTTGATACACAGAGCACTTTCTCTAAAGGTCACCTCCAAGTTGGTGTTTTCTTTGATATTGTAGGTGCTTTTAACAATGTAAATCTGTCCATCCTCCATTCCATTCTGGCCTCTCTTGGTATTCCTGCAAAATTAAATAATTGGATTTTTAATTTTTTAAATAGGAGAGAATTATTTGTTAAATTCAATAACATGTTGTTAGGGCCAAGATTATCCTATAAAGGAGTTTGTCAGGGTGGAATATTGTCGCCCATGCTTTTTATTTTGTACATACATAGACTCAACTTAGTTTTAGGTAGTTTAGTTAGCAATCTGCAATTTGCAGATGATTTGGTTGTTTATTGTTCAGGTCCTAGCTTAGGTGATGTTTGTTCAAAATTGAATTTGGCTTTACATAACCTGCACAATTATTTTGATGCTCTTAATTTTGAAATTAGTAAAGATAAAAGTAAGGTAGTGGTTTTTAGTAAAACTTCCATACAGTCACGCAATGTGAAAATATTTTATGATAATTGTCTTTTGCCCCTTGACTCCTCAGTAAAATTTTTAGGAGTTACTTTTCAAACTAACTTAAAATGGAATAAATACGTTGATTGCTTAGTAGACAGAGCTCTAAGAGCTTGTAATATTTTGCGATCATTGACGGGATCAGGCTGGGGTGCAGACCCTAAAATCTTGCTAATGCTGTACAAGTCGTTAGTAAGAAGTCATTTTGAATATTCTTTCTTTTGTTTTGCAGACAATAACAGATTAGTAGAGAAATTAGATAAAGTACAAAATAGATCCTTACGTGTTATTCTTGGTGCCATGATGTCTACTCCAATAATTTCTCTACAGGTAGAATGCAATATCCCTCCAATTAAGTTACGTTTCAATTTTCTTAAGCACAAATTTATTCTGAATTTATCCCAAATTTCTAGACACCCTCTTCTTTTAAAACTGGTCCATGTTCTAGAGAATCAATCTTCAGTTCCGTATTTGTGTGATAATCTTGCTGAAACTTTAGAATACAAAAATATTAGTAACTTATTTGAAAGCTCCCAGTGGTCCTGTTATAGTGGTTGCTTTGAAAGCAAATTCTATTCAATGCAAATATTTATTGACATGACGTTTAAATTTAAAGAAGACGTGTACAATGGTTTAAATTTGTTTAATCGACATAAACAGCTGTACACTGATGGCTCAAAGACGGCTGACGCCGTTTCTATGGCTATCTATGATTCCCAGGCTCGTAAGGGTTTTGGTTGTAGACTTCCTGATGTGGCGAGTATTTTCACTGCTGAAAGTTTTGCAATTCTTTCTGCACTTGATTATATTGCTGAACAGGACGATACTCACTGGATTATTATTTCTGACAGCATGAGCGTTCTTAAGGCTTTAAACAATCCAGGTTTCAGCAGTGGTTCTAGCCATATCTTGTACGATATTCGGGAAAAATATCACTGCTTGTCAACGCGAGGAAAAAATATTGTTTTGTTTTGGACACCATCACACATAGGTGTTGCTGGTAATGAAAATGTAGACCGTCTTGCCAGTTCAATAACTACTCGCTATCGCCAAATTGACATCAAACCTTGTTTTTTACCTGTCTCGGACGTTGTAATTAAGTACAAACTGGATTTGTCTTCTAACTTTAAGGCTATTACGGATGAAATCATTAAATGTAAGGGCAAATGGTTTGCAGAAATCAAACCTAACATTTCCGCTCCTTGGTTCTCAAAGTTCAATAGTTTTTGTAGTAGGAAATTTTATTCTACAATCTGTCGTCTGCGCATGGGTCATTGTCGTACAAATTCTCTTTTACACCGTTTTAACATTGTTTCATCTTCTGTTTGTCAGTTCTGCAATAGCCCAGATCAAACTTTGGACCACCTTTTTTTTGTTTGTACTTCCTTCTCTGTTCAAAGATTAGTTTTTATTGATCATCTTTTGCAAACTTATAATAGTGCTGAAGAAATCCCGCGCTCTCTTCAGCAACTTCTCTCAAACCCTTCCTGCTATAAACCCATTTTTGATTTCGTCTCTTCTACCTTTTCTGTTTGTATATAAAATGTTATTATTTTGTTTTTAATTATTTTATTTTTATTTATTCTTTTCGTTGAATTTATAAAGAAATTTATCTTATTTTATACTTACAAAGACTTGGCTTATGCCTTTTACGTATTCTTTTTTCTTGTATTTATTTATTACTTACGACTTGGCTGTATGGGCTTAAAGCCTCTTTGCCTGCCCTTATAAAAAAAAATTGGGCGAAGAAACAAAAAAAAAAAATTCTCTACAGACAGCTAGGAAGCGCGGGAACCTTTCGAGGCAACAGGGCGGTCTTTTTAATTTTTTTGCAAATTTTATTTTATTTTATTGTATATCTGTATATTTATTTGTAAATTATTATTTTTTCTTTATCTCTTTTAGCTCTTTTGTTTATTTTAGGTTTTTGTTTTGTATATTACTGTATAATTTTGTTTATACTACAATTAGTAACCAATGTTAGGCGTGTTCTAGGTTTTGTATAGGATGGGCGGTAAAAAAAGACGAAAAAAGGAGGATAATACTCCTCAACCGGATTCCTCATCGTTATCTAGTGATTCAGAATATTCGGACTCTGTAGAGCATGGTGCCGACAGGTACACGCCTTATAGGGTCGTCGATTACTCTAGGCGATATCCTGAAGACAATACTGCGGCTGAATATATTGTTTTTATTCAAAGTTCAGATGAAAACAAAGCGTTAGGCAATAGGGACATGATGTACCTTAGCAATTGCTTCAGTAGGTTCATCAAGAGCATTAAGTATTTAAAAAAAATGAACAAATTTAAAATTGGCGTTGTTTTTGACAAGGCGAGCTTTGCCAATTCTTTCTTGGATAATGTAACTTTTCTAAAAGACCATTCGTTAACTGCTTCGATCCCCGCGGCCGCTACTGAATTAACAGGTGTAATCACCAACGTCCCCTTAGACATGTCTAATAAAAATATATTCAAAGTATTATCTACATCTACCAAGAAAATTATATGTGTACGTAGAATAATGAGAAAAGATAAAGAAACGAAAACATTACAGCCTACCCAGACCGTCGCGATCACCTTTGCGTCTTCGACGTCGTTGCCGGACTATGTGTATTTGAAGATGTGGAGAGTCCCGGTGCTGCCGTACGTACCTCCTGTTAAGCAATGTTTCCGGTGTCTAAGGTATGGTCACTTAGCTAAATTTTGTAAAAACGCTGAGAGGTGCTCTATATGTACAGAGAGTCACAGCTTCAAGACTTGTTCTGTTTCGGTCGAGAAAGCCGTCTGCATTCACTGCAAGGGCAATCATATTGCCATTTCTGGTCTTTGTCCGGTTAAAAAACAAAAAATTCAGGAAAATAAGAATAAGTTTGCTCCTGCTCCCTTTTCAAAGTTGTTTGATAAGGAAAGTTTTCCTGATTTGAAGAAAAAGAATACTCCTTTAGATATTCTAAACCTAATCTTATCCGACCCTAAAATTCTCAGCCTAGTTAATGAATCGATAACTAAAGTCATTACCCTTAATAAATCACAAAACACTAGTATCAGTTCTCAAATTATTACAGACACTCTTAAAGAAACATTCCAGAAAAAACCTGGGATCGTTTCAAATTCACCACTATGAATATAGTACAGTGGAATGCTCAAAGTCTACTAAGCAATCGTAACGAATTTCAGAAATTTATTTTAGACAACAATATACACATAGCTATTATTTCTGAAACATGGTTAAAACCACATCAAAAATTTAATATTAAAGGTTATTCTGTTGTGCGTAATGATTAGTGATTAAACGAACTTACCTGTATGTGAAGTTCTATCCTAATTATACGAAGTCTTCGTCCGAAGAGATTAGCATAATACTCGTAGTTTCGCCTAGATGTCACCATTCCACACTATATTGAGATTTACTTTTTTTTTTTTTTTTTGTGGGTACTTGCCCCTTGCGCCCGCGTTTCTCTTCATTTAGTTTAGAGAGAAGCCTTCATCGCTTTTTATATTTTACGAAACAGGGTAGTGTTAGCGAGGGAGGGAGGGTTGCTAATCTCTTCGGACGAAGACTTCGTATAATTAGGATAGAACTTCACATACAGGTAAGTTCGTTTAATCACTAATTATATTTCAGTCTTCGTCCTCAAGATTAGCATAATACTCGTAGATGTTTAGAGTCTAATCGTAAAATATTATTAAATGAAATACTGTTCCTATTTCTATTAATTTAATTCTTAAACCAAACAATATTGTCTTATTTCAATTTCACTGAATTAGGGATAACAAACTAAATAACGATTTTCTATTTAAAGTACATCAATCAGTACAATTATTTATAACCTTCACACCGAAATTATTATTAGATGAGGCACTAATGGGCCTATTATAAAATTTTGCAAATGTATGAGAGCCAGGGCTCCACCCTGCAGTCTTCCGAATTTGGTCTATGCTTACACCTAACCTCTGAGCAGCTGAAGTGGCAGCATGCCGGGTGCTATGCGCAGTGAACGTCGAAGTATCAATTCCACTTAAACTCAAAACATTTTTAATCCACCTCGATAATGTTTGGGTGCTAACCGGTTTATATGGTTTTTTAAAACTTATGAAAAGAACATCTGTGTTAACTCTAATAGATTTAGTTATGTCCAGGTAAGATAGCAAGGCTTTACCGGGACAGATTTCTGGATGTTCTTGAAAAAATGGAATAATCAGCAATGGCTGGGTCGATCCAGGCCTAGATGTTTTAATTAAATCTGGGATTTTAATTTTATTTTCACAAGAATGAATTTCGATGTTTTCAACTCTAATTTTTGACAAAGTCTGTACCCTGTGCGCTGTAGATAATGCAAGTAAAGTTATTAATTTTTTTTGAAAATTTTTCTAGACTTAAACTTTCATTTGGATGCCATTTTTCAAGATGATTTAGCACAATAGATGGGTCCCAAGTTTCATCATATTTGGGCATTGTAGGCCTGGAACGGAATATCCCTTTAAAAAATCGTTTGATGATCTCATCTCATTATCTGTTATTTATTCAATTAGAATTAAAGCTAAGGCGGACCGGTAAGAATTTAAAGTACCATATTGCGCGCCCTTATTAAATAAATTTGTTAAGAATTTAATGACATCAGGAATTGAAGCTTCGTAAATATTCAATTTATTCTCCTTACAATAAATGAACCACTTTTTATAACACCCTTCGTATTGTTTATATGAGTTTTCCGAGAGGGAGTTTAAAACAATATCCAAAGATAAAAGAGGTACTCCTCTTCTTAGTACTGCCTCCCTGACAATACTCCTGCCACCAGGGTAATCTTGGTGTGCATCTGACGGCAACTGGAATCAGTCGACAATATTAAGTTTTTATTAGACTTGAAAGTCAGCATTTCAGACTCTAAAAGTCTTCTGAACAAAGGGTACCATGGCTGAGAAGGCCAGAATGGTACCACTAAAATTCCCCTAGCATTATCAGAGATAATTTCTTAATATTTTTAATATGATCGTAAATGGGGGGAATGCGTAGAAATAAAAATTCGACCACGGAATTGTAAAAGCGTCAACTGCGTACGCATCTGGATCTCTGTGCCATGACATGTATTTTGTACATTTCTTGTTGGTACGGCTTGCGAACAGATCTATGTTCGGAATACCCAGCTTTTTGGTGATAGCTTGAAAGGCATAGTTTGCAAGCTGCCACTCGATATCTGGATGCGTACGTCTTGACTCTTCATCCGCAATGTAATTATCCGACGAGCGTATATACGAAGCAAACACGAAAATCTTTCTTTGTTCACACCACTGCCAAAGTTGTTTTGTGACACTTGTTAAATGCGGAAATTGTATTCCACCCATACGATTGACATATGATATAGCCGTGGTGTTGTCAATGCGAAGAAGGATTTGAGTGTTAGAATATTTTTTAGCAAATATTTTAAGTCCAATAAAAGCCGCTAATAACTCTAAATAATCAATGTGTTGACTCTTTTCCTCTTCTGTCCATAATCCGCTAGCTCTCTGATCTCCACATGATATGCCCCACACCGTAGTTGAGGCATCCGAAAAAATCTCTATTTCGTAAGTATCATATTTGATTTTACAAGCCGGAAAATCTATAGCTTGTATCCACCATTCAAAGTCAGAATTCAAAATTTCCGGAAGATACATTCGACATTCATAATTATTATTATTAAATTGTAAACTAAGGAATTTAACTCTTTCGAAAAGCTTTGTATACAGCCAGCTATACTCTACTGCCGGGCAAGCTGATATTAGAAGACCAATAAAACGAGCAGTCTCTTATTTTGCAGGACTTCAAGGTTGAAAATTTTTTAATTTCCTTTTTAATTCGAACTATCTTTTCCGGTGGTAACGAGATAAGTAATTTTTTAGCGTTTATAAGATAGCCAAGAAATTTACAACTTTAAGAAGGATTTAAATTACTTTTCTCCAAGTTTAAAATAAACCCAAGTGACGTAAGAATTTTACGGGTAACCTCTAAGTTTTTCTGGCATGATTGGTAATTTTTACCAATGATACAAATATCATCTAGATATATAGACGATTCGTAACCGCATGATCTTAGTAACTTTGTGACCGGTTTCATCACCTTTGTGAAAACGAAAGGAGCTGTATTCAAACCGAATGGCAATACATTAAATTCATAAATAGTATCTTCAAATCGGAACCTCAAAAATTTTCTATCTTCTTCGTGTATCTTAATTAAAAAATACGCGTCTTTTAAGTCCACTGTACATAGATAACTTTCTTTAGAAATTAATTTTATTACTGTTCTTATGTCTTCTAATTTGAAATGACTTGTTTTGATAAAATTATTTAATGATTTTAAATTCAAAATAAAGCGTTTAGTACCATTCGGTTTGGGTATTAGAAAAACATTTGAAAGGAATTGATCTGCTCGAGCCTCACATTGCGAGATAGCTCCTGTAATTAATAACATATTTATGGCTTTAACAAAATGTATTCTTTCCGAATCAGAATATTTACGAACATCCGGTGTCATTAATTGCACTGGTGGTCGTGAGAACGGAATTCTATAACCACGTATACATGATAGTACTAGAGGATCACGAGTGATCATCTCCCATTGATTATAGAATAATGACAATCTACCTGCTGTTTTTACCGTGTCTATCGTCGATTGAAGGTTGGCCGCTGTTGCGGATGATGTGACTGCCTCGACGAGGAGGCTGGCCGTCCGCGCGTCGAGGTCGCGGTCTTTGCAGGCTCCCTCATCCTCGGTGGACCCGTCTGCCTGCGAGGCGGGCCTGGGTTCCGGTTTAAATTCCTTTGAGAATTAAAAGTATTAGGTGTTGGTTTTTTAGCCTGTACTTTTGATGTTGTCGGTTGTAAGTCAATTCCGGATTTTTGAATAGCCTTTGCAGATCTTAAGACTTCAGGCAAATTTTCGCCAAAGAGCAGCTTGTCTACTTTTGTATTCTGGAGCTGTTCTCTTACTTCTTTCTTAACAGCTCCCAAAAGAAAGTTTCTTCTGGTAACCGTATCAGCGTGTTGGCAATCACACATAAGACGAGCTGCATCCATTAAAAACTTTAATAAGGTGGTATTTTTATCCTTCGACATTAATAACAGAGTAATGGCTTCTCCTAGACATGCAATAGCTGAGGACAGTTGTTTCTGTTTTCCTTCAATAGCCTTATCTCGTTTAATTATGACATCGGTAACTGCTGCTTTAATTTCAGCATTTAGTTCCGGTGGATCAATGAGCTTGCAATTTTCAGGAGTCAAGTATTTATCTTTAAAGTCCTTGCGTTGATCTTTAGTTAAGCCAATTGTGGCGCAAGATTCTAATCTGGCTGATATATCTTTATGTATATTTTTGCCATATTTTTTATCAACAGTGGAATCTATTCCTAATATTTCTAATATATCACTGCCCAATTTTTCTATTTCAGGATCGGTAGGATCCTGAGTATCCACTTGTAGACTTTTTTCAAGAGTGGATGTAGAAGGATTTACAACAACCGAGCGAATTTCCGCTCTTTCATCTGGTGCTGATTTATCAGTACTCGGACCTGGCTGTGCGTCATTCTCAATAGGTGGCATAATCATATCTGGATTGCCACTGTCCTGATCCGTTAGATTTCCATAGTCTATGACTTCGCAGTCTGAAAAGAGAGATACCAGATCTCAATTATACTGAGCCAATTAAATTGACGTCAGACATTATGTACTCATATTGTAAGAGACAGTCCCTAGTTACTTGAAAGTAACACGTACTGTCCGCAAACTAGAGTTCAAACACGTTGAGACAGTCCCACAGTACTGCTCGATGTGTCGAAAATTATACACTGTAATATACAGTTTAGTTATCAGTAAGAAACAGTCCCAATGCAATGCAAGTACTGTTCGCAAACTGGATGTTAAAAGACGGTATTTAATTGTAGTACCTATAGAATACTATTGCAGCAAGATAATAATAATTTATAGTAGTAAAAAATAATATTAATTTTAAAGATAGAAGTAAAAGATTTCCTTATTTCGAGATAAAACTCATTTATAATTATAATTTATCAGTCAGTAATTTTTATTACTAATATACACTTAAAACAAGTTCAAATCCTTATCTTTGAAAGTAGGTCAACGTATAAAATAACTAGGTCATCAGGAATAAACACTTTCGTACCTTGATTATAATGCTGCGAATGCGATGCACGGGAATCCAACGACGAATCCGAGCTGTCCAAATCATGTCGATTATGGCGTTGTTTTCGTTGTAATTTATTTTCTAATCTTTTTATTTTACGTTTAATATGATCACAGTTATCGTAATACTTTCTTTTAGGCATAATTATAAAATTCAAAAACTGTTTTAATATTATTACCGCGAACGCGATGTGGAACGGCGAAGCACTAAAAAGCGAATGAAGAGAAACGCGGGCGCAAGGGGCAAGTACCCACAAAAAAAAAAAAAAAGTAAATCTCAATATAGTGTGGAATGGTGACATCTAGGCGAAACTACGAGTATTATGCTAATCTCTTCGGACGAAGACTGAAATATAACTGTGGTAACGACCGCAATGGAGTAGCCATCATTGTTCATAATTGTATACCTTTTGTAAAATTAAATACTTATTTTGACGACTCTCTGCAAAATATAGCAATTAAGATTAATATTAATAATAAGTTTATTTCAATAGTTAGTTTCTATAGTCCTGGTAATTCTTCTCCCAGGTTTGACAAAAACAAACTTAACTCGCTTTTGCAATCTATCCCTAAGCCGTTAATTATTGCAGGTGATTTTAATGCGCACCATACTTCCTGGGGTTGTTGTGTCAATGACTCTAGAGGTCAAGCTATCCTCGATATTATAGATTTAAATGAATTGGTTATGTTAAATGACAATGTTCCTACTACCATTGGCTCGCACATAGCTAGGCCCAATGGTCTCGATCTAACTTTAGTTTCTTCATCTTTAGCGTTACATTGTGATTGGAATGTCTGTGATTATTCTATGGGCAGTTATCATCTACCCACTATCACCAAATATAATTTCTTACCTCCTAATATGCCGCCTAACTCTTCTTACTTGTCTAATCGGGTAAATTTAAAGCTTGTTGATTGGAGTTTGTATGTACAGAGTGTAAATAATATTTTAAATGGTTTTGAGGTTGACTATGGTGACCCAATTCAGTCCTATTGTGATTTTTGTTCTTTGATTAGGTCTGCTGTAATGAAGTCGTCGCCTTCTGTTAAATTTAAAAATACCTCTTCTTTTAAATCTAGAAGGAAAAATAAGGCGGTTCCTTGGTGGAACAGTAATTGTTCTAAGGCTGTGGAAAACGTTAAAGCTGCTTATGTGCTTTTCAAGTCAGACCCTTCCGTAGAGAATTATGTTAGCTTTAAACATAAACAGGCAATTAAAAAAAGAGTTATTAGACAAGAACGTTTAGAAAATTGGCATAGTTTTTGTTCCTTGCTTAATCGTTTTACTCCCACTAGCATAATTTGGCAAAAAATCAAAAGGTTAAATAGATCATTTTCTTCTCCCTCTTACCAATTCTCTGATAACAATTGGATAGTCGACTTTTTACACAATTACACACCTGATTGACAGAATTTATTGAGTGACATTGATTACAATCAGAATAATGATAGTCTTGGTAACAATTTCACAATTCAGGAATTGAAATCTGCATTGCATTCCAGGCGTGATACAGCTTGTGGTCTTGATCAATTGTCATACAAAATGTTAAATTCTTCTCATCTTCAGTCTTTTTTAAAGCTTCTAAACCTACTTTGGGAAAATTCTCTCATACCTTCAGACTGGAAGACTGACATGATTGTTCCTATTTTGAAACCTGGTAAAACTCCTTACGTGGCTGACTCTTATAGACCCATAACTTTAACATCTTGTGTTGGTAAAATTTTTGAGCAACTCATTAAGCAGCGCCTGGAGTTTTATATTGAAAGTAACAATCTCCTCCCCAACAATCAATTTGGTTTCCGTTGTGGTCATTCAGCTCGAGAAAGTTTAGCACATTTTCTAGTTGATACACAGAGCACTTTCTCTGAAGGTCACCTCCAAGTTGGTGTTTTCTTTGATATTGTAGGTGCTTTTAACAATGTAAATCTGTCCATCCTCCATTCCATTCTGGCCTCTCTTGGTATTCCTGCAAAATTAAATAATTGGATTTTTAATTTTTTAAATAGGAGAGAATTATTTGTTAAATTCAATAACATGTTGTTAGGGCCAAGATTATCCTATAAAGGAGTTTGTCAGGGTGGAATATTGTCGCCCATGCTTTTTATTTTGTACATACATAGACTCAATTTAGTTTTAGGTAGTTTAGTTAGCAATCTGCAATTTGCAGATGATTTGGTTGTTTATGGTTCAGGTCCTAGCTTAGGTGATGTTTGTTCAAAATTGAATTTGGCTTTACATAACCTGCACAATTATTTTGATGCTCTTAATTTTGAAATTAGTAAAGATAAAAGTAAGGTAGTGGTTTTTAGTAAAACTTCCATACAGTCACGCAATGTGAAAATATTTTATGATAATTGTCTTTTGCCCCTTGACTCCTCAGTAAAATTTTTAGGAGTTACTTTTCAAACTAACTTAAAATGGAATAAATACGTTGATTGCTTAGTAGACAGAGCTCTAAGAGCTTGTAATATTTTGCGATCATTGACGGGATCAGGCTGGGGTGCAGACCCTAAAATCTTGCTAATGCTGTACAATTCGTTAGTAAGAAGTCATTTTGAATATTCTTTCTTTTGTTTTGCAGACAATAACAGATTAGTAGAGAAATTAGATAAAGTACAAAATAGATCCTTACGTGTTATTCTTGGTGCCATGATGTCTACTCCAATAATTTCTCTACAGGTAGAATGCAATATCCCTCCAATTAAGTTACGTTTCAATTTTCTTAAGCACAAATTTATTCTGAATTTATCCCAAATTTCTAGACACCCTCTTCTTTTAAAACTGGTCCATGTTCTAGAGAATCAATCTTCAGTTCCGTATTTGTGTGATAATCTTGCTGAAACTTTAGAATACAAAAATATTAGTAACTTATTTGAAAGCTCCCAGTGGTCCTGTTATAGTGGTTGCTTTGAAAGCAAATTCTATTCAATGCAAATATTTATTGACATGACGTTTAAATTTAAAGAAGACGTGTACAATGGTTTAAATTTGTTTAATCGACATAAACAGCTGTACACTGTGTTATAGGGGCTGATTGTTGGAATAGAATCACACACAGCTTTTACGTAACATTCATGTATTTCTTTTTAAAACTTCACTTATTAAAACAATTTGATCTCCCCATTACTAAACACTTACTAATCAAGATTTATATTCTAAACATGAAAAGACTCTATAAATACATTTTTATCTAAATATATGTTTCCTACTAAAGTGTCATAAAAAGACTGAACTGAAATCTAGACAACTTGTCTTGTCTGTCTAATTTAGAAAAACTCCAATTTTAAATCTTTCTTCATATCAAACATTTTATAACCGGCCAGTCAAATACAATTCCATAAAACCTACAACATCCCCTCTGAATTGTATATCAACTACTTCAAATACAATTAACTATTTATGTACCTCTTCAACATCTCTTCAACACTAATCTTCTTAAAACCCATATTATATGTCCCTACCTACATCATAGCTAAATATATATAATACAAATCCACCCAATTATAAATTATTAATTAACAATCAAATTAAAATAATTAAAATATAACATAACATCATTAAACTAAATTTTGAATATCATTCCAAAATCTTACACCTACTTTAACATAATAATTAGAGTCCACAGTTAACTAATTATCACTGATCACTCACAATAAACTTCCTCAATCTTAAGAACTTAGTTCTATCAAGTCCTTTTGTTAAAATATCTGCAATATTAGAGTTGGTCGGACAGTAAAAAATTTCAATTAAATTTTGATCAATCTTTTCTTTAATAAAATGATATTTAACATCTATATGTTTACTTCTCCTACTGAATATACCATTTTTAATCAAAACAATAGCCGACTGATTATCCACATACAATTCTGTTTTTGGAACTTTACCGATCAATTCTTTATATAAACTTTGAACATACAACAAGTCTTTAATACATTCTGCAGCAGAAATATATTCTGCCTCTGTTGACGAAAGAGCAGTGACGGACTGCTTCCGTGAACACCAGTGTACAGGTCCACCACTATACAAAACAACAAAGCCAGTTGTGCTTTTCCGTGTATCTGGATCACCTGCGAAATCTGCATCACAATATGCCCTCAGTGTCAAATCATTTCCCTGCAGATAACGAATTCCTGAGTCTACAGAACCTTTGAGATACCTAAATAAACTTTTTGTATTCGAGAAATCATTTAAATTTGGACATTCCTGATGTCTACTACAATAACCAACCTGAAAAGCTATATCCAATCGTGTTTTATTAACTAGATATAATAAAGAACCTATTAATTGTCTATATCGATGCACATCACTCTCTTTACCTTTCCCCTCTTGATGTGTGTCGATTAAGATATCCGCTGAGCAGATTTCTTTAATATCATTATAACCATTTTTCTTTAATAATTCATCAATATAAGATTTCTGATATAATTTAATATAATTTTCATCTAATAAAATATCAATTCCAATAAATTTCTCAACTTTATCAAATTTCCTCATTTCAAATTCTTTTTCTAATTGTTTTATAATGACATTTAGTTCATTCTCATTACTACCAATTAAAATACCATCATCAACATAAATTGCTAAATATATTTCCTTTTCTTTATATACAAACAAACAAGGATCTAACTTTACTGATACAAAACCTAATTTCTTGAGACATTCAGTAAGCTTGATGTTCCACATAAGTGGTGCTTGTTTCAAACCGTATAGACTTTTCTTTAATTTGCACACTTTCTTTTCTTTATTTTCATTATATCCCGACGGTATTTCCATATAAATATCTTCCTTTAAATCTCCATAAAGAAAGGCAGTTTTTACATCAAATTGCTTAATTTTGTACTTTCTTTGTGCAGCAATAGCAAACAATAATCTTACACTTGTTGCATTAACCACTGGACTATACGTTTCTTTATAATCTATATTATACTTTTGAAGAAAGCCTCTTGCAACTAAACGTGCTTTATATCTACCTCCAGGCTTTATCGTAAAAATCCATTTACTAGTAATACATTTCCTATTTTTTGCTTCTGATTTTTCTACAATTTCCCAAGTTTTATTCTTTTCTAAAGAATCTTTTTCCTCTTGGATCGCTTTCTTCCACAGCTCTTTTTCTTTACTTTGCAAAACCTCACTGTAAGTTAAAAATGAACTTTCCAAATCATAATCCTGTAACCTCACAGGTAACCTTCTATTTCTCGTTGGTACAACTCTTCTTATTATTTCTTCCTCTTCCTCACTGACCAACTGTTCCTCCATCTCATCACTAGCATCTTCAAACGAATCATCAATTCCTCCTTCTTCTACTGCATTACCAATTTCTTCTTCCACTACTGCATCACCAATTTCTTCTTCCACTGAATGTCTTCCATTACCATTAAATTCTCCATCTCCATTATTCAACACTTCCTCACCAATACTATCTTCAAAAATTTCATTGTCTTCCACCAACTCCAACTCTTCATTGTTACAAAAACTATTATACTCCCTTTCTTCGCTTCTCTCGAAAGACTCTTCATTTCCCCTCTCAACTCCTCTCTCACCATTTGCTTCATTAACACGAAGTCCACGTTCCACATCGTTGTTTTCACAATTTTCAACAACATGATCACAATAATCTTTAAACAATTCACATAAACCCGATTGCTGTTTACTTAAATCACATTCCTTCAAATAATCAGCAACCATCTTCCCGTTATTAATGAAGGTTACGTCTCTGGAGTAATATATTTTATTTTCAATTGGATTCCAGATTTTATAACCACTATTTGTAAAACCAACTAACAAACCCTTTTTGCATCGCGAATCCAGCTTCCTTAAGCCACTATTTATTTTAAAATAAGCTAACGAACCGAAAATATTTAAATGTTTTAGATTTGGAATTCTATTAAACCACATTTCTGCAGGCGTTTTATTATTAATAGTATTTGAACATCTATTTGTCAAATATGTCGCAGTCATTGCTGCTTCGCCCCACAACGCTTTAGGTAAATTAAATTCAAAAAGTAAAGCTCTTGTTCTTTGCATTATTGTTAAATTCAAACGTTCAGACTTTCCATTATATTGAGGAGTATGCGCAATTGTAAAATCAATTTCAATACCTTTATGTATGCAATAATTTTTAAATCGTTTATTATTATATTCTCCACCGTTATCGCACCTAAATACACTTCCGGACACTTGAATCGTGCCACCCAGCAGTTTCAACTTTGATTGCTGGTAACTTAACAAAAGTATATGATCAACGAAAAAGTTTTTATGCAATTTGGAAGCTGGTACACTTTACATTAGTAAGGTATACTTAATTCCAAATTTAAATTTCAATAACTTGATAAAATTACAATTTTAAGTTAAACTTGTCCTGTATAACCTTTCTCAAAGACAAGACTCGGGTTGAATTTTTGAAAAAAAAAAGGAATTATTGGAAAAAAAAGTATTCAGTAACTTGTATTGCCTCCGAGAGCGTTTATGATTGCAGTCATGCGATTTGGCATGGAGTTAATCAACGTCATTATGAAGTGTTGTGGAATGTTCTCCCATTCCTTCTCGATGGCAACTCTCAGCTCTTCCAAAGTTTGTGGTGCTGGTTGGTGAGCTCGAACACGCCTCTTTAATTCGTCCCATAGACGTTCGATGGGATTCATATCAGGGCTCCTTGCTGGCCATACCATTGTCGTGATTCCAACATCATGAAGGTATGCCCTGACGATTCCTGCAGTGTGCGCTCTTGCATTATCATGCATAAAGATGAAGCCTTGGCCTGCAAATCCAGCATATGGCATCACATGAGTCTCTAGGCAATGGTTAATGTATCGACGGGCATTTAGTGTTGGTAGACGTGGTCCTGTCACAACCTCTAGCCCAGTTTTACCATCGGCAGATATTCCTCCCCAGACTATCCACGAGCTCCCGCCATAACTCACTCTCTCTTCAATACAACACTGAACAAAGCGCTCTCGCCTTCGGTAGACCTTCCTCCTTCCATCATTACCATATAAGCATAATCTTAGTCTCATCAGTAAAGAGTACCTTGCTCCATTGGCGTTGAGTCCAATGCAAATGTTCGCGTGCAAACTGTAAGCGCGCCATTCGGTGAGCTCTTGTCAGTTTCGGCCCGTTGGCTGGCTTATGTGGGCTCAGACCACGTTCTTTAAGTCTTTGTCTAATTGTTCGCGCGGAAACAACCACTCCATGAAAGTCTCGAAGCTGTTCTTGGATCTGTACAGAGGTGAGGTGACGATTTTGTAAACTGGTTGTCGCGATAAATCGATCCTGTCTTTCTGAAGTTACCCAAAATCGCGGTCTTCCTGGACGGCGCACGTATCCACCAGTGTCGAGGTATCGATGGTATACCCTTTGCACAGCAGAACGGCTTAAAGCAAGCTGTGATGCTACATCGCGCTGACTTCGGCCCGACTGTAGAAGCGCCACAGCTTGCGCGGCTAGAAGAGGCGGTGTATCCATAATTTTAAAGTTTAAATGGCTCAAATTAAAAATACAACAATTTTACGATGTCTTAATTTCAAAACAATTTCGGTGAATTCAAAATTATGGAGTTAAATAAAAAAATTACGTTAATTTAGATCAACTTTTCTTTTCAAAAGAATGCACTAATTTGGATTTTGTTTCGTTTTTCCATTTGATAAATTCAAAATTGGAACAACAGCACTTCAAAATCATTATGAATATACCAGCATCAAAACTGCATAAAAACTTTTTGATTAACTTAAGATATTTTTATGTTCTATGTCATTACACATAAAAATGTAGGGTGGCTCGATTCATGTGTCCGGAAGTGTATTTTAACTTTCTTATTAAAATGATTTTCCGCTAAATTAATGTAATTAATAATTTTTGTGTATGCTTCATCTTTTGTTTTTAAAAGAAATATTTTCGCAAAATGTGTGTAATCATCTAAAAAAGTTATAAAGTACCTATAGCCATCCCATGTTTCAGGAGTAATTGGTCCACAAATATCACTATGAACAATTTCTAAAGGTTCTGTAGCTCGGTGTCTAACAGATGAAAATGGTTTTCGACAAAGTTTGGCTTTAATGCAAACTTCGCAGTTGTCCACTTCTTTATTATCTCCAATATCCAATCCATTTACCAAATTTTTCGTTTTTAGTACTGGCGTATGTGCCAAAGCTCGATGCCAAAAGTTTAAATTTCTCCCCAATTTTGAAGTAGTAATACAAGCATTGACTGACCTGTTATTCCGTACAGTGTACCTGTTAGCTGCTGATGCACTGACGCTGACGTAAAACAGTCCGTCGCTCCTCCTTGTACCACTTAAGTAGACTACATTCGTGGCTGAATCTACAATTTCACATTGGTCGCTGAAAAAAATTATTTTATAATTATTCTCTGTTAACTTTGAGACAGAAATTAAATTCTTTTTAATCTGTGGAACACATAAAACATTAGAAAAATAGACTCCATTATTGGTAAATATTTTTCCTAATTTATTCACACAATGTATATTTCCATCCGCTGTTAAAATTTTGTATGAACAATTCTCTGCCTCCTCTAAATATTCTTCTGAATTAATAATGTGAAACGTTGCACCAGAATCTATTATAAATTCAATTTGCTTTCCAAATGAAGTTAAACTAGGTAAATTACTTACATTAGAACAGTTTGCTGTTTCCAGACAAAACTTAGAATAATGCGAGTTAATCTTACAATATTTGCAATTGTACTTCCCTGTGCAATTTGTGCTCAAGTGTCCTTTTTCCAAACATTTGAAACATGTTTTATCTCTATTTTCTGTAAATTTGTTTGTTCTGCAAAATTTTGAAATATGTCCGATCTTTCCACATTTGAAACATTTCCTTTGAATTAGGAACGCTGGTTCAACTTCATTTCTTTTATTTTCTGACATTTCAATGTCATTCTTCATGTTATTCTTTTGTTCTGCTATTATTCTAGAAATTAAATTTATTCTTGTTTTCTCATCTTTATGCGTAGATTCCCACGCAGTTTTGAAGAATCTCATGCTCGCTGGTAATCCGCTGAGGATCTTCGAGATAATTTGAATTTCTTCAATTTCAGATCCAAGAATTTTCAATTTAGTCGTTATGTTCTCTAATTTACTAATGTCTGTTAAAATATCATTTTCCGAAAATTTATAATTATAGAATTGTTCTAAAAGGTTACATTTTTCCGTATCGGAATTGCCACAGAAGATTCTATTCAATTTATCTAGTATTTCTTTTGTTGTATCTATATCTATAATGTGACATAGATATTTTTCAGCAATATTTGCAAAAATAATTAATTTTGCTTGTGCATCTTTTCTTTCAAAATCTTTCGGTTTTTCCTCATTGAATATATCCGAAATCCCTCTAGCTGCCAATGCAATCATTAATTGTTTCCTCCATAACGAGAACTCACCTTCATTTTCCAATCTGGGAATTCTTCCTTGTGATTCACACATTGTTGTAGTTATTTCTCTACCATACTATTCCAACATCATAATTGTTATGCCCACTGGGCCCATAACCTGTTATAGGGGCTGATTGTTGGAATAGAATCACACACAGCTTTTACGTAACATTCATGTATTTCTTTTTAAAACTTCACTTATTAAAACAATTTGATCTCCCCATTACTAAACACTTACTAATCAAGATTTATATTCTAAACATGAAAAGACTCTATAAATACATTTTTATCTAAATATATGTTTCCTACTAAAGTGTCATAAAAAGACTGAACTGAAATCTAGACAACTTGTCTTGTCTGTCTAATTTAGAAAAACTCCAATTTTAAATCTTTCTTCATATCAAACATTTTATAACCGGCCAGTCAAATACAATTCCATAAAACCTACAACACACTGATGGCTCAAAGACGGCTGACGCCGTTTCTATGGCTATCTATGATTCCCAGGCTCGTAAGGGTTTTGGTTGTAGACTTCCTGATGTGGCGAGTATTTTCACTGCTGAAAGTTTTGCAATTCTTTCTGCTCTTGATTATATTGCTGAACAGGACGATACTCACTGGATTATTATTTCTGACAGCATGAGCCAGCGGGATGACAGTCAGTATAATGACATCTCAAATTATCTGTCAAAAGATACGCTGTCTATGGTACAAAACTCCACGTTACGTTACCAAGAAAACCCATTTTATTCGTTTTTAGTGCGGCACGCGATACCAACTCTATTAAGGGCCGTCCAGACGACCAATTTCTACTTTTGATCACTTTTTTTTATTCTGGCAACATTGTAAAAAACATGGATATAGAAATCATACTTAAGAGTTTATTACTACATCCATGGTAGAAAAGGATACCAAAAAGTATTGTAATAAGGAAACATAAAGAAAACAAAAAAGTACCTATGTCACGAAAAATAATAAATTAAACTTCAAAACTTTTCACATTTTATTTCCAAGCTTTTTTGTAAAAAATATTTATAAAATCATATAATAATGCCTGCTATTTGTATTTTTGGATGTAGATTAAAAGGTAAAGCTTAAAATAATGTTAATATTCATTTTATACCATGAAAACTAAATATATATTCATTATATACTGTTATTTCAGGTGTACCTTTACATTCTTTTCCAAATACAATGTACCCGGAAAGATAATACCCAGAAAGATTTAAAACTTGGGTTCAAGTTTGTGGGGGGGCTCTCAATTCAGAAAAAGATTTCACAAAATATCAAAAATCAAAAGTTTGCGATATTCATTTCAAATATATTCACAAAAATTGAAAAAATAGATTCTATTACATCTAACCGGTAAGTTAGAATCACTTTCTCTTCTTCTACTTGTTTGTTCTTCTTTCAATAATTAATAAAATTAATTTCAGCCAATGATTCTATCCAGATCCAGAGCCAGACACAATCACCACACATTTCACCTCATTTCGTGAAAAGATATGGCGACACGATGTATTCTCATAAATACATTTAAAATTGCACCGGACGGTAAAGTATTAAAATAGTATTTTGGTTGGTAAATTGTTATACGAAGAAGACAAAATAAAACATGCTGCAAAATTATATTACGAAAAACATAAACATTATAAAAATACACATTTCGAAATCACATGAAACTTAAGCTACATGACTTATCACCAGAATCACAAAATTTTCAAATGTTATTAAATTTAAACCTGGTCAATTTAATTTTCAAAATTTATCAACACATCAATGACACGGCTAGTCATTTTTAAAAATGCTTTAACGTCTACCTAACCTACGTATGGGAGATAGGTACCTACCTACCTACAAAAAATATTATTCAAATTTTCTCTTTTCTCTTATTGTCTTTGAAATTTTTACCTGAAATTTTTTTGCAAAAAATTTACGTACAGTCAACAAAGGAGTAACTTGCCCCCCCCCCCCCCCCCGGTACATATGATTAAAGATTTCTAAGAATTGCTTGAAGGGATTTACTTGAAAATTTATTGATCAATAGTATTCATATTGTACTATGTAATTACAAATTTTCAAGTAAATCCCTTCACGCAATATATAGAAATCTTTAAACATATATACAGGGGGGGTGGGGGGGCAGTCAATGGTATTTTCTTGGTTTCCTTCTGATTCTGATCTAATGTTTGCAAACATTGATTGTTGTCTTCTTCGCATTTAGATTATTTGGAATGAAGTGTATTATAATTATTCAGTAATAAGGCTTTGAAGGCTCCTTCAAATGAAACTGTATTTGGTGCAATATTTCTTGATCCATAACTTCTAATATGTATTTCCAAAAAAGTTATGTTTATGCAGTATATCTGTATTATTCAATTATTCAGTATGCCTGTATGTAATTAATGTAACGTTTTTGTTACCACTGAACATAAAATTATAAAGTAATAATAATAGGGCAATATAACAATAAGATTGTAATTGTTATTGAGAACAAACAAATGCTTATTTTATTTATAACAATAACATGTAACGAACGGTATTCAGTGCTGATATTTTTTCTTTCTTTTTTTTTAGATTTTTGACTTGTTGTGAAATATAGTCTAAAGACAAATATTGTATTTAAGTGGTGTTCTGTTAGAATATAAGTGCTGTGGTGTTATAATTTAAGTATTGTTTTATAATATAGGTGTTTATAATTAATGAAATTGTTTTATTTTCGTATTAGTCTATGAAAAATAGGTAATTCTAATAATAATAACTTTTTTATGGAGGTTGATTCAATTTTGAGATTAATTATTTTTGTTATTGAAAACGAAAAAATTAATCTCCATATAAAGTCAACTTCGTCTGGAATAGAATGAATTTTAATATGACAAGCTAGGTAGAAAGCTAAAAAAAAAAAAAAGTTTGGTCAAAATTTGTAGATGGCGTAGTTTCAATTCGATTCGCACGGATTGGCCGTGAGTGCGTTCTCTTTTTCTATATGTCTTATTTTTCTCTCTGGCATGAGCGTTCTTATGGCTTTAAACAATCCAGGTTTCAGCAGTGGTTCTAGCCATATCTTGTACGATATTCGGGAAAAATATCACTGCTTGTCAACGCGAGGAATAAATAGGTATCGTTTTGTTTTGGACACCATCACACATAGGTGTTGCTGGTAATGAAAATGTAGACCGTCTTGCCAGTTCAATAACTACTCGCTATCGCCAAATTGACATCAAACCTTGTTTTTTACCTGTCTCGGACGTTGTAATGAGGTTAAAAACTCAAAGCTCATCGTAGGTGGCGTCACTGTTGACTGTTCCAAGACCCGCCATATTGGTTCATTGTTTAAGTTTGATGTGAGAGTAATTGCTAAAAATCATAGAAATGTAAGCGACCTGGAGTGTAATTACGATTGAAGGAGGAACTGCGGAAACGGAAAACCAAGACCACTTGCAAAAAAGCCTTATAAATCGAAAGGTAAATAATTTACAGGCATTATTATGAATTGTAGGTTTTGCTGTGTTCTTTTTATTTATTTCAATTTCTTTTTGTAGACTGGAGGCGTACGATGGAAATTACCTCATCGAAGTTGAAGACGAACTTGAGGATGATATTCCTGAAATTTCTACCATGGATAAGTTCAGAGATATTAATTCCAGCAATAATCTTCCACCACTCTATAAACTACACATTCAAGAGTTTGCAGACAGGTAACAAACCATACATTCATGATTTCCTTATTGTTCCTTGTTATTTTAATGTTTCAGATAGAATTAGACATTTAATGACATACATGTTGTTTCAGATTTCAAGCAACACTGAACGGGAGATACACTACTGTATGAAAGTAGAAGCTTAATAACCGTGAGAGTTGCCTTTGAGGAAAGTTATATTTATTTCCATGCGCAATGCAAAGCCCAAATGAAGAAGCTTCTTTAAATATCATTCTGTTAAAAATGGATAATAGTGGCATGATAGTGGAGTCACTGCGAATGTGCAACTGGAAAAGGTGTAGAAGCACACTGTAAGCATGTTTTTACAGTTCTCCATGGCATAGAAGATATAGTGCCTACTAAAACTATAATTTTGTACAAAATGTGCACAGAACAATTGATGACATTTAAAAAACCGAATAAAGTATTCTATAATTCCCCGATGCAATCCCGTTTTACCAGGAAAATATAATGGACAATTATGAAGGATATGTCAAAATCCTAGCAGTCTCTCCTGTACTACTAGTAGTAAAATGGCTTATCTCCAAGTAATCAAAGCTGCCAATCCATATGCTATTGAAATGGACCATGATTACTTGGAAATATTTTCTTATACTTATGAGTATTACCTTTGTAAAGTTTTTGTTAAACCTATTTTTAAACCACTACTTTTAACAAATATCTGTATAAAAATTATGATTTTTGATTATGACAGTGTAATAAAACAAAATTAATACCTATTAAATAGTTTTATTTTCTTATACCTATGAGTATTACATAATACACTCTAAAATTACAGCATATATGACACAAAACATGTTTTTGAAGTTATTTTGAGTTTGGACCCTGCTAGACCCAGGAGGATCAGTAAAAGAAGTTTCATTAGCATCACATTCATTTTGAGTTTGGATCCGGTTAGGTCCTGGAATTGGATCACCACGAGACGTTTCAATACACCGTTTCATGCAACTTCTTTTTAGCAATCGATCTGAGCGTTCTTGTGCTAGTAGGTTAACAGATTTGATTTAATATAGAGGGCACAGCACTTTTCTTTAATGTTCGGTATAAATTTTCATTGTCTGTTAATTACTTTTAATATTATAATCTTCAGATCTAAATTGGGCAGCACATAACCTCGACCATTTACTGGATTTCCAATTTTTCCTTCGAAGAGCCTTTTCCCACAGTTTTCTTCGTTTTATTTATTTGGAAAATAAATAGATTGGAACATTTTTACAATCGATAGCTGCACAATGAGTCATATTTCGGAATTATTTAGAAAACAAATATGATGTTTACAAAAATAGTATGGAAAATGACAGCTAGCTGTCAAATGTTTGGAACAGTCAACAAAGCGACATCTGAAGTGAGCAAAAGGCAGTTTTTAACCTCATTAAGTACAAACTGGATTTGTCTTCTAACTTTAAGGCTATTAGGGATGAAATCATTAAATGTAAGGGCAAATGGTTTGCAGAAATCAAACCTAACATTTCCGCTCCTTGGTTCTCAAAGTTCAATAGTTTTTGTAGTAGGAAATTTTATTCTACAATCTGTCGTCTGCGCATGGGTCATTGTCGTACAAATTCTCTTTTACACCGTTTTAACATTGTTTCATCTTCTGTTTGTCAGTTCTGCAATAGCCCAGATCAAACTTTGGACCACCTTTTTTTTGTTTGTACTTCCTTCTCTGTTCAAAGATTAGTTTTTATTGATCATCTTTTGCAAACTTATAATAGTGCTGAAGAAATCCCGCGCTCTCTTCAGCAAGTTCTCTCAAACCCTTCCTGCTATAAACCCATTTTTGATTTCGTCTCTTCTACCTTTTCTGTTTGTATATAAAATGTTATTATTTTGTTTTTAATTATTTTATTTTTATTTATTCTTTTCGTTGAATTTATAAAGAAATTTATCTTATTCTATACTTACAAAGACTTGGCTTATGCCTTTTACGTATTCTTTTTTCTTGTATTTATTTATTACTTACGACTTGGCTGTATGGGCTTAAAGCCTCTTTGCCTGCCCTTATAAAAAAAATTGGGCGAAGAAACAAAAAAAAACAAAAAATCTCTACAGCTAGACAGTGACATTGACAGTACGTGTGTTGCCAGCACAGCATAGATGTACACATTTAGTTTCGTGTCTATGTTTCTGCATTCATACATAATCATTGCAATTTAGCTCTTACAATTACTAGTTACATAGTAGTATTTATCTAGTATTATTTCACAATCGAAACAATAGTTATAATGCAGTACAATAGAGTACAATAAAAGATATCACATTTTATCAACATTTGGACTTAATAAAAACCTAATTTCGTATCTTCTCACATTTGCCACATGACAACACTAAACCAATAAATAAATTTATTTAATTTCAAAAAAACTTGTTTTGAATAATTTGAATGAATTGTTGTGTCGGACGTGTTTGTTAATTTTTATAGTAGGTATTCTAAAACTTTATTAAAATGTCTAAATGGTGGAATTGGGTGCTAGGCATAGCATTATTCTGTTTATTATTCTTAGCTATACCAATAAGTTATCCTGGTAAGAAAAAAGAAGTGTTACAGACAATGTTTAATGAATACATTGAGAAGTTTAATAAAAGTTATAAAGACGACCCAAACGAGTATGAAACGAGATTCCATCATTTTATAGTGAGTACCAAAATTATATTGAATATATTAACAGAACTAGTTTTACTTTACCAGCACAATGTTAACTTTTATCACTAAATGTTCCTATGTTTTTGTAGTTTTATTTATCAGTTTGTAGATTTGTTTATTATATTGGTCAGAGAGTAACTCATCCTCTCGGCACCTAAGGAGACTTTCACCAAGTCGTCATAGGAAGCTATTAAATAAATATATTCATGTAAAAATATAAAATTATCTACTTTTACAGAATGTATGAAATTGTGCCCCCAGGAAAATAGATGTCTTGGTTGGTTTATTCCGGGGTTAGTGTTCTGTACATTTATTTACTTTATTATCAAAAGTACTTTTTGCATTCCTAAGAGGAGAAAACATTGTACCAAAACTCGCTCAACTCATATGTTGGAAACGGTGTATTTGAATTTGATTGGAAGCTTAGAAGCAGAAGACATTTGAGCTTGTATTATTAATATAACAATATTTGACTTTGAATATTTCTTTAGGTTTTTGCTTTGCACTCAATTTATCTCATCGTTTGAAGTCTAGAGATGTATTCTCTACTTTGTAAGCTTTCCAAAAGAAATATTTATGTTAATATGTTGTATATTTTTCCTGAAATAAAAAGATATGCTACAGTGTCTGTTCTTATAACCTAATAAATTATTGATACAATGTTTTTATATTATGCCAATAAAAAGTAATATTACTAGTACAGGCAGGTGCACGTCGAGCTTTACACTTGCAGTACATTTTGGCTCTTAAGACATAGAGCTTAAGAATGGTACAAAGTCCAATATGTAAAGTTCGACCTACTATTGACTGTACTTAACTATGTAATTTATTAACTATTCTACAAATATTATAAATAAGTTTGATTGGATGGATGTGTATAACCTGTTTTTCTTAACTTGACCCATATAGTAAACAATCTTAGCGTGTCTTTTTTGTAAAATCGACAAATCGCCAGAATACTAAGAGAGTTGTGTTGAATGGCATTTCTAACTATATTATTATTATTTGGGTGAATGATAATTTTAATTGCTTAATTTCTTTAAAAAGACGTGCTAAGATTGTTTACCATATGGGTTAAGTTAAGAAAAACAGGGTTTAGATGTGTGAATGTTTGTTACTCATTCACACAAAAACTGCTCAAACTCAAGACTCAAATATTTTTATATTAGGTATGTATGTATATTACAAGCTCTTTCCAACCATCACAACTTTTTCCTACCACCAGTTTGCTTGATGAATTTACTTGAAAGGTACATTAGTAACATATAAGCGGGATTGATACATAGGTTACTTTTTATCTTGTAAATCACAAATATTAACAAGAACAATAGGAACTGTCATTGAAATTTTTAATTTAGAAACGTTTTTTTTAAATCTATAATAATCATATAGGTACTAATATCATAACAAAAAATTTTCCACAGGCCTCAGTAGAAGAAATAGATAATTTAAACTCTGAATCAAGAGGTCCAGACCAGTATCGTGCACTATACGGCTTGACAAGGTTATCGGACATGTCAAAATCTGAATACAAAGACATCCACCTCTCCGATGAGCGAATACAGAAGCCACCGCATCTATATGGAAAGAGTTGGAGCAAATCTGATGATAGACTGAAGTATGATGTAGATGACCCTCACAGTGACCACCAACGGAACAGATCCTGTGAGAACGAACCACATAATAATATTTATATTATAATAAGAAAGAAAAGGACAGTGCTGCCTCTACAGGTTGATTGGTAAGTTTATGTATACTCTTACCATTCATCCACACTGCAGTTACTTTTTGTGCGGTAACATACTTCAACTTAGCTACTTTTCAATCATCCTAGCTTTTCAACGACTTTTCAAATAACTTTTTGTTATCGGATGTTGCCCAGTAACAGTCAAAGTAAAAAATACTTTATTATGTAGGCACTCGCGGGCACTTAGACACTTCAAATTACAACAAAAAAGTAACTGCAGTGTGGATGCACGGTAAAGGTGCTTTGTCTACACTGCTAAACCTCGTTTCCAAATCAGTGTTTTAAACCAACGCAGGCTTAATGTTCACGATTTTGAACTGTCTGGACGGACTCTATTGACTAATTTGACAATGACAACAGATGTACAGGCACCGCCATAAATATGTAATCACTTTAATACCTTGTCACTATGGCATTGTCCTAATAGGACGCGAATGCGCGATCATCGTTGGTTCGCGCGAATTTTACTCGTACGAACTCGCGATCTATCATATTGAACTCGAATAGGTGTCATAACTGACAATCGCGCGACGCTTAGCCGCACGCTTATGAACACGCGATGGTCGCATCGCTTACTCGCGCGATGATCGCGGATTCGCGCCCTATTAGGACAATGCCTATAATATTGTTGACATGTTCACTCAAATATTTTAAGTAGGTAATTGAAATGATATACGAAAGTGACAAAGTACTAAAGTGATTACATATTTATGGAGGTGACTGTACAGACAGCGACATTTTGTTGTCACTTATCACTAATATCACTATAACTTTGTTAACATGTTTACTCGAAAGTCTTCATCAATTGACAATATGCCGCTGACCGTAAACATAAAATCCTTTACCCTTGAACTGATACCTATTTCTTGATAAAATCCGTTTAAGTATATTGAACATGTTATGTTTGTTTGGTAAGAGATAACACATATGAATCTAAACTAGCTGTGCATCCATGATTTTGCGTAGGCGATTTTTCTCTATTTTTTAATGTCATACGGCCGGCAAACAAGTAAGCGGACTTGATGGAAAGTGGTTACCACCCACAACACCGGGGCATTGCCAAACATTTCCTGCTACAAGGGCAGGAATTCGGAGAAAGGGTATAGGAATGGAGTTGGGCCTAATTGGGTTACGGATCTCACACTCACCGAACCGAGACAGTAACACCTCTCACTTTTGTTAGAGGGTGCTACTTCCTCTTCCGCTTGGTTTCAATACAAATCGTCATACTTGTGTTATCTAGTGTATATACATATCTGTGCATAGGCTACTTTTCATTGGCTATCCCGGAAAAACATGTCATTCCCACGGGGAAAAAATGTATAATATTATTTTTTCATATTTTTTTTAACGGGGATAATTAAGATCTATAGATTGACATAAGGCTACTTTTTCCCACGGGATAAAGAGATTCCCATGGGAAAAAATATTGACACTTTCCCTTGACCACGCGGGCGGAGCCGCGGGTAACAGCTAGTTATTAATAAATAAACCGCATTCGTGAATTTCTGCACTTCTCAATAGTAGACTGGTAGAGAATGCATATTTGTGTTAAGTCCGCCTAATGTATCAGTACTTTACGTGATGTAACGAATATTTTTATTTTTTATTTTATTTTATTAAGAAAACCAACTGCGTAATATACAAATTTTCTTATCTAGTACTTATAACTATGAGTAAAGCTAATTACAGGTTTCCCTTATTTAACCATTTGTGTAAGACGTGATACAAAACAACATTATGCATCCATAAGTTATTATTTTTATTTTTTATTTATTTTTTATTTTACTTCTATCACATTGTTATTTTATAGTATAAATAACAATGTGATAGAAGCTATATTTTATTCATGACTAAACTTCTGGGTTCTGATCTTTTATTTAAGCATTCGCGAATATCAATTTATAAGCATTCGCGAACGCGAATGCGGATGCGAATATCTGCTGTCGATATTCGCGAATGCGAATGCGAATATTCAATTTCGAATTTGGGGCCATTCATCTATTCTATGGCATTATTTTGACACCTTATATAGGTGGCGTGCGCAGCCCAGTCTCAGTTGGGAGCTCGATCCTCAGAGTTGTTGACGAGTATAGTATGTATTCTCGTCCAAAATTCCTTAGTGCTTAAAGCGATAAACCTTCGAGCAATGTGTGTTACCAGTGAGTGATGACATATATATATCGCGGTCACTCAGCGATCCATGGAGAGAGCTATGCTCGGGGTTTCTCTATGATATCGAATCAGAAATGAGGACCAAAATAACCGACCTAGCCAAACGGATCAGCAGCTGAAGTGGCAGTGGGCAGGGCACATAGCGCGCAGAACCGATGGCCGGTGGGGCAAGAGGGTTCGGGAATGGCGACCACGTACCGGAAAGCGCAGCGTAGGATGGCCACCTACAAGGTGGTCAGGCGTCCTAAAGAAAGTCGCAGGAAGCCGCTGGATGCAAGACGCTGCCAGCAGGTCGCATTGGAGGCGTTTGGGGGAGGCCTATGTCCAGCAGTGAATTTCTTGTAGCTGAGATAATGAGGTGGCGTGCGCGGGCGAGTCACGTCCAATTCCGAGCATTGTCGAAGCGTTGCCAGAAGGTAACTTTTGTTATGATTTAGGTAACTTTTTGCCCCTTGAGGCAAGGCCATCCAGGTAACAAGTCGGAAAGTAACTTTTGGTAACTTTTCGAGATTTTAGTACCGATGATATTTAGGTTACAATGTAGACGTACAGTACCTATCGACAAATTGTTGTATAACACTGGTCCGATACTCATCGTGTCATCAAAAATAGTGTCCGGCGGTATAGGGGGCAGGTTTCGTGTTTTAAATTTTAATGCTTGTTTATGGATAATAAATAAAAAAAACCGGGAAAGTACGTGTCGGGCCACGCACAACGTAAGGTTCCGTATTTGCTGTGCATTGCTTGATTTTTTTCTAATTTCTAAACAAGATTTTCGGAGATAGAGGGGGGGCACCACCGTGCAAAACCAAAATTAACACGATTAATGTAAATAATTCCGAAACGGATCATTGTATCGAAATATAATCTTCCCACACCCTCAAATGCCCTCAATGTTTTGAAGAGACCTATCTAACGATACTTCACAACATACCTAAGGTCGGTGCGAAAAAAAATGTCATTTCCACTTTAACTTTAGGGGAACCGAAAAAAAAAAAAATTGTTACAGCACTTTGTTAGCATTGTTATATTGTTACCAAATTACAGCTTTCTAACATAAGCGTCTAGTATACCGCGGACGGACAGACAGACATGGCGTAACTATAAGGGTTCCTAAGTTTACTTCGGAACCCTAAAAAATGGTATGTATGATACATGTGGTATGGGTTACATCTTGATACGTAGGTATAATTATTTTTAATTAGACTTTTTGCAAGGCTGTGGTAGTTCTAGAAGAATGTGATGGGACGTTTGTGTGATTAGGTTTTGTAATAAATATTATAAGAAATTATTATTTTCTATGTTTACCTACCTTTTGTCATTTACATTTTATAAATTTTTCGAACATTCATATTCGCAAAACATTCGCATAAAATTTGCGAATGCGAATGCGAATGTCAAAAAATATGCGAATATTCGCGAATGCGAATACATATTCGTTACATCACTAAGTACTTATTACTACTTATATATTATGGTCAATAAAGTTAATTAAATTAATAAAGTGACAAAGTAGGTGTACCTACTAAAGTGATAACATATTTACGCTTACTTTGCCATACCTACGGTTCGCTCCGGCGTCGTATACTTCTCATCAGTGCGGTGAAATCGTGCCATGTGAAAGGGCTCTAAAGGTCGAAGTACGCACTTGAGCAGCGCGGCGCTGCGCTGCGCTGCTGTAGTGCGGTTAAGCTCATACAATTTCTATGAAAGAATAATTTGACGCGCTGCTCAAGTGCGTTTCCAGCTTAAATCGATAAAAGAAGATTGTATCTATTACACTTAATATGACCCATAATGCGGTCTAAAACTGCCATAACGGGTATTTTAAGATATTTCTCAATTAAAACTGGTTTCATTATTTAGAATTAATTACTGTAGATTTATTTTGTGACCATAATGATAATGGTAATAATTACATAATAATATTCTTCAAATAAAATAAAATTCATATCAAAATACTTAATAAACACGCACTTACAACTTAATTTAATCACACTTTTTAGTAGTATGCTCATGTACCTATGTATAGTTAAATTCTTTTTTTTAATGTCATACAGTAGACAAATAAGCAAGCGGGCGACCTGATGGAAAGCGGTTACCGCCGCCTATGGACATCAGTAACACCAGGGCCGCAGGGGCGCTACCAATGCGTTGTCCACCAAGGAAGTTGGAGGAAAGTAAGAAGGAGTAGGAAAGAGGGATAGGGAAGGAGTTGGGCTTTTGGATCTCTCACTCACCGAACGAAACGCATTGCTGCTTCACGTCGATATTCTGTGAGGGTGGTACTACCCCGGTCGAGCTAGCCCATTTCGTAATAATTGCTCTACCACTCCACTTTTGAAAATAATTTATTAATAAGGCAAATATTTTTTTATATACCTATTGTACTAGTGGTACTAGCGAAACCCGCGGAACTGCGTTTGCGTGTATCCTGCTTTCCCGTGAGAATTGCCGTCTTAAAAATATATAACCATTCCTCTTGAATCACTAGAATAGAAGAAGAATATGTCTGTATTGTCTTATTTGTTCCTTCTTACATTTTTACACAGTGTACTTACTGTAAATAATGTGAAAGTTACAATACAAGGTTGTTGCTAATCATCACTTGACCTCTATCCATAAAAAAATCTAATGTGACACTTATTTTGAGTGTTTTAAACCTGTTAATCCTGTTATTATCTGTCAGTGATTGAATAACTGTAAACGGGGTATACACATAAACACGACGCGACGTATCGTGACGACACGACAACGACACACGGCACGATGTCGTGTCGTAGAAACTCACGATGCACTCCTTCGTCGGTTTTGTTCCATAAACCGCATCAAAATTCATTGCGTAGTTTATAGATCTTAGCATTCATGGGGACAGACAGACAGGGAAGCGACTTCATTTTATACTATACTAGCTGACCCGGCAACTTACCCTACCCCTACCCTAAATATTATTTTTTCAAATTAATTTGCCACTTTTAAGCGGTCCGAACAAATTGCTTGACAAGCACAGGAATTTTACGTGCTTGTCAAGCAATTTTGACCGTTTAGAACGAAGCTTGGTGCGCATGACAAGCAAACTACGTGATTGACAATGCTTGATGAAAAGTTAAATTTTTGCAATGCTTGTCAAGCATGCTTGATCGTCTACCTAGAAGTTTGAAGTTTGGGTTTCAGAATGTTTCAGATCGAGTTTACACTGGGTCACTCTTTGGCTCGGACCGCTGAATGAGTGCGGATGCTTGACCAGCACGTAAATGCTTGTCAAGCAATTTTGATCGTCTAGGGACCGCTTTTTAGTATGAAGAAACATAATTATTTCATAACGAAATTATTACTGTAGATATCATAGACATTAGAAATTAAAATAAACTTTTTTATGGTTAAATAATATTTTGTTCTCGTTTGTTGGAGAATCTGACCCTCTGTTTACATTCCCCTACTTTATGCTACGACATAGAAATGATGATTACAATAAAATACATCTTTATGTTAATAATCATAAGGTTTATTTTACAAAAACCATTGTAAAATTATCTACACCATCATAATTGAATGCGCATGTATAAGAAATGGAGCGTGAAACATGACCCTAACTGTTTCCATGTTAAAAGGTATACAATCTTATGACTAGCAGATACAGTTCAATTTTAGTTGAAACTTTATTGTATACCTGCTTATATGAAGTATAGGGTGGGTATACATTTGTGCCTTGCTCATTGGCAACTGAAACTAACCAATGAGAAGTTATTTTGGTCGAATACGATTGGTTTACGTTTAAGTAGTTGCTTCCATTACAAGGATTTCTTTATTAGACTTTTTGTTACTAGGTATTTCTAGTTTATTCTACAATAGACGCGAAGTTAAATAGCGCTGCGCTTGTACGGTGGCCTCGAATATAGGAGGATCATTTTAAATCAAAATCGCTTGCACATCTTGTAACTTGTGGAATTTTTGTCAGCTCCGCCCTTTTTTTTTCCCAAACAGGGTTTTTGTTTATTAGAGCCACATGTGTCCACTAGATAATAAGAGGTTAGGGTTTTTTCAACAAAGTTTTATGAATGAGCAGTCATAAACTTTAAACCTTTTGTGATGGTCTTTCGGGCTATTCTATTGGCACAGCCCGGGCACTCCATACAACGCGCGTGAAATAATTACCTATTTCTACTACATAGGCCAATGTCGTCTGTACACGCGCACACGTATGCGTATACGTATACACATTCGTTCACTAAACGCACACCTTTGCGACTGCACCCGCCAAATGATCAACAAAAATCGCTATCTTGGATGTTGCAACCAAAAGTCATTCTAACGATGGTCCAGGGGGCCGATTCTACTAACACCAAATACTATAGACGAGTAATACGCACAGCTTCGGAAGAATTCGGGCAAGACGCGACACTAGCGCCCCTACGGAATGAGGGCGGCATGAGGTGAACGATTTCAAAACTTTTGTATGCAAAATGTTATAGCGCCCCTAGCGGCATGAGGTGAACTGTGCGTTTTGTATGCAAAATGTTATAGCGCCCCTAGCGGCATGAGGTGAACGGAGGTTGCCAAGTCATTGTATGAGAAACGTCAAGAGCTGTGCGTATTACTCGTCTATAGTATTTGCTAACACAAATGCACCAATGGACTCTCAATGGTGTCTCAATCGTCTCCCAAAAGAATGCCGATAGTGTATCAGTGGAATAGTTTTTGACATTTGTGGACTTAAACAATAAGTTAAACATTATGTTATTGTTTGGTTTTTGGCCATTGGTGCATTTGTGTTAGTAAAATCGGGCCCCTGCTATCCTCGAGCCGACGTACATACATAATGCACATGCCATTTAAGCAGTGAATTTCATGTATATTCCCCATGTGAATGACAAGAAATTAATATGTTAATAATGTTTCGTAACAAACGACCGTAGCAGCATTCTGGCTACTTTGTTTATTTTTATACAAACTTTTTGTATACGAAAATGATTTAAATGTTTTTTTTTCCGCAGGAGAGCAAAAGGGGTGATCGGCTCAGTACGTGATCAGGGACTGTGCGGCGCGTGCTGGGCCTTCAGTACCGTCGGCGCCATGGAGGCGATGGCTGCCATCAAGACTGGCAAACTGGAAACCCTCAGTGTTCAGGTCCAAAGCCCAAGTTTAACCTGCTGCACGCCAGCGCTTATTTACGTTACTTCACCCCCGACGCCATGCTAGTAAAATAATAACTGTTTCTTGTAAAACAAAATATATTTTTTTACTTTAAAAATTACATTTTCGCTAGTGAGGGAGACTTCGTCCATTATGATATACATAGTTCAAAGTCATTATGTCGTCATAGCAAAAATAATTGTTAAAAAGATTGTAAATGTTTAATTTAATTATATTGGTTACTACTGCTGTCCGCAATGTCACCGCGTTTTTAATTTTATGCACAGCAGCGCCATCTACTTTATGAAGCGTTATAGACTATCAGACTTTTGACCAAATCCTACGGGATTCGCGTAGTTTTCGTGATAAAAAGTACCCTATGCGTTAATCTTAGGTATCGGCTACCTACTACCTACCAAATATCATAAAAATTGGCCCAGCTATTTGAGCGTGAGGATGACTTTCGCATTTATAATATCAGCCCACCACACATCCCACCGATGTGTCTCCTGGGTAGCGATGAAGCTTACTGATGTCCCGCGTGAGAAACCCCAGCTGTCTTGGAACTCCCAACGAATTTAATCAAAAAGAAGATAGTCGGAGTAGTAAGTATGTAGTACTAAGACTAGCCTTTATAATATTAGTTTGACGACCTACGTGGCGTAATGGTTACCACGCCAGACCGCCACCCAGGAGGTTCTAGGTTCGATCCCCGGTCGGGTCATGATGAAAAGCGAACTTTTTCTGATTGGCCTCGGGTCTTGAATGTTTATCTACCTATAAATGTATGTGTTATAAAAATATAATATCGTTGAGTTAGTATCCCATAACACAAGTTTCGAACTTACTTTGGGGCTAGCTCAATCTCTATGAATTGTCCCTATATATTTATTTATTTATATTAGTGGGATTTCCAGGAGGCGATTGACTGTGCTGGTCTTGGCAACAGCGGGTGTTCCGGTGGCGACATCTGTCTCCTACTCGACTGGCTGATGATAACCAAGACGCCTATGGAAGTGGATAATTCTTATCCGCTTAAACTGACAGATGGCGCTTGCAGAGCCAAGAAGAACGCGACCGGTGTTCAGGTCGCCTCATTTACTTGTGACGAGTAAGTGCTCATATGACTATGAATAACGTTTACTAAAATGTCAAGAAATACAGTCAACTTATTATATTGATGCTATAAATTCAATAGGTAATTCATGTAAAAAAATATTTTTTATCACATAAATGGACATAAATTTATTAATTTCATAGATGTTAAGTTTTGATGGACATTGTTAATTGACGTTTTTTTCAATTTCATAGTTATTAAGTTTTATTTATTGTATGGCTGATAATGGGTACGAATTGCTGTGTATTATTTTATGTATTATGTAACATCTGTGTTCTACCAGTTCAACAATAAAAAGCATTCTATTCTATTCTACATTTAGTGACAATGATAGCAACACATATAGTCCTGTCCAAATTAGTTTAGTCTAGTTAAATGTACGACACGAAATGTACAACAGAATTAGCACTACTGTATCCCAAGGTTCAAATCCCGTACGATCTCATAAATTCATAAATTTTACCACTTTATACTATTACTATAGATTGATATGCTTTGAAAAGATTGCTGTCATCAAGAAGGCCGCCTTATTGCCAATATACTAGTATGTAATTCATTTGTATATTGCAAGTAAAACATATTAATTAATTCAAAACATACTTTACAGTTTAGTAAACTCTGAAGACAAAATTCTTGAGGCGATAGCGACCCACGGGCCGGTGGCTGTTGCGGTGAATGCCTTAACCTGGCAAAACTACCTTGGTGGGGTCATACAATACCATTGCAGGTAACATTATTTTCTTTTTTTTTTTTATAACAGAGAACAAACGAGCTACTCTGACATACAGGGTGTAGTCACCATCAAAATTTTCTGTTTGTACGTACAGTCAAGAGCAGGTAGACATTTACATATTGGACTTTGTACCGTTCTTAAGTTCTATGTCATAAGAGCCAAAATTGTACTGCATGCAAGTGTAAAGCTGGACGTGCACCTGACTGTGACATGCAAGGGATCACTAAAGTACCCTATTTATGAAAAAAATATAGGTAACATTTTCAAGATATTAATATTTTCTCGCGTTGCGCGCGCGCTGTCTATGAATTTAGATAACTTTGTGATGCTGTAACTTCATATTTTAGTACTAGATGATACTAAAAGAATACACACGGATATCATGATTTTCACAACAGAAAAATAAAATTAAAATTTAGATGGTGATAAAAAATTCAACCCGTATAAATACGAGCGATTCATATAGTCAGCGGCATAAATATCTTGTCACTTTTGTATACCGGTAAAGTAGGTTTTTTGGATATCACGGGTTATTTGGTATGATTAAAAGATTTCGTCATATTGGTATTTTTTATCTGAAAATAGTGAGAATATTTTATTAGTAAATAGGTTTTATTTTAGCATTTTTTTACTATTCCTAGATATACAAAATCACAACGAATTGTTTTATTTCGAAGATACCAAATTACTCGTGGTATCCAAATAATCCCACTTTACGTTTTTTTAAAGATATTTATGCTGCATACTTCAATTATTAAGGGACAAGCCACCACACATTCCCACCTATGTGTCTCCTGTGTCAGGATCAACAACGGCTACGTCTGATGACATACCTATAGCGATGAAGCTTATTGACGTCCTGGGGGAGAAAACTAAAGCTGTCTTGGAACTCACAACGAATTTAATCAGAAAGAAGATAGTCGAAGTAGGAAGTATTGAAAGGACTTCCCTGCTTATCAACTACGTGAGAGACAGCAATTTGAAGCATTGTACCCTAGAGAGATGGCAAATCAAGTGAGGCTCGATTGCCGAGCACCACGGTCTATTGTTACACTACTATTGGGACCTAATGCTATGAGCTGTTGTTTACTATTTTGATTCCAATAGTATATATTTGACGACCTCCGTGGCGTAATGTTTGCCACGCCAGACCGCCACCCAAGAGCTCCCGGCTTCGATCCCCGGTCGGGTCATGATGAAAAACGAACTTTTTCTGATTGGCCTCGGGTCTTGGATGTTTATCTATATATGTATTTGTTATAAAATATAATATCGTTGAGTTAGTATCCCATAACACAAGTTTCGAACTTACTTTGGGGCTAGCTCAATCTGTATGAATTTTCCCTATCCCTATATTTATATATTTATATTGCTAAACCTTCTATACTTCACTTATTAGAAGTGCTAACTGAATTTGTATTTTGTTTGTGGTTTTCAAATTAAGGGCTTATTACACTACGCGGTATTCAGACAGTTTCAGTAAGACACCAAGCCAGCAAGTAAGCACGGCCGAACCCATTCGGTCCGTCTAATTAGACAGGCTAACTTGGTGACCGTCAGAATGACAGGTCAACAGTTGTATTTAACTTTAAATTTGTGTCTAAAAATTACTTATGAATTGCATATATTTGGTTATCATTGATAAAATAATTGCTTATTGCATAATTTAAAAGAATTCTAACATTTAAGGTTGACCGTCCATTCTGACGTCACAATGGCTGGTCAGTCTCTGTAGAATAGTAATTATGTAGAATTAATGAAATTTGAAATTGCAAAAAAATGCTTATGAATTGATTATTTCACAATTTGTAAACCTAGACCCTGTTATTCTTTCCAAGAACTAGGTACGAGCTTGAAAGTCCTAGTGCCTGTTTAAATCATGAGAGCAAAGTGATGTAGGTTGAAACTTGCATTTATATTTTAAAAGGATTAAAATGCCTGCCAATATTGAGATGAAATTAATCTACCTTACGTTATTTTTATAACTTACGCCGTTATTTGTTTGCTCTAACATTATTGACCTAGACCGTTATTCTTTCCATGAACTATGTATGTATATATGGATGTTGCAACCAAAAATCATCCTAAAGATGGTCCTGCTATCCTCGAGGCGACTGTACGAGCTTAAGACCTGTTAAAAGTATGAGAGCAACATTGGCCTCGGGTCTTGGATGTTTATCTATATATGTGTTTGTTATAAAATATAATATCGTTGAGTTAGTATCCCATAACTCAAGTTTCGAACTTACTTTGGGGCTAGCTCAATCTGTATGAATTGTCCCTATATATTTATTCATTTATTTACATACATTGATTTTGCTGAATAAATCATATCACATTATTTCTTAACATAAAGAATACAATGTGGTATCACTTGTTTGTTGGTGCTTCATATGATTTTTGTATTTAGATCGTCGTAGCATTGCCATACACTTCCACGCTTACAGTGTGCTTTAAGGACTCCGCCCACTACAACGTATCATACCATGACCGTGCTATGAACGTATCAGACACGACTAGCAACCCGATACGCTCTACTATGCCCACTAGAGCGTCGGCAAAATATTCTCTCCCACGATAGTTGCCGCTCCGTGCATGGCACGCGACACGCGACGGTGCTGGTCGGTGACGGAACGGGCTAGTGGGCATTGTCTCATACTTTTTAATACAAAGACTATTTTTTTGTCTGACATGTTCATAGCACGATCATGGTATGATACGTTGTAGTGGGCAGAGTCCTTTATAGTGGCCCATGCCACCAACAGCAGGCGGAACAAATTCTATAACTGAAGGAAGCTCATACTCAATGCCCTTTTAAAACTAGTTTTGTAGGTATTTCATACACAGAAACACATTGATCTGATATTTCAATACTTATAAGATTGCGTAATACCAGTTCAAATGTTTTTATACCACTGCAAGAAGATCTACGACATGGTGTCATGTATGGATGATGTAATGTATTTGCAGCTTCTTGAATTTCATTTGCACGTTTATACGATTTGATGATTTGATTTGATTTGATTCTTTTTCTTCCGCACTGTAAAGATTGCAATCAATTAGAATTCGATCAAAAATATTCAACACCAGAGACTGACCAGCCATTCTGACGTCAGAATGGACGGTCAACCTTAAATGTTATAATTCTTTTAAATTATGCAATAAGCAATTATTTTATCATGATAACCAAATATAAGAAATTTTAAAGTTAAATACAACTGTTGACCTGCTATTCTGACGGTCTTGCTAACTCTTATTGAGTTAGCAAGCCCGTCAGAATGGCAGGTCAACACACACTAAGCTAAATCTTAGTACGACTGTCTGAATACTGTGTACTGTAACAAGCCCTTAAGGATATCTGTTGAGTTTCTTGCGGCACTACTCAAAGGGCCATTTTCGTTGAAGTACTAGTAGGTTTAATAAAAATCTGATATGAAAAAGTATTTCCAAAATAGATGATTTTATTTTTTTATATTATTGTGTTACAGTGGCTCCCCCCTAGACTTGAATCACGCAGTGGAACTAATAGGGTATGACTTGACAGCGGATGTGCCATACTATATAGCCAAGAACTCATGGGGTCCTGAGTTTGGTCTGAGCGGGTATCTGCACCTCGCCATCGGCTCTAATGTCTGTGGACTTGCCAACGAGGTCGCCACTGTTGACGTTGTAGTATAAAAGACAATGCACTTTCTGATCCCTAGTTAAGAAAGGTTTCAACGTGATTATGTACTGTCAGGTACTGGCAATCAATGAAAGAGGTAACTAGAGCCGTAAATATGTTTTAAGTTATCTAAATGTTGTTTCGCCATTATTTTTTTACTCATTTTATCGTTTTTATTTTTTATTTATTTATTAACAAAATATATTGTGTTTGAATTTGATACAATAAATAACTAAAACTCACAGAGCACCCCCCATAGAGACGTTGACGTCACTCCGTGCGAAAAAATGCCACACAAATGACGTCACACGTAACTTGAATGGGCTATATCTTTGTCATTTTTGGTCTAATTTACAAATGAAAAAATGAGTTGCCCTTACCTATTTTTGAATAATCTAAAAGACGGACTAATTACATTTTTTACGGCAACTAGCCTATTAGAATATTACATACAATTAAGGTATTACAATTTACAAAAATGTTCATTTATTAATTTTTAAAATTATTGTAATCATCCACCGCATAAAAACTCTTTTCTACCATAAAGGACCTTGGCAGCCTTTTGAAAGTGCTGACTTTAGAAAAAGCTTTACAGCCAGGTATCGTACGCTGCTGTGACTAACTACCTGCATGTGGGGCACAATAGTTCTTTACGTCTAGTATCGTGACGTCTTTCTCTTTCATCTATATCTTCGTTAAGGTTTTGATCCTTGCTAGCGCTTCCAACATAATGTACAAAGGGTGCAAAATTACATTCTGAAACACATTTCGAACGCACCATGGTTTATCAGAACAACAGAAACCCATGAGATTCTTAATGTGCCGATGGTCAAAGAAGAAATAGTTACTCGTGGATCCAATTAACGGTAGAGACTGGAAATGCACCCGAATCAGCTTGCGGGGCAACTCATCATCCCAGAAACCATACGTCGTCTGAAGATGCGACGTGACATATTTGATGAGGACAACAGTCAAAGATAATGACTCCTTAAATTCAAGGACTGGCCCTGTCCTGGGTGGGAGTACCATCCTCCACGTCACATATGTCAACACATCTGCTTATAGTCAATAAGACTGATCGCACGATGAAAACAGAAAAAAAAGGTTTTGATCCTTGACAAAATCAGTTTGGCAATACAAAAATGTTCAAACAATGCACTGTGAGAATTTCCAAATTAATAAATTCTGTGCCTCTAGTGTAAAGGGGTTAAACTCGAGTTTATCCAATTTTTACATTTTTTAACCACTCTATGTCTTTCACGCAGCTATATCTATATGTTTGACACTCAGTTAGATACGACCATAAGTTTCAATTTTAGGAGCTGTGTAAAGTGACCAATGTCTGCAAAATTTGGCAATCATTTTGTTAAAAACGGTTAAACTCCATTTTAGTTACTAAAGCAAAGTCCTTTCTGAAAATTAAAATTGTGAAAAACGGTTACACTTTAATTTGATCTTAATTAACAAACCACATTATACATGAGAGTTTGTGTAAAGAAATAAAAGTAAACTTTGATTATTTTACACCAACGAATATTTTTGTAAAAACGGTGAAAGTTACATTTTAACCGTTTTTCACAATTTATAATAAGTGTGAAAATTCGTGTAAAGTGATAAAATTTTACTTAGATCGCTTTACTTCTTTAATTATTTCAAACTCCATTACATGTAAAAAGATTAATAATAATTTTAATCGTTATTCCTAAGACAGTTTTACCTGACATATTTAGTGCAAGTTTACTTAGCTCTGTAATCACAAAAGTTTAAAATTTCTTTTTCTAATAATTTAGGACAAAGTAGAATTAAGTAGGATTTTTTTCGTGCAAAACGGTGACACTAAATAGGAAGCGCGGGGGTGAGGTAATTGAGAAACGGCGGCGCATAGCGCATACGCGTCTCGGCGAGCGGCCGGTCAGCCAGTCGGTTCGAGTACTCGGAGAGAGAGAGGTTGTGTGTTCGTTTGGCGCCTGGACAGCAAAATTACGTGACTAACTAGTTTAACCCTTTTACACAAAATTGGTTTTTTGTAATCTTGATTTGTTTTTAGTATCTAAACGGGGTATATCACGATAATTGGACTAACAGATGGCCTATGACAATGTTTTATGCCATTTTGTACATAGCTTGTGTCAACTCGTTTATAATTTACACCCTCAATGTTTTATCTAAAGGAGAAGAACCATTGAACCGTATAGAGTACATACATGAAGTAACTAAGCACTGAACTGTCAACACCGTAGTTGAGATCTAGGTTGGAAATCCCTACTTTATCAAGACGTTTACGAGAAAATATCCTGCTACAAACCCATGACAGAAGATTCTAAAGAAGTTGATGAGGAACCCCCAGCTAAAATTCGGAGTTATTATTGTTGCTTATATACCACAAAAAAGAAAAGAATGTCATGACGTGTTAAAAGGCGAAAATAAAAAAGATGTTTGCAACAATTTTATTGTCTTTAACTAGTGATTTTAATTATTGGTTTTTGAGACTGATTATAATATGTCAGTAAATAATTATAATTAAATAAAAATAATTATAATTATTTACTGACATATTATAACATATAAAAAAATGTAAGAATTAAATTTAAATTTGTGTTGCAAAGAAAATCATTCGGTACTTGAGCTCTAAGCTTCCAGTTGTCTATCTTCGAGATCAGGATCGACAGTGACACTGGAATCAGATTTAAGACTAGAATAAAACTCTTGAGCCTCTTTGTTGTTAAAATTAATCTTAAAGATGAATATCACTGCTCATGAAGCCGCCCAAGTGATTGCACTGCTGTAATCAGGCATGGGGCAGTAACATGTCGCTCGGCAACAAAACTTGAGCCGTTTTTTGGGACGAAGAGTTTACCAGCGGTTCCTGGAGACCTGTGGTTACATCCGGAGACATGGATCTGGTAGAGGTTGCTGCACCTCGGAGAGAGACAAACGATTCATCGTATCGACGTCTTTGGAAAATAGGTTCTCAAATGCTGTTGAGCTGCAACAACAGCCCCAGGCGACTCGCAGAAGAACCATAAGTGTGTCTACAGTTAGACGAAGACTGGGAGAAAAGAAGATAGTGGCGCAAAGAGCTGCAGCAGGTCCAATATTGATCGCAGCGCATCTGAGAGATCGGACTTCCCGTTGACCGATATGTCGCCCCAGAATATACAAGATCCGCCCTCATATTCTACTGTCTCCTGTATGCAAACTTGGCTAAAACACTCACCTGTCTTCTGTAGACTCTCTTGAGTCTATCAATGTAAAAATGGCACGCCCTCATCTTGTCTGAGAAGAAAATAGCACTTTACTGGTCAAGGGTCCAATTTACGTGTTCGTAAACGAATTGTGAGCGATCTTTCAGATGTGCTGTGGTTTTGGACCTGATGCAGCTCTTTGCACCGGAGTCTAAACCCATTCTAAATATTAACGGACTGTAGATATTTTATTGAACTGAACACCGTGTTTAAAAACACGATAAGAGACTGCTTTATTAGAACTTCGAATAGGCTCGCTAGAATACATATATGTAGGGGCCAAAGAAAATATTTGTAGACCATATTGTAACATACAATACTCTATTAAGCGGTTTCAGACTAACGTAATTATACGCGCATAGATTCAAATATTCAAAACTTTTATTCAAAGAATAGGTACTTACACGTTCACGTTCTCTTGTCGGAGAGTACCTACATATCGGAGAGTTCATAATAAATTATTTGTAAGTATAATTAGTTTACTCGATACAATTTTTACCATTTCGGAAACAGCAAAATGACCACTGGTAAAAGAGATGGCGAAAGACCTAACTGGCTAGGACCTTTTTTGTCATTTAAAAATACCTATATCGTAGGTACATTTTTTTAAACATATAACATATAAAAGTCTTACGTAGGTTTATACGGTCTTTTCGGCATACGCGCTTAACGCGCTTACGACGCGCGCTACATTACGCGCTTTAAAAAACCGGGCGTGTACGCATATTTCGGCATGTTCACTCGAACTGGTAGTGGTGTCTCTCCCGGCACGTGCTTATACGAGCTTATTTCATATTTATTTATTGCATTACATGTGACACTTACATTCTATTGTTATATGCACTGCATACTGTAGATTACTGCTATGTATTATGTACATACTATGCACCTTTTAAGGCATAGCAAATTGAGAAGAAAACGAGAGACAGACATTTAAATTAATTTATCATAAAGATATTCTTTTGGCGCTATAGTACCTACGCTTTATTAATTACTAGCTTTTGTGCCGGGACTTCGTCCGCGTGAAGTTCCGGACCTGTTCCCATGTGAATCACATTGAATTTCGGGACTCTCTGATAATGTAGCTTTCTACTGGTGAAAAAAATTTTGAAATCGGTCCAGTAGTTTCGGAGCCTATTCAATGCAAACAAACAAACAAACCAACAATCAACAAACAATCAAATCTTTCCTCTTTATAATGTTTATTAATTATTAGCAATCGTTTAACTTAACTGATTTTATAAATGAGTTGAATTTTATTGATCTATAGATTTTATTATATTTATTCTATAACCCATAAATTTTTACTGACATTGTATTATAAGCACGTCAACGCTCGTACGAATTGCGCATGATGGCAAAAGGTACATACGCCCGCGCCTACATGCGCTTCCAAATACGAGCTTATAGGCGCGTATAAAATGCTAGTCTGAAACAGCTCTTATGCTTTAACTTAATATGGCATATGCGTACCTGGTTATTTGGTGTTTTGTAAAAATATTTGAAGCCAAACACTAGACAAATAACGTTATATAATCAGTAAAAAATAATTGCAGCCATAAATAATTATGTAAAATAAGTAACCATTATTCATTATAAAGTAGCTTTAGTGCATCTTTAGTGCCATATCCACCACAATAATGTCAACCATGCTTCGATTATGGTAAACTATTTTTTTATAAATGACTGTAATTTAATATAGGACCATAATTTTTAAGACAATATTATAAGTAGTAATAAGCTAATTAACAAAACAGGGTTATTTGTTAACTTTTATAAATAAACAGTGTTTTTTTTTAAGCTTGCGTTTCATTCTATTGCGTGTTGCATCCGTCATCAATATCATATTATAATTTTAATATTTATTAATACGAATATGAAAAGTGAGCTGTTTTTTAAAATAATATATAAGTAATTTATTTATCTATAATGTCAGAATTATTTTCGCGTTTATCTACTAGCATCTCCGAAGAAGAAAGGTTGAGCATTCTTATGCATAATATACGTCCGTGCTATATGACTGTACTAGCTGTTACCCGCGGCTTCGCCCGCGTGGTCGTTCCCGTGGGAATTAAAAAAAACAACTTTATCTTTGTCAACATCATAAAGGGAATCTCTATTAAAAAATCAGCTTTCTAGGTTGAGCTTGAGGTTGAGGTTTCTAGGTGAAAAAATCCCGTCTTTATTATCCTTGTCTAAGTACTTTATAAAGCTTAGCTAGCTTAATACAAAATCTAGGCGTTCTAGGTTGAGCCCCTACGATAATACACGTGCAGTCATATTTTTCTCTTTCCCGTGGGAATTTAAAAAAAAACGACTTTATCCTTGTCAACAATGTCAACATCATAAAAGGAGCCTTTGTACGTACTTCTCTACTTTAGAAAACATAACATGAATCAACTAAATTAGTAACAAACTGATAGCGAGCGAGGAGCGCGCTCGAATTTTGCGTTTGATGGATTTCATATGCCTACTTTTGTAGGCCGCTTGTGACCAGTAGTACCGACTTTCCTCAAAATACCGGACATTGTTCCGTCCGGTATGACCATTTATTTTTTTCCGGACAGGCCTCGAAAATACCGGACTGTACGCTTAAATACTGGACATCTGGCAACCTTAGTAGTAGGTCACCCCATTTCATCCCTCTAGGGGTTGAATTTTGAAAAAATCCTGAAACACACTTACTCATTTACCGCCATGCTGAATTTCATTCGAATAACTTCAAAAACGGCAAAGTTTCATACTAACTTTGCACCCCCGTTTAACCCCAAGGGATGATTTTTGAGAAAAATATTTTACTCGTGTTTCATGCCTTTTAATAAAGAACCTTAATACTGAGTTTCATTTGAATAACTTCAAAAACGGCAAAATTTCATACTAACTTTGCGCCCCCGTTTAACCCCATAAGGGATGATTTTTGAGAAAAATATTTTACTCGTGTTTCATGCCTTTTAATAAAGAACCTTAATACTGAGTTTCATTTGAATAACTTCAAAAACGGCAAAATTTAATACTAACTTTGTGCCCCCGTTTAACCCCATAAGGGATGATTTTTGAGAATAATATTTTACTCATGTTTCATGCCTTTCAATAAAGAACGTTCATGCTGAATTTCATTCTAATAACTTCAAAAACCACAAAGTTTCATACTAACTTTGCGCCCCAGTTTAACCCCTTAAGGGATGTTTTTTGAGAAAAATATTTTACTCGTGTTTCATACCTTTCAATAAAGAACCTTACTGCTGAATTTCATTCGAATAAATTCAAAAACGGCAAAGTTTCATACTAACTTTGCACCCCCGTTTCACCCCCTTAGGAGTTGAATTTCGCAAAATCCAGTCTTAGTGAGCACCTACGCCCTAAAAGGAACCCCCATGCAAAATTTGAGACTCCTGGCACTTGTAGTTTCGGAGATTTCGTGATGGATCAGTCAGTGAATTTCTCTTTTATACGTAGTACTATTATCTATTCTGTGCTTTTATATATATACTAGCTTCTGCCGCGGCTTCGCCCGCGTGGCCTAGTAACAATTAGCATATTTATTATTAACTAAAACGGGGCTTGAACGCGCACTAAAACTTACTTGTTTTTTCACCCGACGTTTCGACAGAGTTGCATCTGCCGTGGTCACGGGGAGACTGGAGTACTGCGGTGCATAGGTTGATGACGACGGTAGAATGATGTTAGACTACCCACTATATTGTCAATAAAAAGTTTCACTAGCTATAAAGACCCGTGCACACAACACTAACTGTATCGGCATTAACCGCAGACGTCACACCGCGCAGTTTAATTTTGTCCAGCACTGGATTCCATGTTGGTGACAATTTGAACCCATCTTCCCTATTAAAAGTACGGTGCTTTTTAATTTCTATGGCTTCTCGTACTATTCGTCTGTGGTAGTGACGGTCAGTCGATAGAACCGTGGGTTTGTGGAGTTCAATCCAGTGGTTGCAGTCAGTGTTTATCAGGTGCTCTGCAATAGCTGATTTATTAGTCTGACGGTTTTTTACAGCTGTTATATGTTCCTTGACCCTTTCAGCAATTGTTCGCTTGGTTTGGCCAATGTACGAACTACCGCAACTGCATTCAATTTTGTAGACACCTGATGTTTGGTAGGGTATCCTGTCTTTCGGTGAAACCAATTGCTTCGCTACTTGGAGTAATGGGGTATATACATACAGCCTTGATGGAGTATTTGTGAAATGCTGCAATTGGTTTCACCGAAAGACAGGATACCCTACCAAACATCAGGTGTCTACAAAATTGAATGCAGTTGCGGTAGTTCGTACATTGGCCAAACCAAGCGAACAATTGCTGAAAGGGTCAAGGAACATATAACAGCTGTAAAAAACCGTCAGACTAATAAATCAGCTATTGCAGAGCACCTGATAAACACTGACTGCAACCACTGGATTGAACTCCACAAACCCACGGTTCTATCGACTGACCGTCACTACCACAGACGAATAGTACGAGAAGCCATAGAAATTAAAAAGCACCGTACTTTTAATAGGGAAGATGGGTTCAAATTGTCACCAACATGGAATCCAGTGCTGGACAAAATTAAACTGCGCGGTATGACGTCTGCGGTTAATGCCGATACAGTTAGTGTTGTGTGCACGGGTCTTTATAGCTAGTGAAACTTTTTATTGACAATATAGTGGGTAGTCTAACATCATTCTACCGTCGTCATCAACCTATGCACCGCAGTACTCCAGTCTCCCCGTGACCACGGCAGATGCAACTCTGTCGAAACGTCGGGTGAATAAACAAGTAAGTTTTAGTGCGCGTTCAAGCCCCGTTTTAGTTAATAATAATGTGTTCAAAACGCGAAAGTTTAAAATATACAATTAGCATATTTATCTTCAGAAACAAATTCCGGTCCTGCACGGCCCGGTACGGTACGGTTCCATCCGGTCCGGTCCGGTCGGTCCGGTCAGTCCGGGCCGGTCCGGTCGGTCCGGTCCTGATATGGAACCTACATGCCAATTAGCATAAAAAAACTGGTCCGGCCCGGCACGGCCCGGTACGGTGCGGTTCCTTCCGGACCGATCAGGTCTGATCCGTTCCGGTCCGGTCCGGTCCTTATAATGACCCTACATGCCAAATTTGGCATCTCTAGACCCAACGGTTTGGGCTGTGCGTCCTCTCGCAACTTCGTTTGCGTATGTCCGGTCCGTTCCGGTGCGGTCTGGTCCGGTTCGGTCGGTCCGGACTATATAAGGACCCTACATGCCAAATTTGGCATCTCTAGACCCAACGGTTTGGTCTGTGCGTCCTCTTGCAACTTCGTTTGCGTATATCTCGCTTTCCCGTGGGAATTTTGAAAAATCCTTTCTTTGTATATCCCTAGACGTCGTAAGTAACCTACATGCCAAATTTGGAATCTCTAGACCCAGCGGTTTGGGCTGTGTGTTGATATACCCTCGCAACTTCGTTTGCGTATATCTCGAATTCCCGTTAGAATTTTGAAAAGAAACATACACTAAATGTTAAGTTGAGCAAATCGCCACATATTAGTGAAAACCGCATCCAAATCGGTTCAGCCGTTTCTGAGATTAGCGTGTACAAACATACATACAAACATACAAACAGACGGACAAAATTTTACGAAATTCTTGTTCTATTGCTTATTCTTCATCGCCCTAAACAATTTTTTTGGAAATATATTCAATGTACAGACAAACTTTTTTTACACTTTTATTATATTATAGATAGATAGATAGATTGGCTGTGGCATCTTGTGTTTCTGGCGTGAATACAATTGAGACACTGCGTAATTTGTGTATTAGTTATGAGAAAATTCAATGCCTCTCTTCACGATTTCATGAACCTCCCAAACCTTCTACTAGTACTTTAGCTCCAGATTTAGCCTATTTACAGCTCTCCAGCTGTAAATAGGCTAAATCTGGAGCTTCGACTCCTCGAAGCCTACGTTTTATAAAAATAATTATTTTAATTCTAGAAAAAATAATAACTCAGTAACTAATACACAGACGAATTATAACTATAACAGGAATTATAAATATGGTTCTGGCGAGCCCATAGCAGCTATCGATTCTCAACCTATCTACTACAAATAGGAAAGTTTTTTGTCCGCGCTGTCGCACTAATGAACACTCGCTTAAGCAATGTAAACAAGATCGCTATCCGGTATGTTTTAAATGCGGGCTTAAAAACGTAATTTACCCTGATTGTCCAAAGTGTCAATCCGTTCCGGGTCAAAAAAACTAGTAGGCGAAGGTTGTTGCAAACCAGCCGTACTTACAAAAGATTCTAAAAATTCTAATAATTTTGATAAAAAGGATTGGCAGAATTGGCGTAGTACTATAATTTTTTTTCTACTTATTCTATTGCAACAATCTTCGATAAAAAACCCGATGATGATGTTAGACCTTATGTTTCTATATAGGAGACCTTTCATTATGCGGATTGTTAGACTCAGGTTCTGCTGTTACTATACTGGGAAATATTTCTTCGTCCCATTTAGAATTAAATCAGTGTGATTCTTTTTTATTTCAGCAGGTGGTAACAGGTTATCGCCCCTAGGTTATATAAATTTACCTATGACTTTTGAGAATCAGTTCCACATTTTAAAAGCTTATTACGTACCTACAGTTACATCTCCGTTTATCTTGGGTATAGATTTCTGGAAAAAGTTCCAGCTACTGCCGAAATTTTGCGGGTCTATTTCATGGAGTTCGCATGAAGACCAGCAAATATTCTCTGTTCGCGAAGCTTCCACTGCCTTGCACTCTTATAGTGAATGAGGTTAAAAACTCAAAGCTCATCGTAGGTGGCGTCACTGTTGACTGTTCCAAGACCCGCCATATTGGTTCATTGTTTAAGTTTGATGTGAGAGTAATTGCTAAAAATCATAGAAATGTAAGCGACCTGGAGTGTAATTACGATTGAAGGAGGAACTGCGGAAACGGAAAGCCAAGACCACTAGCAAAAAAGCCTTATAAATCGAAAGGTAAATAATTTACAGGCATTATTGTGAATTGTAGGTTTTGCTGTGTTCTTTTTATTTATTTCAATTTCTTTTTGTAGACTGGAGGCGTACGATGGAAATTACCTCATCGAAGTTGAAGACGAACTTGAGGATGATATTCCTGAAATTTCTACCATGGATAAGTTCAGAGATATTAATTCCAGCAATAATCTTCCACCACTCTATAAACTACACATTCAAGAGTTTGCAGACAGGTAACAAACCATACATTCATGATTTCCTTATTGTTCCTTGTTATTTTAATGTTTCAGATAGAATTAGACATTTAATGACACATGTTGTTTCAGATTTCAAGCAACACTGAACGGGAGATACACTACTGTATGAAAGTAGAAGCTTAATAACCGTGAGAGTTGCCTTTAAGGAAAGTTATATTTATTTCCATGCGCAATGCAAAGCCCAAATGAAGAAGCTTCTTTAAATATCATTCTGTTAAAAATGGATAATAGTGGCATGATAGTGGAGTCACTGCGAATGTGCAACTGGAAAAGGAGTAGAAGCACACTGTAAGCATGTTTTTACAGTTCTCCATGGCATAGAAGATATAGTGCCTACTAAAACTATAATTTTGTACAAAATGTGCACAGAACAATTGATGACATTTACAAAACCGAATAAAGTATTCTATAATTCCCCGATGCAATCCCGTTTTACCAGGAAAATATAATGGACAATTATGAAGGATATGTCAAAATCCTAGCAGTTTCTCCTGTACTACTAGTAGTAAAATGGCTTATCTCCAAGTAATCAAACCTGCCAATCCATATGCTATTGAAATGGACCATGATTACTTGGAAATATTTTCTTATACTTATGAGTATTACCTTTGTAAAGTTTTTGTTAAACCTATTTTTAAACCACTGATTTTAACAAATATCTGTATAAAAATTATGATTTTTGATTATGACAGTGTAATAAAACAAAATTAATACCTATTAAATAGTTTTATTTTCTTATACCTATGAGTATTACATAATACACTCTAAAATTACTGTAATCAGCATCACATTTATTTTGAGTTTGGACCCCGCTAGACCCAGGAGGATCAGTAAAAGAAGTTTCATTAGCATCACATTCATTTTGAGTTTGGATCCGGTTAGGTCCTGGAATTGGATCACCACGAGACGTTTCATGCAACTTCTTTTTAGCAATCGATCTGAGCGTTCTTGTGCTAGTAGGTTAACAGATTTGATTTAATATAGAGGGCACAGCACTTTTCTTTAATGTTCGGTATAAATTTTCATTGTCTGTTAATTACTTTTAATATTATAATCTTCAGATCTAAATTGGGCAGCACATAACCTCGACCATTTACTGGATTTCCAATTTTTCCTTCGAAGAGCCTTTTCCCACAGTTTTCTTCGTTTTATTTCTTTGGAAAATAAATAGATTGGAACATTTTTACAATCGATAGCTGCACAATGAGTCATATTTCGGAATTATTTAGAAAACAAATATGATGTTTACAAAAATAGTATGGAAAATGACAGCTAGCTGTCAAATGTTTGGAACAGTCAACAAAGCGACATCTGAAGTGAGCAAAAGGCAGTTTTTAACCTCATTAGATGAGGCACAAAGAAAGGCCGCGAACGATATAATTAATAAATTTGAACTTATATCCTGCGAAAAAGTGGGACTAGGTCTCACTCATCTAGTAGAACACCGGATTGATACTGAGGACTCACCGCCTATTTGACAACGGTATTACAGGTCACCTCCTGAGAAAGTTCGTATAATTGTTGAAGAGCTCGATACCATGCTTAAGCTCGGGGTAGTTGAACCTTGCGAGAGTCCATGGTCTTCACCCATACTACTTACCCCTAAAAAAGATGGTAGTCTGAGATTTTGTCTAGATAGTCGTAAATTAAATTCAGTGACTCGCAAAGATGCCTACAAGCTACCCTATGTGTCTGAAATATTAGACAACCTTAAGGACGCGAAATATCTGAGTAGCATCGATTTATCTAAAGCCTTCTGGCAGATACCCATCACGGAAAAAGACCGTGACAAGACCGCCTTCTATGTGCCAACTCGCGGGACCAACGCACCTGCTACGCAGCAAAGATTGGTAGACCACATGTTCAACGGTCCTGAATTTGAGAATTCTGTTTTTGTCTTTCTGGACGACATAATTTTGATATCTCCTAACTTTGAGAATCATATATCCTTGCTTAACAAAGTATATGAAAAATTTAAATTTGCTAATTTAACAATAAATTTGGAAAACTCCAGCTTTTTTCGTAACGAACTGAAATATTTCAACAACTCTAAAGGTTTACAGGTAGATTCCATTAAAGTAGATGCAATTCTAAATTTCCCTACGCCAACTAATAAAAAGGAAGTTAAACGATTTCTCGGTACTGCTTCATGGTACCGAAGGTTTGTACCTAATTTTAGTTCTATCGCCGGTCCGCTTAATAAACTAACATCAACTAGCAAAAATGCTACATTCACTTGGTCTACAGAGGCTGATATTGCGTTTAATAAACTGAAAGAGTGTCTTATATCTGCTCCAATTCTATCTTGCCCAGATTATAATAAATCCTTTGAGATTCACACAGATGCGAGTGATTACGGGATAGGTGGCCTTCTCACTCAAACTATTGATGGTGTCGAACGGCCTATAGCTTATATGAGTGAATCTCTATCTGCACAGGAACGTAATTATAGCATTACTGAACGGGAAGCTTTGGCTGTTCTGGTAGCAGTTGAACACTGGCGTTGTTATCTTGATAATGGTTTAAAATTTACAGTATATACAGACCATTCAGCTTTAAAGTGGTTCCTTAATCTTAGTAACCCTACCGGTCGTTTGGCATTTAACTTTGAAGTAAATCATCGCCGCGGCGCTGACAATGTCATTCCTGGCGCACTATCCCGAGCATGTCCTATTTCTGCCATAAATACTGCTACTAAAACTACTGACCAGTGGTACTTGAATATTTACAGTGGTTGTCAAACTTCTGCTTCATCTTTTCCTAATTATTTTATAAAAAATGAAAAACTATATAGACTCATGAAGGCTAAATGTTCATTGCAAAAAGAATTTGAGTGGAAAGAAGTTATTCCCGCTGAATTCAGGGAAGAAATTATTAAAACTAACCACTCAGAACCTATTACAGGACACTTAGGAGTTTTTAAAACCTATAAGCGATTAGCGCTCCACTACTATTGTCTCAGCATGTGACAACTGTGTAGCGCATAAACATCAAAACCACGCGCCGTTAGGTCATATGGGTCGTCCTAAGATATGTTCTAGGCCATTTCAGGCTATTAGTATAGACCTTGTTGGACCGCTACCGCCTTCGAGGTCACAGAACTGCTACATATTTGTGGTTAGATGTTGCTTTAGCAAATATTGTCTTCTGTTTCCTATTAGGCGGGCTACCGCTGAAGTGATTACCAGTATACTCGAGGAAAAAGTGTTTCTGATACATGGAATACCATCCACTGTTATTCTAGATAACGGCAAGCAATTTATTAGTACAACTTTAAAGAATATGCTTTCGAGATATAAAGTTCCTAACTTACATTACACTCCAAAATATTCACCGCACGTTAATACAGTTGAACGTTACAACAAAACGATAATGCCGGCTGTATCAACTTTTATTGAAAATGATCATCGGGTATGGGATAAATTATTGCCGCAAATACAGTTTGCAATTAATAGTGCAGTCAACGAAGTAACGGGTTATACTCCATCCTTTCTAGTGTACGGGCGTGAGTTGGTAGCGTGTGGTTCGCATTACACTGATGCTGAGTCCGAGGACATTATCTATCAACCTCGGGACTCTTATGCTGAGAATTTGGGATATTTGGCTAATATATTTAACAAAGTGCAATTTAACTTATTATAAGCACATGCTAAGAATTGTCAAACTTATAACTTACGTCGTCGAGTATCGGAATTCAATGTCGGTGATACAGTGTGGAAGAGAACGTTTTATCAAAGTGATTAAGACAAATATTTTAATAAAAAATTAGCCCCAAAATTCGTAAAATGTAAGGTTATTACTAAAAAGTCTCCGCTAGATTATGAACTATCCGATATGGCAGGTAATTCTCTAGGTTGCTGGCACATTAAGGATTTAAAGCTTATTAACTATAAGGACTAGTCAATAGTTGTTCGATAGGGGTAGCGAGACGGATTTTACTTTCCAGCGTACGTAAAACCCTCTTCCTTGCCGCGGGGTACTGTCACTTCGCACTTAGATGCGCCTGACTAAATAAATAGAGCACATCTAATGTTGTGCCTGTAATGTTACCAATAATGGGAAGTAAAATTAAATATTAAATTAAAATAAATATATTCTACATATAATTAAAAAGAAAAGGATTTCTAAATTATTAATTATTTAAATTACACATTACATATTTTTAATTTTTATAAATAAAGCAAATGCCTAAATAATACATGAACGAATCTGATCTATGGTCCATTCGTTCACGGCTGAGTCGTTCGTAACTACTGGACATTCGTTCTAAGCGATGAAATGCAAATTTTGATCACTTGGCCGTTGGAGACTTTGGAGTAGAGAAATCCTATTAGAATCCGCCAGGCTAACCTCATTATTAATACTTCTACATTTAAAAGGAATTGGAAAGTCCTAAGAGTTATTGTTAAACAATTACTTAATTAAAAATAAATATTACAAGTGTTTTCGTCCCGTTGGGGTGAGTTACTATTTATTCATATATTTCATACAGCTGTTCTAATTATGTATTTCTCATTATTTTATGTTCTGTGGGAAATTGCTTAGCGTGGATTAAGTGCTAGAAGGGTTTGCGCTGGTCTAGGGCTATTCGTTGTGTGCGCTATCCTGATGCCTATGCTCGGTCTGCGGTTCCAGGATCTCCTACCCGAACTAGCCGGTCTACACTACTACCACTACCCTACTACGAGGCAGCTGTGTTCACGCTGACTACAAGAGACTCCGACCGACACCGGATCAATCCATGATCCATCCAGATCCAGCCAGAGACTTCGGCAGCACCCCCGCCACCTCGTCAGGCCAGTGTCCCTTGTAGTACATTCTATCTCGTTGTGAGCCAAGCGGTAGGAACCTGGATATTAAAGAACCTACTTGAACCTCTTAGCTTTTCTTTTACTACCTAAACCTTTCTGCACCTGCCTACCAGGTGACAAGTGTCCGGGCGTTAAAGGCAGCAGATCATTGGGATCCGTCGACAGCGGAGTAAGGGGGCGTAAGTTCAGCATGGCCTCTATTTGAACCAATACAGTGTTCAACTCGTTGCATTATGATGTTTAATTGATCGCACGCCTGATTCCCAAAGTCCTCCGAAGTGAGGCGCGTATGCCGGTATGAATTGAAAGTCAATCCCTTCTTCAGCCATGTCACCAGCTAGCGAATTGCAACTGCCTTTTAATAATTTACCAATTTCATTATAGGCACCTACAAACGAGGTTCCATTATCGGAATAGATGCGTACAGGTTTGCCTCTACGCGATATGAATCTACGAAAGCCAGATAAAAAAATATTACTGGTTAAGTCACCCACCAATTCAATATGGACAGCTTTCGTAGTGAAACATACAAAAATAATGACATAGACTTTAACAAATATACTTTCGCGTCCTTGTCGATTTGCTGACATAAAGGGAACAGCGTAGTTTACTCCTACATTTTCAAAGCCATGACCACCCGGTGTGAGACGCTGTCGAGGTAAATTTCCCGCAACGAACTTTCCTTTCATACGACTGCAAACTAAACATTTGTGATAAACTGATTTGGCTAAATTTCTTCCTCCGATTGGCCAATAATTTTCTTTAATAGACGCCAGTAATAATTGTGGCCCGGCGTGCATTAATTTTTTCTGCATATGGATAAATAATAATTGGGCTATTTTATGTGTGGACTGTATAAATATAGGATGTTTTTTATTATAATTAAAATCTGAATCGAATTAATTGATTTTCATCAATGAACACATTCAGTTTAATCAGTGGACTTTTGGTAGGCAAGGTTTTATTTTGAAGTAAATAATTATATTCTGTAAATGATTCAGATTGCGATAGTTTAATAATTAAATTTAAAGATTTTTGTAATTCATCATCACTGATATGTTGAGTATTTGGTATAAATATAAATATATAGGGACAATTCATACAGATTGAGCTAGCCCCAAAGTAAATTCGAAACTTGTGTTATGGGATACTAATTCAACGATATTATGTTTTATAACAAATACATATATAGATAAACATCCAAGACCCGAGGCCAATCAGAAAAAGTTCGTTTTTCATCATGACCCGACCGGGGATCGAATCCGGGACCTCCTGGGTGGCGGTCCCGTACAATGGTTGTTGTTTTTTACATAATTGAATAAATCGCAAAACGTAAACGACAGTGCGTTTTAATTTAATTAAACTTGAGAAACGACTGAAATCGATCAAGCTATTTTCGTCAACTAACGACACCGCGATCAAAGCACACTCTGTACGCGTTTCAGGTAATTGTTCAGGCAGTATTGTGCAAGGCGGCCATTCCGAACAATTCTGGCTTAAATACGTAGGACCTGACCACCATAAATCTAACGATTGAATCTGACTAACGTTAATTCCGCGTGAAATAAGATCCGCAGGGTTCAAATCTGTGGGCACATGTCTAAAGGTACATTTGCTACCAGTTTTTTCTAAAATTTCTGCAACTCGATTACGCACGAAAGGTTGCAATTTGTTTGGCAACATTTTTAAGCACCCCAGAACTATGGTTGAGTCGGTCCAAAAGGTAATATGACCAACCTGCACTCGAAGTGAACTCATCACCTTCTCATACAGATGTACTCCGACTAACACAGCACATAACTCAAGCCTAGGTATAGTAGTAGGCTTGAGAGGCGCAACTCTGCTTTTAGCTGCCAACAAACGCACCAAAGTATCACCATTATTGTTGCTACTGCGCATGTACACGCACGCTCCGTATGCCAATTGAGACGCATCTGCAAATATGTGCAGTTCTGTGACGTCACAAAAGTCACAAAGCACTAGACGCGATATACGTATGTCGTTTAAAGCTGATAACGATTTCAAAATAGATGACCACATACTTGTGATGTCAGACGGTAGTTGATCATCCCAGAACACCTTGAGTAACCACAGCCTTTGCATTAAAATCTTCATTGTAATCACGCAAGGTGCTAAAAGGCCCAGTGGGTCAAATATCTGGGAAATTACGGAAAGAATGCCACGTTTCGTAAAATCATTCTGAATGACTGGGTTGATTGAATAACAAAGTTGATCTAATTTAGTATCCCAGCATAAACCTAATGTCTTAGAGGGCTCAGTGGCGCCAATATTTAAATCAAGAGACGTATTACTGGTTTCTTCAGCTATTAAAAGTGGCTTATTACTTTTCCATTTTGACAATGGCATGCAGGACGAGGCGAGTTCAGCCGTGACTTTTTCCTTTATTTCAAGCACTTCTAGTACAGAGTCGCCACCAGACAACAAATCATCGACGTAGAAGTCATGAATAATGATTGTAGCAATTTTCTCATCCTTGCATTCAATGCCTACCTGCTTCAGACATCTAGTGGCTAAAAACGGAGCACTAGCAGTATCATAAGTGACTGTGTTTAATTGATAATCTTTGAGTGGTTCCGAGGGGTCATCGCGCCAAAAAATTTGGTGTAGATGCCTATCATCAGGATGGACCAGCACCTGTCTGTACATTTTTTGTACGTCAGCTGAAATGACATATTTATGCGTTCTAAACCTGAGGAGAATAGCACTGGAGATTATTGAATGAAACTCCTGAAGTAGTAGAACTACTGGCATTGAACACTGCCCGCAACTTTGTAGTCAGGCTACTTTCACGTATTACACCGTGATGCGGTATGAAACAGGCTAGTTTTGGCGAGTCTAACTGACATTCAGACATGTGCCCCAATGAACGGTACTCTTTCATGAATTCGCAATATCTAGTTTTAAGTACAGGCTGACTCTTAAATCTGCGTTCCAACGAAAAGAAACAATGTTTCGCTCGTTGTAATGAATTACCTAGCAATTCAGTCGACTGGTTTAATGGAATCCTAGCACAGAATGGACCGTCTTCTAGACGAGTCGTGTTTTTAATGAAGTGTTCTTCCTTCACACAATTTTTCTTCCTCAGAATATGAAGATGACTGAGGAGCAACCTCCGCGAGCTGCCAAAACCGAGTTAATAGGCTTTCAATGTCATCTTTAGGTGTATCGGAAGGTTTTAATTTAGCAAAATTGGGAAGAGTAGGAATCGAACTCGATTTATTAGAACCGGTTTTTAATATAGGTCCTGAAACTAACCACCCGAGTCTAGATTCGAAAAGAATTGGTTTACCGACTTCTAACTCTATTTTATGTGACCTTAACAAGTCCCAGAAAACATCGGCACCTATAATTAAATCCACACCCGCAGGCATATGGAAGTAGTAGGGTCAGCTAAAAGTACGTCACTAGGAATATTTAAATCGATAAGATCAATGGGACGGCTGTGTACATCGTCCGTAATAGTAGGTAGAATGAGACAGAAAATATTAGTCGAGAAATTCTCACATAACGACGTTATGGTCACGCAACACATTTCACCTATGCCAGACTTCGAATTATTAATGCCTAACAATGACTCATTTACTTGGACAGTAGGCAGATTCATTAATTGACATAATTTTTCTGTTATTAGGCACAATGTATTCCCAGTGTCTAAAATCGCGCGTGCAAGATGTTCACGATTATGATTATCGTGTAACTTTATTAAGGAAGTAGCTAAAAGGACTTGCTCTTTGTTTTGAAGATAGGTTGTGACAAGTGCAGATAGTGTGACATTACTATTAGGCCGTTCCTCCGCAGTCACAGTGGCGGCGTTGGTATCACGCTGATTTGTCCCCCGTGAAGACGACTTTGAGTTTGAACTATTATTTTTAAAATCTGTAATGTGAATTAAGGTATGATGTTTACGCTTGTATACGCCACAACCCTTTGCTTTACAGTGATTAGCGTAATATCCAGCACGGAAACAATTAAAACAAATTTTAAACTGCGGCAACAATTCCATTCTTTGGCTGTTAATTAGACCAAGGAATTGAGAACAACAATGCAGACTATGGTCACTATTACATTTCGGACACTGCTTAGTCGACCCAGACCCATCCTGCCGTGAATTGGAACTCTCACCACTAACTGAAATCATGGTTTTATGTTTTACACTTGTTTTACAAACTTGATTACTTGCATTACGTAATTCAACATTCTCCAAGTAGTCAGCACGATTACGCATGAACTCCATAAATTCTAATAATTTTATGGATTCCCTTTTATCTAAACCGCTCTTAACCTTTTCCCACTCACGAAACGTATTAGTATCCTTTTTTTTTGCAATGATACCAATTAATAACGTATCCCAATGTTTGGTGGGTTCGCCTAATGTATTTAAAGCTCGCAAGTTTTTATTTAAAGTATCAATGATGCATTTCACACCAGATGACGATTCCCTTGTAAGAGGTTCCATATCGACTAACGCCGCGTCATAATTCTAAACTAACAGTCTGTTATTATCGAAGCGATCGCACAATGATTTCCATGCATTTAAATAATTAGCCGCAGACGATCCATTAGACTGAATAACTAGTGCAGCTGTACCTTCAAGTGACGCCCTTAGGTACTGAAACTTATTTATATCATCCATGTCACTATTCGAATGAATTAAACTCATAAAAGTATCGCGGAACTCTAACCAGTTCTCAAAGGAACCGTTGAATTTTGGCAACTGTATAGTGGGTAACTTAACAAGACGATTATTACGAAAAAACGAATTTTCATTCGTAGTACTTTCAAATTTCTCATTACTACAATTAAGATTACGTTTAAGTAACTGCTGAGCCTGATTCAGAGTTTTATAATAAGTATTTTCAAACTCATTTCGCTCCTCAAACTGAGCACGAGAATCCTCAACAATGCATTCTATCTTTAATTGAACCTCGTCGTAGCGTTTAAAAACATCTTCCATCTTACCCATTCTCAGTTGCAGTTCACCAACCTGGGACGGATTAAAATCATCTTCTAAATCATTAAGATAATTAGAAAAGGCTGTTAATTGTCCTTTATAACTTGCTCGCTGTTTTATAAACTTTTGTTCTTCCTTCGCTTCAGACATTTTGGGAATCAGTGACCAATCTGAAACGTTTAATTTATAATATTAATAAGTATAATTAAAACCGTTGCGGAGTTGTAATGAAAACAAAGCAAAATATTACATAAAACTAACGGCTGTACCTACCTATTCAATTTCAATAAAATTATCAATCAGATAATTCCCACAAATTTACAATGAAAACTGCAAATTAATAACCTACACGTATAGATTTAGTTTTCACTTTAAATATTTGTAAAATGACGGCTAAATGCAGATTAAATTAATCTGGTTAAATTGACAAACTTCACTATTTATAATGAATACGTAAAAATTTTACTAACCTTTGTAAATATTCAATAACTCACTAAACAATACCTGAATCTTAATGAGTAAAGGGTTTAATTAGCTGAAAATAAGTGAACACTGTATGGTTTTTGCCGATATTCCAATTATTTCGCCACGTCTCGTAAAGTTGACCTTTGGACTCGTTGACTTTTTTCCAATACGATATTATTTACGTGTTCACAAATTCTTCCATATGATTTTCGCTGAAATTCTGGCTCGATCCGGGACCATGAATGTGGATCCAGGTATGTGTGGTGGATGAAATTCTAGACTTTTCCACGCAAACGGTGTATTCAATCAGATGTTATAACGAACAGTAAGAAAAATAGATGAACGTCATTAAATTGATATTTTAACAATATACGAGCCGGTACTTATGAATTAAAGTTAATATGTTGCCCTGATTATTTGATCAGGCGTTGATATTCTAATACAACATACAAAATAACAATTATGAAGAACTTAGACTAATGTAAAACTTGAACACAGGTCGTCATGTCATGTTGTTTAAGCCCATTGCTACTTTCACATAACCTTTGTTAGCCCACCAGGTACCCCAGGCAGGAGTTACGCACGATGAAGTGTGGTCGCTCGTCGCCCGATTATTAAGGAAAATCGAAAAATTAAGATTGTTTAATAGTTGTTACGGTTTAACCAATCATTTTTATTTTTGAAAGAAAAAACTCACCTCCCCCCAGTTGTTGAGATACAGGGCTTCTGGCTCAAAGGAGAACCGTTCTCTTTTTCACTTTAATGAATAATAGAATGTCTGAATCAGTATTCAAGCAATTGTTTACGCTACTCGCCAATAATTATTGATTACAAGTGTTTATCGCTCGTAATTAATAAACCACTATATTTCATGGTTTATAATTGTTACAATATGCAGACCGTACAATCTTGTCTCTGTATGCTCTGTAATAGTAGCCTTCACCTGATCACCATTTTTGAATAGCTCTCCTATGAGCCCTATATTTCAGCTACTCGGGGGCCCCAGGTGGTATTCGAACCCACGTCTTCTCGATATAAGAACACTCGGCCGGATATCGAGAGGACGTGGGTGGGATTCGAACTCACGGTGAAGTGAAATTTTTCTTTCACAAAAAAAAAAAAACCCCAATATACACTAAAAATATGTAAAAATTCAATTCGATTCAAACTCAATCGTTGTCTCACTCATACAAGAATAGGAATCAAACCAGACACGCGTGGGTTTGAATCTGTTTTTGTTATGAGAATGACTGTATCTGTAGACCGTAGTAACGTAGTAGTAGGGCGTGTTTCATTGACTACAAAATAAAATAAAAGTGCATTATCTGATAGAATAGGGGTAATTTTTTCAAGGAACATAGATGCTGAATTCTCATCATCAAAAAAAGATGTTTGTTTAGATGAGTCGAGACGACTAAACTTAAATCTACGGATATGATTCCAAATTATTTGCGAAGGAGTCATCCGATAAAAGAAAAGCATAAATCATGCCAATGAAGTGTTTTCTGTTCTAGAATAGTCTTCTTCTATTTAGCGTTAAATTTTTTAAATAAAATATAATTTTCTGCGCTAGGAAATCTTTTAAAAGAGTTAAACGCTAATTTAGCTTGATTAACAGCCGATGCACAAGTTTCGTTCCACCAGACCGAAACTTTCTTATTTTTATTATGGCAAACTGGAAATCTAAAAGGGGCAACTTTAACTAAAATTTCATTCAAAATTTGAATGAAATTATTGTAATTTTTGTCAACAAGACTATTATTTTTTGTATTAAAATTAGAGAAAGAGCTTTCACATAGTTTCGAAAACTCAACCCAGTCTATTTTCTTATACTACATTTACACTCTCGCCTCGTACCTCGTCTCGTGCTTCGTCTCGCGCCTCGCGTGATCGATGGTTTTTTAACGGAACGTGAATGGGATGTATTTAAACGTTTATCGCATAAATCTGATGGTGCAAATAATAAGATGAAGTTAAATGATGTAATACAGTTTTTGAGAGACCGCGCAGAAAGCTTAGAAACATATATCTCGAAGCCAGTACATAGTACGAGCGAAAATAAAAGGCAATTTAATAATACACCAGTAACTTAGGTCCATTGTAATGTAGCTAGTAATAAGCATACCAATAAATCACAGTTGAAAGGTTCGCGCAATAATATACCTAGTTGTAACATGTGTTCTGCTCAGCATCTATTGTATTCTTGTCAAAAATTTCTTAACCTCGATTTACAGCAAAGGTTGCAATTTGACAAGGAAAAGTGTTTATGTCTTAATTGTATGAGATCGGGGCACAGGTATGTGTTATCGAGTTGAAATCGTTGCACGAGAACTATATTACGCGCATACAATGTCTCGTATTGCCGCAGATAACTGCAAATCTACCTACCTTAAGAATTGATATAATAAATTCAACATACCTAATAATATTACGCTAGCGGATCCCCAATTTTTTGATAGTCAACCGATTGATTTATTGATCGGTGCGGATTTGTTTTGGGAATTACTGTGTGATGGTAGAATACGTCTTAATAATGGCCCCTATCTTCAAAACACGCGATTCGGATGGGTGGTCGCAGGTTCGATTCCGTCATACACTACAAAATGTGTAAATAAATAATGTTCGTTGTAATTACGCACGCACAACAGACAGCGACATTTTTACATTAGATGAAACTTTACGCAAATTTTGGGAATTAGAAGAGTTACCAGCTAGGTCGGATTGTTTACGCAGCAGTGAGGAACAAACGTGCGAGGATCACTTTGTTAATACGACCAATAGACTCGCCGTCGCGTCGGGAGGTTCAACGTTCGAATCCCGTTCAAGCAGTCATTTAGTACTTTAGGTGAGTCGCGCGCGCAAGCTTAACGACGGTTTTATGCTTTGGAAAAACGATTACAACGGAATTCAATTCATAAAAATATGTACTTATATTGAATTTATGAATGAATACGTACGGTACGGCCTCGGCACCTTTTTTAAGCTGTAGGTGCTTAAAGCAGTTGGCTCACGAGTGCGAAGTTCCCGAGATAGCACGCACAATTAATGAAAACTTTTATGTAGATGACTTGATCTGTGGAGCAAATACTATACGCGAGTGTTGAGTTCAGGATGTTTCATTTTGCGCAAATGGGTTTTTTCGCAAATTTTGACCGCACCAACCCTAATAATATTTCCCAGCGTGAATCGAAGCAGATAGCATTGGGTGACGTCAGTGTGCATAATAAGACGTTAGGATTAGGTTGGAACAATGACTTAGATCAGTTATGCTTTCACACACAAATAACACATGGTTCCGATACAGTCACAAAACGTATTATTCTTTCAAACGCAGCACAAATTTATTACCCGTTAGGATTATTAAGTCCAGTCATCACCATTGCCGAAACATTATTGCAAAAATGCTGGTTATTAAAACTTACTTGGGACGAACCGGTTCCCAGTGACGTCGCACAAACATGGAATCAATTTATTAAATCATTGTCGCAGTTAGACAGTTTAAAAATTCCGCGTTATGTGTTCTGTGTTGAGTCGGTACATCACGAATTGCATATTTTTACATATGCATCGAAAATTTCATACGGTGCTTGTGCATACATACGCACGCTTAATAACGAGTCAGCTGTTACTGTACGTTTGGTATGCTCCAAGGGCAAGGTCGCGCCAATAAAACCAACAACTATACCTAGGTTGGAGTTGTGCGGTGCGCTAATGGGTGCGAGACTTTATACCAAAAAAATTGAATCAGTGCGTTCAACATTTACTAGGGTCGTATTCTGGACGGATTCTACTATTGTGTTGGGATGGCTAGGTATGCCGTCTAACTTGCTTATGACGTACGTTCAGAATCGCACAGCTGAGATACACGAACTGACTAAAGAACACCCATGGCGTCATGTGTCTGGTAAAGAAAATCCTGCAGATTTGATTTCACGCGGACAACACATTGATTCATTAATTACTTCAACATTGTGGTGAGAGGGCCCACAGTTTTTGCACGATCTTTACTTTGAAATTCCTAATTTGATAGAATATAGACGTAGTATAACGACTCATCGAATAAGTCGTTGAACAATAATTTGTCTACTGAAATTATGTTTGAATTAAAGGCTAATAATAATTTAACTTTTTTGTCAAATCAACACAATTGTAATTTATTTCCATTTCATAGATTTTCTCAATACAATCGTATTAAACGCGCGGCGGCATATATTCTTCGGTTTGTTTACAATACGCGCAACAGAGGTAATCGACGTACAGGCCTTCTAACTGTAAATGAATTGAAAGATTCGGAATACATTCTGGCAAAGTTAAGTCAGCGAGAATCGTACTATTAGGTATGCGACGAACTTCTGCGAAATGGAAATATTAAGAAAAATGCGCAACTTTCTAAATTAAATTTATTTTTGGATAGTGATGGAATAGTACGCGTTGGGGGTCGTATTAGAGACTCGCCCAACTTTGTTTACGCTAAAATGCATCCTATTTTATTATCGTCTAAACATCTATTCACAGTTTTATTATTTCGTTACGAACATAAACAGTCATTGCACGCAGGACCTCAACTTCTTTTGTTCACGTTGAGAGAAATGTGGTGGCCGGTCGGCGGTCGTGACTTTGCTCGCCAGATAGTGCACTCCTGCGTCACATGCGCGCGGTTACGACCAACCACCACTCAGCCCATCATGACAAATCTACCACGGGAGCGTCTGGAACCAGGATTTGCATTTATGCGCAGCAGAGTTGATTACGCTGGTCCGGTGGTCATATTGAACCGTAAGGGTAGAGGTTCGAAGCTGGTAAAAGCGTACATTTGTTTATTTAAATGTTTTGCGACCCGCGCTGTACACTTGGAACTGGTTAGCGATCTTTCGTCGGACGGTTATTTGTTAGCGCTGAAGCGCTTTGTTTCTAGGCGCGGTAAACCTTTAGAAATACATTCCGACAACGTGGCTCGCGCGAGAGTAAATGTAGTAAAGTTTAAATATTTTAAAAGGTAAAACATCAGAAGGCACTTCACTCCGTCTACTTATCAACTTAGAGGGCGCACTGTACTGGACGGATATGAGAAGAGGAAAGTGATTGCTGCCTAACAGATCATCCAAAACAGAAAAGGAACAACTAGAACTAACGGATTGTGAAGCAAAAACAAGATCCAATACATTACCATCTTCTCCAAAAGCAGGAAAAGTAATATTGTGATCATTCAAACAAACCAAATTCTGAGAATCTGAAAAATGTAGATGATATTACCTCTGACATCATTCGCCTTACTTCCCCAGGAGGAGTGGCGCGCATTGAAATCACCTATTATCAAAAAATGTTTAGATGATAATTTGGAAAAGGAGTCAGTTAATTGATTAATGTTGAACTAACCATTAGGAGGATGGAGGGGCACTATAAGCACATAATATGTCTAAGTAAGATTGGCCTAAATGTACAGAAATGATAATATTTTGGAAATCATATGAGAAAAAGGAATCAATTACTTTATATTTATACTTTTTACTAATGGCCACAGCAATTCCTCCATGAGGCCGATCAGAATCTCTACGAATAATTTGATAACAAGGTAACTTAAAAATCTTATCAGCATTTAACCAAGTTTCATTAGGTAATATAATGTCAACATGAGTCGGAAAATTAATTAAAAAGTTTCTTAATTCAAAAACGTTGGAAAGAATACTTCTAGAATTCCAGTGTATAATATTTAAACTTTGAACAAGATCCATGTTAGATGTTAGAAAAATTGGTGTTGCTGCGTACAACTCGAAGAACTGTGTAGAATTCTGAAGCCAGGTGATGAGGTTTTTGATTAAAGAAAACGGAGATGTTGGTTCTATAGCGAATATAATTCGAATGAAAAAACTGACGTTAACAAATTTAAAATGTATGCGTAGGTGAACGAATGAAAAAAGAATCAGTTTGACCACCGTCTTGACAATAATAAAAATATCAAAATTGTGGCGGTTGACACGCGCGAACATGCTCCCGGCCTTGGAAGCAGGAAGCTTCCAACGATTGCCTTCCTCCAAATCCTCTCAATCTTCGTTGACGGGAAGCGGACAAATCTTCGAGAAGGGGCGGCGTACTACGCCACTTGCCGTGCGAAATGCCATCTCTCCCTGGATACGTCTTCACCACCCGTCCTAGGCTCCATCTCAATGGCGGCAGGTTGTCATCTTTCATTATAACCATGGTATTTTCTAGGAGATCGCTCTTATGCTGGTGCCACTTGCTCCTGATCTGCAGCTCCGAGACGTACTCTTTAACCCAACGGCTCCAAAAATGTTGATATCGACTGAGTCTCGTCGTGGGAACTTCATGCAGCTCAGCACTCACCGGTGCCGTCAGCGAGCGACCAACCAAAAAATGAGCAGGAGTTAGGGGAAGGAAGTCGTGCGGATCTGTGGACATGGGAGTTAAGGGTCGAGAATTCAGGACAGCTTCCACTTGTGTTAACACTGTGCTGAACTCCTCGAACGTCAAGTGTGCGTTGCCTACAACTCGTCGCAAGTGATGTTTGCAGCTTTTTACCCCGGCTTCCCACAATCCTCCAAAATGGCTAGCATAAGGCGGAATAAACTTAAAATTTATATTCACAGAATTAGCATACTCTATAATATCATCAGAACAAGCATTCATAAAGTTCGCAAATTCATTTTTAACGCCAACAAAATTTTTGCCGTTGTCGGAATGTATTTCTAAAGGTTTACCGCGCCTAGAAACAAAGCGCTTCAGCGCTAACAAATAACCGTCCGACGAAAGATCGCTAACCAGTTCCAAGTGTACAGCGCGGGTCGCAAAACATATAAATAAACAAATGTACGCTTTTACCAGCTTCGAACCTCTACCCTTACGGTTCAATATGACCACCGGACCAGCGTAATCAACTCTGCTGCGCATAAATGCAAATCCTGGTTCCAGACGCTCCCGTGGTAGATTTGTCATGATGGGCTGAGTGGTGGTTGGTCGTAACCGCGCGCATGTGACGCAGGAGTGCACTATCTGGCGAGCAAAGTCACGACCGCCGACCGGCCACCACATTTCTCTCAACGTGAACAAAAGAAGTTGAGGTCCTGCGTGCAATGACTGTTTATGTTCGTAACGAAATAATAAAACTGTGAATAGATGTTTAGACGATAATAAAATAGGATGCATTTTAGCGTAAACAAAGTTGGGCGAGTCTCTAATACGACCCCCAACGCGTACTATTCCATCACTATCCAAAAATAAATTTAATTTAGAAAGTTGCGCATTTTTCTTAATATTTCCATTTCGCAGAAGTTCGTCGCATACCTAATAGTACGATTCTCGCTGACTTAACTTTGCCAGAATGTATTCCGAATCTTTCAATTCATTTACAGTTAGAAGGCCTGTACGTCGATTACCTCTGTTGCGCGTATTGTAAACAAACCGAAGAATATATGCCGCCGCGCGTTTAATACGATTGTATTGAGAAAATCTATGAAATGGAAATAAATTACAATTGTGTTGATTTGACAAAAAAGTTAAATTATTATTAGCCTTTAATTCAAACATAATTTCAGTAGACAAATTATTGTTCAACGACTTATTCGATGAGTCGTTATACTACGTCTATATTCTATCAAATTAGGAATTTCAAAGTAAAGATCGTGCAAAAACTGTGGGCCCTCTCACCACAATGTTGAAGTAATTAATGAATCAATGTGTTGTCCGCGTGAAATCAAATCTGCAGGATTTTCTTTACCAGACACATGACGCCATGGGTGTTCTTTAGTCAGTTCGTGTATCTCAGCTGTGCGATTCTGAACGTACGTCATAAGCAAGTTAGACGGCATACCTAGCCATCCCAACACAATAGTAGAATCCGTCCAGAATACGACCCTAGTAAATGTTGAACGCACTGATTCAATTTTTTTGGTATAAAGTCTCGCACCCATTAGCGCACCGCACAACTCCAACCTAGGTATAGTTGTTGGTTTTATTGGCGCGACCTTGCCCTTGGAGCATACCAAACGTATGTACAGTAACAGCTGACTCGTTATTAAGCGTGCGTATGTATGCACAAGCACCGTATGAAATTTTCGATGCATATGTAAAAATATGCAGTTCGTGATGTACCGACTCAACACAGAACACATAACGCGGAATTTTTAAACTGTCTAACTGCGACAATGATTTAATAAATTGATTCCATGTTTGTGCGACGTCACTGGGAACCGGTTCGTCCCAAGTAAGTTTTAATAACCAGCATTTTTGCAATAATGTTTCGGCAATGGTGATGACTGGACTTAATAATCCTAACGGGTAATAAATTTGTGCTGCGTTTGAAAGAATAATACGTTTTGTGACTGTATCGGAACCATGTGTTATTTGTGTGTGAAAGCATAACTGATCTAAGTCATTGTTCCAACCTAATCCTAACGTCTTTTTATGCACACTGACGTCACCCAATGCTATCTGCTTCGATTCACGCTGGGAAATATTATTAGGGTTGGTGCGGTCAAAATTTGCGAAAAAACCCATTTGCGCAAAATGAAACATCCTGAACTCAACACTCGCGTATAGTATTTGCTCCACAGATCAAGTCATCTACATAAAAGTTATCATTAATTGTGCGTGCTATCTCGGGAACTTCGCACTCGTGAGCCAACTGCTTTAAGCACCTACAGCTTAAAAAAGGTGCCGAGGCCGTACCGTACGTAACTGTATTTAACTGGTATACTCCCAGTGGTTCACGAGGGCCCTCCCGCCACAAGATCAGCTGAAGGTCACGCTGATCTTCGTCTATGACAACTTGTCGGTACATTTTTTCGATGTCCGCACAAGCTACATACCGATTTTCGCGAAACTTTAGTAGAATCGATATTAAATCTCCTTGAATAGCGGGGCCAATCATTTGCAAGTCGTTTAGTGACACTCCTGAACTCGTTTTCATACTAGCATCGAAAACTACTCGTAACTTGGTGGTAGTAGCGTGTGGCCGAATTACTTCATGATGCGGTAAAAAATAATGAATAGTATCTTGTAGATATGCGACGCATATGACCTAATTTTATGTATTCATTCATAAATTCAATATAAGTACATATTTTTATGAATTGAATTCCGTTGTAATCGTTTTTCCAAAGCATAAAACCGTCGTTAAGCTTGCGCGCGCGACTCACCTAAAGTACTAAATGACTGCTTGAACGGGATTCGAACGTTGAACCTCCCGACGGCGAGTCTATTGGTCGTATTAACAAAGTGATCCTCACACGTTTGTTCCTCACTGCTGCGTAAACAATCCGACCTAGCTGGTAACTCTTCTAATTCCCAAAATTTGCGTAAAGTTTCATCTAATGTAAAAATGTCGCTGTCTGTTGTGCGTGCGTAATTACAACGAACATTATTTACACATTTTGTAGTGTATGACGGAATCGAACCTGCGACCACCCATCCGAATCGCGTGTTTTGAAGATAGGGGCCATTATTAAGACGTATTCTACCATCACACAGTAATTCCCAAAATAAATCCGCACCGATCAATAAATCAATCGGTTGACTATCAAAAAATTGGGGATCCGCTAGCGTAATATTATTAGGTATGTTGAATTTATTTATATCAATTCTTAAGGTAGGTAGATTTGCAGTTATCTGCGGCAGTACGAGACATTGTATGCGCGTAATATAGTTCTCGTGCAACGATTTCAACTCGATAACACATACCTGTGCCCCGATCTCATACAATTAAGACATAAACACTTTTCCTTGTCAAATTGCAACCTTTGCTGTAAATCGAGGTTAAGAAATTTTTGACAAGAATACAATGGATGCTGAGCAGAACACATGTTACAACTAGGTATATTATTGCGCGAACCTTTCAACTGTGATTTATTGGTATGCTTATTACTAGCTACATTACAATGGACCTTAGTTACTGGTGTATTATTAAATTGCCTTTTATTTTCGCTCGTACTATGTACTGGCTATATATGTTTCTAAGCTTTCTGCGCGGTCTCTCAAAAACTGTATTACATCATTTAACTTCATCTTATTATTTGCACCATCAGATTTATGCGATAAACGTTTAAATACATCCCATTCACGTTCCGTTGATGAATCAAATTTAGACACAATAAGAATGATTAATGTGTCCCAATGCTCCGTGGGCTCCCCTAATAACTTTAACGCACGTAAGTTCTTTAAAACACTATCTATTAGCTTACGCAACTGACCGATTCCTTTGTTAATTGAGGCAAGGAGAACATAGATTTGACGTGATTGTGTACCAAAACTCTAGCATTATCAAACCTAACTAATAATAGTTCCCAGGCGACTTCGTAATAACTTTCGCAAAATTCCACTGAACCTACATATAACCGACTTTTTTTTTTCACTTTATTTGGGTAAACAAACAATGACATAATAAGATCTTACTCTATACATATAAATTAGTTGTGAAATAATGTAAATATGTCATCAGCATTGTACGAGACGCAGAATAACTTTGCTGCCGAGCGAAACACAGAACTTTTCACCTCACTACAGCGAGGAAAATGCTAGGTGCAAGAAAAACGCAAATAATATAGGTATTAAATAAGTGTTTATTTTTTTTCATGCGGTGTCGTGCTGGCCAGTTCGATTATTCTAAAAATAAGGTTGGCACACTGGCATGAAATAAGTACCTAAGTGAGGGAACGCACAAGCAACTTTGTCTCTACGACTTTTTTGTCTCTTACATCAAGTCTATGGGTTAGTATGAAAGTGCGCGCACGTAGCGACGCAACACCCGGGAGACTTTTTTGTCCGCGGGCGCCCAAACCGCCCGCACGGCGACAAAATAAATTTCCAGGGTTGCCAACTTATAGCGTAAAATTTTTATAGAAAAAGCAGTGTAGCCACCTTGGTTTTTTGAAAAAGGGCAGTCGAACGAGCTAAAAAGAGCTAGATTTTTTTATTAGAGCAAATTTTGCCAAAATAAGGGCTAGAAACGTCTAAAAACATAAATACAAAAAAATTTGCGAAAGCAAGGGTTAAAAATTGTTTATTTGAAACGTACAAAAAGTGCAAAATTTTGGCAACACTGAGAAAAAGTTGTGTCGCTGTCGCTCTCGTGCGCGCACCTTTCAAAGAGACGGTGACATAGACAAATAAATTTCCGGGAGACAAAGTTGCTCGTGCGTTCCCTCTCTAATAATGCATTTTCAAAGGACTGGCGGTATAAAAAATTATAGAATAGAAAGGTTCGAATTTTAAAAATTCTTTCCACGCTAGGGCACAAAATGCACTTTTGCGCTCAAATTTCGAATGACAAACAGATTCTTTCCGAGCTTGTGAGGTGAAAAATAATTTTTTTAGCGATATGTAGGTATGTGGACTAGGGGTGGTTGTCGGGATACCTCCACGTGGTCCACCCCGGGCAACGCCGGCGCGTCCTTGCCGGCGGCTGAAGTCCCGACACGTGGGTCCCCTCCCCGCGCTCGAGTTGCGGCGAACCGCTGGTTGAGGGGGACGAGCGGGGTCCGGTCCCTGCGTTTCGCCGGGTGCGGGTTGCAGGCGGACGGGTGTGTCCACTCCCTGCGCTCGGCTCGCGGGTCGACACGGACGCCCTAGTGGGCGCCGGCCTAACCAGCCGGCGTGCGGCGCATACCGTAACCCGTGGGTCCTCCCACGGGCCGGGGGCCTTGGCTTAACCGCCCGGGCCGCGAGGAAGACAACCTCTATAAAAATCACGAGCGGAGCTGAAGGCCGCGCCACGCTGAATAAGTGTGGTGTGGCCGTTGGCTGGCGGTCGGCACAGTGGGTGCGATCGCCGAGTGGACGGGGACCATAGCCCAGCCGAGACGGCGGGCCGGGGAAGGCCCGTCGTCTTGAGAGGGCGATGGTCCTCGGTGTCGGCAGTGCACCTGGATGCGGTGTACTGCTGACGGAGCGTATCGGGGGCGAGCGGGTCCGGCTGGTACCTTGGCCGGACGGCCCTGGCGGGGTCGCGGTTGTATCCCAGTTTCCCGTGGCCCCGCCACACAGGGCAAGAGGCATCCCGTCAGTTTTTTAGTGGTAAGTTCCACAGTCCCCACCGTGTGCTCCCCGGGCGGTGGGGCTGCCACAAAGCATTTTTCTAACGTAAAAAAACAAAAAGGTATGTGGACTAATTTTTAAAGAAAAGAAAAACAATACAAAGTTAATGATATCAAAGTGATAAAGTTGCAACAAGCAGCTTTCTAAAAACACCAGCACGCGTCGCCGCTATATCAATAGTGTTAAAATTATAATTATATGAGTGCATAATACGATACAATGGCGAGCGCTTTCCAGCGTTTGTGCGGCATTTCGTGAGTGCAAACACTTGACATTCTTTACGACTGTGTGTCCTGATGGGAACTCTGTAGCTTAATTTGTTTGTTATAACAATACAATCATATTTGTTGTGACACAGATCATGAAGTAACATCGTCTCTAACTGTAGGCGTCTGGATTTAAGATGAAGAAGATTATATTTTTTAAGTAGTTGTTCGTAGGACAATCGACTGTGGAAACATCTATAGTACATGCAACGTAGGAATTTTCTCTGCACGGATTCAACAGCATCGGTATATCTAATGTAGTAGGGATTCCAAACAGGCGCAGCATATTCTAGTTGAGAGCGGATCAATGTTTTGTATAGATAAAGATAAGTTGATGGTTTTTTGAACTGTGTACTGGACCGCATGACTAGCCCATACATCTTGAAAGATTTAGCTATAATGTTGTGGATGTGTGTATCTAGGTGTAGTTTATTGTCAAGTGTAATTCCTAGGTCCCTAATGACTTCGACAGTATCCAGATTGATACCACATATGAAATTTACTCAACTTTCTCTTTTTTGAGAAAGTGATAATTTTGCATTTATCGATACTGAGACTTAGTTTATTATCAATACAAAAAGTAGTAAGACGATCCAGGTCCTGCTGGAACTCATAGTGGTTGTTAACAGTTTCTATAGTCTTATAGACTTTTAGGTCATCTGCGTAAAGCAAGAACTTACAATGTTTAAAGCAGTGCTTAATGTCATTTATGAAAAGCACAGAGAGCAAAGGACCCAGGATCGATCCTTGCGGCACGCCAGATGTGGCATGTACAAGGCTAGATTAATATCCACTGACAACCACTTTTTGAGTACGTTTAGTGATGTATGATTTAAACCAGCGCCAGAGATCGCCAAGTATTCCATTAAAGGCTAACTTGACAAGTAATATTTTGTGATCCGCTCTGTCGAATGCTTTTCGAAAATCAGTATACACACTATCTGTCTGTTTATTAGCATCGAGTGCATCGAAAAGATCAGATGTGTAAGTGAGAAGGTTAGTAGTATGTTTAACAAAACCATGTTGCTGCTCTATTATAACATTGTGTAGTGATGGATAGATGATGTTATGTAATAGCCTTTCGAAAAGCTTCGACAGAGCGGGTAATATTGAGATAGGGCGATAATTCTCGACGCTGGACTTATCTCCGCCCTTAAAAACTGGCACAATGCGTGCGGATTTCCAAACAGCTGGGAAGAATCCTTCCCGCAAACATAGATTAAAAATAAGTTCTAATGGTTGACAAATCGTTAAAGCAGTCGTTTTTAGAAATATTGGGTGTATATTGTCTAGCCCGGGGCCCTTTGAATGATCCATAGATCTCAGCCCTTTAAGTACATCTTCTTTAGAGACTTGTATATTGCTAATAATCAGATCTGAGGAATGATTGGTATCAGGTATATTATCTATATCATAGTTATCTGAGACACATGAGTTTTCAAAGACTGACTTAAAGAATTCTGAAAATAATTTAGGAATATCTTCGGGACTATCAGATACACTATTTGTTAGATCTGGCCGGGTTTTCATATTATTAATGTAAGTGTTAAGAAATATTTAACGTTGTCGCAAATACTTGATTCAACCTTATCTATATAGCGTTTGTAGCATTTCAGACATTCCTTTTTAAAAACGACTTTGCGTTGCCTTTGAGCGTGGCTTTCAAGTAATGAAACTTCTGAATAGGCGTTATAGTTGTGCAATTGTGCACCAGCGATAAAAATGTATTACGAAACTCAAGCCAGTGGTCATTTGACCCGTCAAACTCTGGTATAGAAATGGTAGGTAATTTGACTGATGTTGAACTGGACGGAAAAGCTGTACACTTGGACTGGTCGACAGATGTTTCGTCGTTAATCAAACACTCGGCCGAACCAAGGATATTATAATATTCGCGTTCGTAATCATCACGCACCGAGTGTTGCTCCTCCATATCCGATTCGGATAAGTTACGACAACGCACACAAAACGCACTGGAATAACACCAAATCACAATATTAACACAAATGTAGCGGAAAGGATTAGGATAATATGGTTGGATCACCTCACCAAAGCACTCAGATTGCTGCGAAAATACGATGTTTTCTTTGTCTCTCAAATTATTGCGCCTCTCATCAGATTCGTGTTGCTTCTGATCCTGGTCGTGGAAATCCGGCTCGAAGGACCAAATTATGTTGCTGCGTACAACTCGAAGAACTGTGTAGAAATCTGAAGCCAGGTGATGAGGTTTTTGATTAAAGAAAACGGAGATGTTGGTTCTACAGCGAATATAATTCGAATGAAAAAACTGACGTTAACAAATTTAAAATGTATGCGTAGATTCAAGATTCAAGATTCTTTATTGCATTTGAATGGGGTACAAACATAATAAGATGGATTTAACAAACAAAATAAACACCGCCTAATTAGCCATTCAAAATATAGCATGCAAATTGTATCCTATGAAGTTAAAATAGTAAATATTAAAATGATTACTTATTACATTGCAAGATATAATATAATTTTGAAGGTAGTTATTAAAATTAAAAATTTATTATTAATAGGTACATTAGAATAAAAGAGAAAAAATAAACATTATTTATAATATTTAAAACTACCTACCAATGTTCATACATTGGAATAGTTTTAACAACCCTTGAATAACTATTAAAAATGTCTCTTACTCAAAAATGCCTCCACAGTGTAAAATCTATGATCTATTAGAAAATTGTACAAAGCTTTTTTGAATCTACTAAAATTCATATCCTTAATTGCTTGTGGTATTTTATTATAAATTGATATTGTATCCGGAACTAGCCTGTTTCCATTTCTAGTGTTTCTGGGATATACATTTTTGGCTTGTTTAAAGTATTGACCATTTAGTTTGACAAATTTAGCGGCTTCGTAGATGTATAGGCAAGGAAGTGGTAAGATATTTAGGGTTTTAAATAAGAGCTTGCATGATTTGTCGGGGGTAATGCCACAAATTGCCCTAATACATTTTTTTTTTTGGGAATCAAATGCTTTCTGTATGTCAGTGCTATTTCCCCAGATGAGAAGTCCGTATCTTAGGACTGACTCAATATAAGCATAGTATGCCGTAAGAGCTGTATTTTTTGACGCTACTTTGGCCAATTTATAGAGTGCAAACGTGAAACTGTTTATTTTATTGCAAACATTTTCTACTTGTAGTTTCCAAATTAATTCGTGGTCAAAAAAAAGTCCTAGAAATTTTGCATTCGTTTTGTTATTAATTCATTCATTTTGGTATTTAATGTTAAGAGATCGATTTATATTATAAAAATTTATATATTGTGTTTTTTAAATGTTCATTTTTAAATTGTTTTTATTTAACCATTCAATTATATTTATTATTGTATTATTTATGTCATTTTCGTGATCATCCAGTGTACATTTTTTACTTGTTTTAACCACAACTGAAATATAATCAGCGAACAGAATACTTTTATGCATAGTCACATTTGGGAGGTCATTTATGTAGACCAGAAACAACAACGGTCCAAGGACACTCCCTTGTGGGACACCAAATTTGTTTTTTTAAAAGTTCGATTTAAATTTTCTAACTACATTTTTGTTATCTAATTGAGTTATTTCAACTGATTGTGTCCTGTTATACAGATATCGCCACACCAAACGAATAAAGCCGTTATTGCAAAAAGTAAATTTTACAGGAACGCCAAAAAACACTAAAATTGTCTTTACGCCTCTTGTAGTTGAGCAATTATAAATTAAATGGTATCGTTGGGTAGGGAAAAAATTGTGCTTTAATATGTCATAATATAATACTGAAAAATATACAATAATAATTTCAATAAACACGAAAAACTAAAATACTTTTATTTTCGTCTAAATTTATTAATTTGTTTTTTTTGTGTCTTCACTTACGGCTTTATTCGTCTGAAATGTTAGCAAAGTGCTGTTTGTAATAAATTCAAATCGACGTTTTTAAAGAAATTTTTAAACCTAATGACACCGTGTAATAAACTTATGCGCTGATATTCGTGTACAAATATGATATCACAAAATGTTATAATAAATGTTTATCCTCCTTTTTACTCTCTCAAAGTTTGTCAGCAGAACAATGCAAAATGTCGGGTAACCTTTAGCTTTTTTTAAATTAACTAAGTAAAACAAGATATAAGTGATTTATTTTATTATTATTATAATCATTAATTATTATTTTAACATATATATTTGTCCAAAAATAAAAAAACGCCGCCAAAACTGGCTAAATCTGAAACTAAACATAGATTACTCATAAATTATTTATTTTTCAGAAAAACATATTTTTTTCACACTTTAATAGAAGAAAAGCCTTATTATATAATACTTTTATTGTAAAGCTTATATTTTAAGTAGGATAAGTTTAATCAACAACTCTTTTGGTCCCTAATTTGTCAATGAATTAAAGCTCAACTTTATTGCTTACATAGTTTTTGGCTAAAAATATGATTACACAATACTATAATTAATTAGGGTCTTATACTATAGGGTCTTTCAAAAGATGTTTACGACCTATTAGGGGATGATTCCATTGCTCAAATACAACAACTTTTTTTATTTGACCAACCATCAAAATCTCACAAAAAAACTTCTTTCCCCATACAAGGACCCGAGTGACTCGACCAGCTAGCTCATTACGATTTTGTATGGGGAAGCCAAAACTTTTTTGCTATAGTGAAGGGACATGTTTTTTGACCACGAGCGACTATATATCTAACTAACTAAACTAGATTCATTAGCTGCATTAGCTTGTTTTTGGTGTTGCGACTGTTAACCGCTGTTTTTACTATTTGGGCTCTCTTGACAACTTCCAATCAACAATCACCATCGTCACATATTTACAATCCCAAGTACACGAATTTGTGCACTACTTCTAGATCGTGCAGTTCGTGAGTTCGTAGTAGTGTTCCCGCTCTATCCACGAACATGAGTTTTGTTTTTGACCGGTTGATGAGAAGGCCATATTCGGTATAACTTATTTTGCTGATTCTGGACACGAATTCAGCTAATTTCGCCTTAGAGGAGCCTATTTTAGTGGTCGGCAAACCGCAGGTTACTAAGCAAATAGCCTCCTACGCGTATGCCTCCTTCCCAGTTGTCCAATACCCTTCTCATTATGTGTTCACCGATTAAATTGAACAGTTGCGGTGACAAAATGCAACAATGACGTACTCCTCTCTCAGGATGAAAAGGGTATGACGAGTCGTCCTCTAGCCTGACCTTCGACTTGCTGGTCAGATACAGGTTGTGCACGAGAAAGGTGAGATGATCCGGAATAAAATATCATTCATAACACCGAACAATTTGCCCCAGTTGATGCAATCGAATGCTTTAGCGTAGTCAATAAAGCAGAGGGCATCGCTGATGTTATGTTCTCTGCACTTCTCAATCAAACTGTCTGATGTTCAATATTGTTATCTTGTGCCCCTACCTCTGATAAATCCTGCTTGCTCCTTGGATACCTGCTGAGTTGTATATGCTTCTACTCTCCTATTCAGGATTCTCAAGAGGACTTTACTGGTGTGGGAAATAAGTGGAATGGTGCGATAGTTTTCACATTTGCGTGTCGATCCCTTCATGTGTAGAGGAACCACAATCAACTCAGTCCAGTCTTCTGCCCATTGTCCTGTTCGCCAGACTGTTTGGCATATTGAATGCATAAGTGATTCATTTTTCCCCCATAAGATTCAGCATTTGAGCTGTTATCCCGTCACCACCGCAAGCCTTAGGTTTTAGTTTGCAGATTGCTTCTTCTATCTCCTGTATAAGGATGTCAGGTTCCTTAACGGCATAATCCCACAAGTTCCTCTCCGCGTTGTTCTCACAAAATAGATTTTAACAATATATTCTCCACCTGTTCTCCAGGACTGCCATCTTATCGGACAACAGTTATCCCAGCTTCACTTTGAATAGACCAGTGTTTCGGCTTGAAGTCTTTTGCAAGGCACTTGACTTTACGGAACATAATTATCTCTAGTGCGGGCTGTTTCCAAACATGTCTCTACCTCTCCGCAGATGTTATTAAAATAGGCATCCCTGTCTATCCTACATAGTCTCTGAGCTGTTCTATGCGCTTCAGCGTACAAGGCACGGTGCTCGTCAGTATTCAGGCCAGTTTCTTTGAGCACCTTTCTTTCATTGACTTTGTTCCATGCCACTGCACTCATCCACTCGGCCTTCGGAGCCTTAGTGCAATATCATAATATAATTATTTCATTAGCAATTCATACACGACTAGCTTGTGCCTGCAGCTTCGCCCGCGTGGCCTACTAACAATTTGGTAGCATATTTTTCTTCAGAAACAAATTCCGTTACGGTTCGGTTCAGTCTCGTCCTATCGGTCTGGTCCGGACGGTCCGGTCCTTATAAGGAACCTACCTACATGCCATGGTTTACACTGTGCGTCGATATACCCTCGCAACTTCGTTTGCGTATATTTCGCTTTCCCGTGGGTATTTTGAAAAAACGTTTCTTAGTACACCCCTAGACGTCGTAAGGAACCTACATTCCAAATTTGAAATTTCTAGACCCAGCGGTTTGGTCTGTGCGTTGATATATAGTTAAATCAGTCAGTCTGGACTTTGAATTTTATATTATAGATTACTTAATAACACATTACAGTTTGGATCAAAATAATATAAAATTGTTTGATTACTTACATTACAATGATGGTTGTAATTTCATAAGAATAAAACAGTTTTAATCTAATACAAACTAGTTTTGCGTAGGATTTCGGACGAATAAAGTTGTAATAGAATGATACTATGTTATTCTTCCAATCAATGACTTTCTCTCGGGACGTAAGGTAAAATAATTATTTTGTTCGCCTAAGCTTTTGTATATATTTTTCGGTAGAAAAAAGACTTCAAACGCTTTTAATTACACTATTTGCAGTAAAAAAAATCTGAAAAAAATTCAGGTGATGTATTAAGGTCCGTAGATTTTAAATAAGCAAAAAAAAATTTTTTTGGTAACGTGTTATTACTGCTTTATTCGTTTGGTGTGACGATATGTCTTAATCAAATTTAAAGCAGTACCCCTGCCTGACACCACTTTGCTCCAATTTTGACAGTAAATGACTATGACATACAAGATCAAATGCCTTAGACATATCAAAAAAAAGGATCGTTGTGTAATTATTGTCATTTAAGCTTTGTAATGTGGTATTCACTAGATCAAAGGCTGCAAGTGTAGTAGATTTAATTTTTTGAAATCCATACTGGTTATCTTTTAGTATATGGTATTTTTCGAAAAATGATGTAAGCTTATTATGTATTACTTTCTCATATACTTTGGATAGAATGGGTATCAGGGTTATTGGCCTGTAGTTATTCAAAATAGTTTTATTACCTTTTTTGAATAAAGGTTTAACTATAGATAATTTTAATTTTTCTGGAAAGTTACCAGTTTCAATAGATAAATTTATTAGAAACGTAGGTGAACGAATGAAAAAAGAATCAGTTTGACTACCGTCTTGACAATAATAAAAATACCAAAATTGTGGCGGTTGACACGCGCGAACAATTGGTAATTAGTAACTCCTTGATGACTTTGCTTGAAATATTAGAGGCAGAAGAGAAGGCTAGGCGAGTCTTTTTTACCGATTACCAACTTCACCAACTCAACAACAGTCTTAGTAATGGCATTAAGGACCATATCCGAATTCAGGATGTCAGAGGCCAAAGCTCTTTTATGAGGAGTTGTGGAAGGTTTAATATTAGGCGTATTAGTTCTACGCCGGTGCAGACAACTGAGTTATGGGACATGTAATTTCTTCGTTGGTTCTGGCAGTTATTGCAGCATAAGATACACCCATTATTCTACTCCTAACTTGGTTTAATTTATCAGCTTTCTTAGGACAATTACCAGACACAGCAGGATGAGCACCATTGCAATTAATACATTTAACATTGCTAACGTTAGAACAGTCTTAAAAGAAGTGATTATCCGCACATATTGAGCACACCTGTTCCTTTTTGCAAGAGCTGCGACCGTGACCAAAGCCATAGCATACAAAGCATTGCAAGGGAGGACGAATATAATTTTGTACATCAAACCACATGTGGTCTAGGGTCACATGGTCAGGACGGCTGGCAGACAGGAACGTGACTAAAACTGTGGACAATGGAAGAAAACTGCCATCACTTTTCCGCTTCATAAATCTTTTGACTCCAACAACTTCCGAAGAAGCCTTGCAATTGTCCAGCATCTCCTCCTCCGTTATGCACTCTCATGATGCCCTGGCTCTCCAGGGCGTTAGCAGGAATCCGGGCAGCCCAGTTGTATTTTTGTAATAAAGTTAAGTTCAAAATGAAGTCATTAGCAGTTTTATTTGTATGAAACATTAACTTTAGCAATTTTGGGCTAGCCATTTTTAAGTGTAGTATTCCGGGAACGCTTTTCAGAGCCCCATTAACCTCAACGATGTTTAAATTACTGCCATCACAAGAAGTTAGAAGGACTAAATAATCCGATTTGGTATCTGCAGGGTACAGGTGGGTAAACTCTTTGAAGACCCCTTTTTTGGTGCGCGAATACCTAGGCGCCATTTTATTTCCGGGCTCCTCCTGAGAATCGGAAAAAGTCATTTTTCTTTTCGCGGGTTTGTTACCGCCACTGCATTCGTTCATTATAGATATATGTAGGTATATTTAAACTAAAGCAATGTAAATTTAAATAAAATTATTTAAAGTTTAATTTTTTCAAATTCCCGCTCAAAAAAAATTTACATTGACAAAACGCGGGTAGACAGTATTTGTATCGATAGTTGGTTTATATTATAGAGAAGATGAAGGAGGTTGCACATCTTCTCTGCTCTCTGTCTCTTCTCTGCTTCTCAGCTCTTATACAAGAAGATGAATAGTTATTTCGAACATTTAATATTGTCCTGTTTTATGCATTTGATAGTATCAATACTGTCGATAGTCCTCTTATAAAATAGACTCCATAAGTCGACTATCGATTCATCATCGATAGTCGACTTATGGATCGCCGCGCACTAGTGTAGAAAAAAGTGTTTTGCTTGATTGGCTATGTTAAAAAATAAAACATTTTTGTATTAAATTATTTATTTCCATAACAATACATACTAATTTCACTGAATTTGGTAACTCGATACAATATGTAAAAATAAAACTGTAAAACTGTTGGGTTTTGTACTGTCACAGTGTCAACCAATGAAAGCGGTGAGCAGGGTAAACAACTAAGAACATAGATTTTTATGCTAATAATGTTAGTACCTACCTATCGTTATGAAACTTTGTAATTACCGACGACCTCCCTCCGTGAATGGTTACCACGCCGGACTGCCACCCAGGAGGTCTCGGATTCGAATCCCGGTCGGGTCATGATGAAAAACGAACTTTTTCTGATTGCTCCGGGTCTTGGATGTTCATCTATATAAGTATTTGTTATAAAATATAGAATTGTTGAGTTAGTATCCCATAACAAGTTTCGTACTTACTTTGGGGGAAGCTCAATCTGTGTTATTTTCCCTACATATTTATTTATTATTATTAATTACATAGTAATATGAATACTATTGATAAAACAAAAATTCTAGTAAATGCCCTTCATGCAATATTAAGAAAACTTGAATCATTTTTATAGCCCTGCTCCTGCTCACCTCTTTGATAGCTGACTGTATAATGAGTCATATTTATACAAGGATTACTTGTAATTCGAGGTACTTATATCCGGAACATGTGTATATAAAAAAAAATCTAAATCTTAGTTTTATAAATTAGTTTCGTGGTCAACGTTACTTATCTATTGCGGTATGATAATCGTCGAAAAATCGTCCCGTTCACAATCGCCCTTATTGTCATTTAAGGCGCATCCACCAATGCCGCCGGGTTTGCCACCGGCTTTCAAGCTGCCTTGTCGCCTGCTTTGCACGTGCCGGGGCGGCAGGCCGCCGGGTTGGCCGCCGGCCGGCGCCGTGCCGCGCGGCATGTGTGGATGCGCCATTATACATACCAATTAATAGGAAAAACGTATTATCTTTTGAACTTAAACATCGAGGACGACATGGGAATAATTTGCTTTACAATTATTGACTTATGTTTACAATACTAATGACATAAATTACCTATTAATGTCCAAAACTAAAAATTGATGTTATATTGTCATTTTTTTTGATCTAGGTGGAAATTGTTTAATGATTTATTCACGTAATATTCATAAAAAATATAGGTACCCATGTACGTACGATAACCACTTGATTTTTCAGTCTTAAATTATTTTTATATATCGGCCATTCTTCGATTAGCTAGATTTTGTGCGTCCGGGCTTGTATATTCGTATTATTATCAAATTCAAAAAGGGAAATATTTTTATATGTTAGTTAGCATCCATGTCTAGCTGGTAACAAAAACATAGGCCCCGATTACATAGTTATCTGGATAAATTAATTTCACAAACCTCTGTTCTCTAAGCACCGTGCCCTGTCCGCACCCCAAAATGTGGTTAAAACTTGCTTGTAACTTTTATGATGTACGGATTTTATTTTTTCCATTCAACATTTTAATGAGTATTAGGCAACGGGTATCACATGAAAAAATATCCACTCAATAAAATCAGTCTGTAAATAATTATCATTGAGTAACCGCATGTCCGAACTAAAGTTATAATTGCCGTGAAGTTTTCTTTTCGAGGGTGCACATTCCTAATTACGATATTTGGCACATAACTACTTGTACACGTCTCAAGCCCTCAGTTTCTGCCGCGGTCTTGCAGCAGGTGCAGGTCTTTTACGTTAGTGTATAAGTCAATGAAGCACGTTAGTATATAATTACCGTATCCTTCGTTCAAAACTTTTCTAATTACCGTGTACTTAATTTTATACTAGATTGGTTAAGGTAGACTCTAATTGCTTATATAAATAGAGACAGTGCTTTGGTCTCAGTACAGTGTTGTAATGCAGTATTTCAATACTCTGTAGGTTTTCGAAAATTTTATGAAAAATCGGCGTTTTCTAATTACCGTATACCAATTACCATGTATTTCTAACTACCGTTGTATGAAATTATTAAACATTTGCTGTGCCGATTTAGTTCCAAACTCCTTCCATTTCCTCAGTTACTCCAGCTACTTTCATGTCATTTCTCACGCCATCACTCCATCTCTTTTTTGGCCTACCCCTGCCCTTCCATCCATCCACATTCATTCTTGGCACCCTCTGGGTCACATGACTGTCCAGACTGTCCACCCTGCGCATCATATGGCCAAACCATCTCAGTCTCTGACCTCTCTTATCGGTTACAGGCGCCACCTTTAAACTCCCCCTTATGTGTACATTCCTGACTTTGTCCCTTCTCGTCACTCCACACATCCATCCACCTCAGCATCCTCCAGCAACATAACCCGAAGGAATAAGTATGGACTGAGCGTTGAACCCTGGTGCACACCTACATCAACAGAAAAGCATTCTGTTGTACTGACGCGGGACCCGGTCGTAGGCCTTTTGGAGGTCCACGAATACCATATGTAGGTTTTTGTGTGCTCTTTTGTACTTTGTTGTGCCTTCATTATTTTCTCCCACAGCTTTAATGTGTGTGACATCAAGTTAATCCCCCTGTAGCTATTGCACTCCTGGACATCCCCCTTTCTTTTAAAAATAGGTACCAAGGAACTGTCTTGCCATTCCTCTGGGATGACATCCTGAACCAACAATTCATTAAGAAACAAAGTGAGCCACTTGCATCCATAATCCCCTAGAACCTTCCAGACTTCTATTGGTATTGTGTCCGGGCCAACTGCTTTTCCATTCTGCATTTTCTTCAAGGCGTTCTTTACCTCTAATTCATCTACCTTAGCTATCATGCCTATATCTATGTCATTAAGTTTTCTTTTCCATCATAATCATTTTCAACATTAAGTAATTTTTCAAAATATCCCTTCCATCGGTCTCTAATGTCACTATCTTTTACCAATGTTTTACCGCATTCGTCTTTCACACATTTTACGTGACAAATGTCTTTCGATCTTTGATTGCGCTGTTTAGCCATTCTGTATAGTTTTTTCTGACCTAGTTAAAATAAAATAAAATAAATAAAAATAATATATAGGGACAATTCATACAGATTGAGCTAGTCCCAAAGTAAGTTCGAAACTTGTGATATGGGATACTAACTCAACGATATTATATTTTATAACAAATACATATATAGATAAACATCCAAGACCCGAGGCCAATCAGAAAAAGTTCGTTTTTCATCATGACCCGACCGGGGATCGAACCCGGGACCTCCTGGGTGGCGGTCTGGCGTGGTAACCATTACGCCACGGAGGTCGTCAAAGTTCATTATCTAATTCATTAAATACTTTTTCTTCTACCCCGGATTTGGAACTCGCAACCACCACCTTTGCCCGTCTCCTCGCCTCGTTATACCTCTCCCTCAATTCAGTTTTCCTATGATCATGTCACGTAACTCTGCCATTCCTTGAATGCACTCTTTTTGATTTTTAATGCTTTTTGGACACTTTCGTTCCACCACCACGTTTCCTTTTCAATTTTCGCCCACCTCGTGTTTCCCCAAGGACTTCTTTTGCAGCAGTTCTTATTGCTTTAGCCATTTCCTTCCAATTAGCATCAACATTCATACCTCTTATCGTGTAGTTGTGTCTATACATGTTATACATGTCATTTTTATTATTATTTTAAATAGACATAATGATATTTTCTAATTACCATTACATTAAGTAATAGATTTATCTAATTACCGTACCCATGAAATGTTTAAGTCTCATTAACTCGGAAACCGCTTTTAATAAACCAATGCCATTTTAATTGTTACATTCGCATGTTTCATGAGTTATATATTTCAATCCTTTTAAAACAAACTAGAGAAAAATAAAAAAGGGTACGGTAATTAGGCGAAGAACGCCTAATGTCGAGAATGACCGATATAACGTCAATAAATAAATCTTATTCAAACTAATACAGCTGCGGAATACAGTTTTCATATAATGCAGTTACGACCTAATAAAGGATCTGTGATAATGCATGGATCTACTAATAACATGAATAATTGCACTTTTACATAACACTACAATCCTGGTCCCAAAGTTGGCTTTTACCTGCCTTTATGCCGGGTACAGATTGTTGTAACGTAACGTATAAGGAGCAGTCCATAGATAGTGTGGACGCTGCGCTGTGTTTCTTTTTCCATTGATTCGCAGCGAGTTGAGTGCTCGGTTCGTGCGCGTAGTGTGCACGATTGGTGCGCGCAACACTGGGAATCCTGTTACATTACATACCATGTTACTCTGTACTACTAGTCTGTACCCGGCATGGTTTTATAGATTTATTGACGTCAGATTTAATGACAATTTTGTTGTGTCTTTTTTAAAATAGTACTGTGGCGTCTTTCCTCCATTAAACTATTCTTTAAAAAACATAATCAGAATTTTTTTACATTACCTACATTGAAAGGAATGACGTAAGTATACACATATACATAGCTTAATGTAAAATTGAGTACTTTTGTTAATATCTCGTAAAGGATTTACAATTTCGAAAAATATTATTAATAAGAGTTAAAGCGCAATTAATTCTGCATAAAAACAGCCCAAGCTCATTATTTTCGGACCACCCGTTCAATAGCTCGACAAGACCGAATTTTTGATATCTTTAAATTACTACAAAACAACAACAAATAAAGCTATTAACATAAAAATTCTTTTGTAGGAATTAAATCCTTGTTGGTAGTACAACAAAGATTCTCTTGAAATTCAAATGGTTTTCAAAGGGGCTTCTAGACGGGCTACACTTTTAATGAAATATGTGACTACGACATTGCTGGCTATATCCCGAAAATACAAAAAACTTTTTAATGTAGCACATGGCTGTAAGCTGTAATGTACATTTTGCCTTTACATGGGCTACATGCCTAGATTGGCCCTTTCATATTTGAGAAACTTCATTAGTCATTAGACATTTATTCCATAAAAACAATATTATTATGCAATGAGATAAGCATAGGTTCAGTTCTTAGAGTATAAATAAGCAAAGGTACAGTTATTGTAAGCTTACCATGAGTATTTAAACCAAACAGATCGATATTTTTTAGAAAAAATGCAACATTAAACCACTTGACCGTTTATTAGAAGCTTATACCATTGGAGATAGGCACTTCATTTCCGGTTGCAGTATTTCATCTCTTTCTACCCTATATAGCCGTCTCTTTCGCACATCCCTTTCATTCCACTAGGCGTGGGGGGTGCTGGTAGGGATAGCCAGCAGCCCCTTCGGTAATCATTGGCGTCTGAAATTCCGTTGCGACAACAAGTGTGAAATCGACACTACGTGAGTTTTTACATTTCAATTATTTAATTCGAATTTAACACTTGCTTTCAATTAATTATTTCATACTTAAATTGTTTTCTACCCTCAATAATTTTAACTTTTAATATATTAATAGAACTTCATATTTAAACGGTTTTACCGTTCGTTAAATAATTTTTTGTGTTATCTGTGATTACAATATAGGATTTTCTCATAAATTGTGAATAAAATGGATAACGATCAAAGAGCTAAATCACGCGAGCGTCGGGCATCCTCGTCGAGTAGTAGTAGCTCAAGTTCTTCATCTAGCTCTCAATCTGGACGCGAGTCCAAGAAATCAAAACGCGCGCGTCGCCGTCGTTCTAAAAAACAAAAACGTGAACGCAGCCTTTTAGAAAAATTGTCGAAAGAAGTAAGCGAGTTGAGAAAAAATATTTCGAGTGTTAATTATCGTGATAATGATAACGAATCTTTTATCTCTGATGTTAGTCGGGAATTGTATAACACCCATAATTGCGATCCATCGCAATCTATTGAGCCGGCATGTGACCTACATTCCAACCAATCGGATAATAAAAATGACGGTGTTAGTATAACTTTTGATATTGAGACGAAAGTTAAGGATCCCGCGGTACCCTCGACTCCTCAAGAATATTTAAAAACACTAGACGATATTCAACGGTTCGGTAATAGTGCATGGTCAGATATACGCTATCTCGAGACACAAAAGTTATACAATCACAGTCCCGGATTTACGGAGCTCGAAACAAACGAAGAGGTAAGGGCGTATGACAATATACGCCACCTAACGTACTCCGATAAATCATACGCTGCTATTACCTTCGGTATATTAAGGCAGAAGGAAGTTTTTGTTAACAGTTTGCGTGACCTAATCTCTTGGTCTAAAACTTCCGAGGCCTCACTATCAAAAATTGATGAAAAAATCGAGGAAATTTTTATTAATGGTGATTTCCATAAGGTTTCTAGAGACCTATTACAAATGACCTGCGGTCACAGAGCGGAATCAATTGAAATGAGAAGGTGTAGCGAATATATTTAATAACAAAAGTAGGGTTTATTGAAATTTATAATATACAAGTAAAAATATAACATCAATTGCAAAGGTTCGCAGTCGTCTATACAAGAACGCCTCAGACAGGCCGTCAAAAGTTGCCATGCGCCGCCGTCGGCGCGCGGTCGTCCCGAGAGCGCTTCAGTGAAGCGCTTTTTATCAAACAAGCGCTTGCACGCGGGTTTGCGTGCCGCTTTAATGTTACAATTACAGAATGGTTCCTACAAAGGGATTCTATTTTAAAGTGTGTTCGCGATCCACTACTTAAGAGTACATTAAATAAGATCCCGCCATCCAATACTCATATTTTTCAATCTGAAGCTCTGACTGCTGCTTTAGACAAAGCAGGTGGAGTGAGAAAAGCTCTCTGGCCCTCAAGCCAGCCTTATAAAGGGAATGCTTCGCGAGCAAAACCCGCTAACGCTTCACAGCGCCCCTCGCAGTTGCGTAGCTACCATGTACCATCGCGTGGTACACCAGGATATTGTTGCAATCCTGGCCCCAGTACATATGGTACACATTGCCATTATAACCAGCCCTCGCAGGGCGGTTTTCAAACGGTTAGTCATTGTGCTACTCACGATCAATCCAATAATAATCAGCCCTCGCGGGGCGGTTATCAGAATAGAGGTTCCTTTCGATCTCGCGGATCGTACAATAACAACAAACAACAGAGAGGACAGAAGCGCTCATATTCGCCGCCTGGCAATAGGAGTAACAAAAGACATAGGCAATGACTGCCAGAGTTTTCAAGCAGGGAGATTAGCACTATATGTAAGACGGTGGGACCAGATGGGTGCTTCCGATGTAATTTTAAAAATGTTAACAGGGTATCGGATACCCTTCTGGCGGAAACCTCCTTTAAAAACACCAAACATAAAGACCAATCGCTATTGCACCATAGTGTCAAGCGAGATGGATGCAGCTATCTTACAAATGAAAAATCAAGGTGTCTTAAAGAAGGCCACCATCTCCCCGAGCTTTGTCTCGCCTCTTTTTCTAGTGCCAAAAAGCGACGGCTCCCATCGTCCGGTTTTCAACCTGAGACGTTTAAATCAATATGTACATGCAGATCGGTTTCGACTGATAAATATGTATCGCATCCCAGATTTTCTTCAATACCAAGATTGGATGTGCAAGGTGGACTTATCCCAAGCCTACTTCAACCTGCCAATAGCTCAGGCTCACAGGTCATTTCTGCGCCTGATATACAAAAGCGAGCTATTAGAGATGACTTGCCTGCCGTTCGGGTTAAGTTCAGCTCCGAAAGTTTTCGCGTGCCTTACAAATTGGATAGCGAATGTCCTCAGAGAAAAAGGTCTAAGGGTTGTTGTCTATCTCGACGACTTTCTAGTTGCTCACCAAAACCCGAGCACATTAGCCGAGCATGTAAATCTGCTTGTGGATACGTTGGAGTTCCTTGTGTGGCGTACTTATTTATTATTTTGTTTGAATTTATTATTTCATTGTTATGTTTAATATTTATATTTTAAAGTTAAAAATATAATTATACAATTACCTATTATATTTTGTACGTTGAAGCGGACGCGCAGACTTTTGTTTTATATAAGGAATTACAATTCTGCGCGTCAGCAGTTTTGCTTGCACGCGCCGTCGTAGGTCACTGTCCGCCGCGCGCTCGACCTAGAGTCGGTTTTCATGTATCCACGCGTATAGTTTATTATTTTCACTCTCGCTTTTAGATATAATTTGTATTTGAAATTTATATATCTCTATTAGTATAGTTTGTTCTTTTCTCCTTCTTAACTTTCTTTCTGTGTTGTGATTGTGTGAACTTTATTGTACGTTAATAAACGCAAAGTGTGACGGACAATAAATCTTTAATTTCCACACGCACCCTGCACACTACTACATTGGTGACCCCGAACAGTACACGAAAATGAACAGAAATACTGATTCAGAGACATTCCATCCAGCCTCCGAGACGTGTCGCGTTGGAGTGAAGGTGCCGCCGTTCTACCCAGAGAAACCAGTGTTATGGTTCGCTCAACTCGAGGGGCAGTTTCAGTTGGCGGGAATCACCGCAGATGTCACAAAGTTCTGCCACACCATAGCGCAGCTAGAACCTCAGTATGCGGCAGAAGTTGAGGACATCATCATTGCTCCACCGGAAACCGACAAATATGGGAAGCTGAAGACCGAGCTCATAAAACGACTTTCAGCGTCCAGGGAGCGACAAGTCAAGCAGTTGTTGCTCGGGGAGGAGTTAGGCGAAAGAAAACCTTCACAGTTTTACCGCCACCTCCACCACTTGGCAGGATCAGAGGTTCCAGAAGAGTTCCTGAGGACTTTATGGGCGAGCCGACTGCCACCCAGTACGCAGACCATCATAGCCGCGCAACCTAAGGCTAGCTTGGAGAACTTGGCAGAACTGGCAGACCGGATCCAGGACGTCGTTGGCCCACAGGTAGAAGCAATCACACCTGCAAGCAGTCCCACAGGCCCCATGACGGCGCCGATCGCCGCGCTTACTCGGCAAGTAGAAGCTTTGACGACGAAGTTCGAGCGATTATCGCGAGCTCGAGACAGGTCAGGTGACCGACCCAACCACCGTCATCACCGCTCTAGATCCAGGTCGCAGTCTAACTATAAAAGGTACCCTAACTGCTGGCACCATTTTAAATTCGGTGACAAGGCTAAAAAGTGCATTGCGCCGTGCGATTTCCGCGCAGCGGAAAACACGCAGAGCAGTCGATAATGGCGACCGCCGATTGCTCGAATACCGGTCGCCTGTTCATCACAGATAAAAGGACGAAGGTGCAGTTTCTAGTCGACACTGGCAGCGACCTCTGCGTCTTCCCCCGCTCTGCTACACCCGGACGGCGACAGAAGTCAACATTTCAGTTATGCGCAGCAAACGGCACCGAAATTGCTACATACGGCACCGCACAGTTAAATCTAAACTTAGGCCTGCGCCGCGACTTCGCATGGCAATTTACAGTGGCTGACGTTACAAAGGCGATAATAGGTTACGATTTTTTACGCTTTTATGGTTTGATCGTTGATTGCAGGAACTACCGGTTGTTAGACAGCGAGACTATGCTGGCCTCCCGGGCATCACCTGTACCATCGTGCGATATTGTGTCTTCGGTAAAGGTAATTCTTGGTGATTCTACATACCATGACATACTACGCGAATACCCCGACATTACTCGTCCGCCGGGTATACACCACGTACCAAAACACAACACCGTACACCACATACGCACAACACCAGGTCAACCCGTGTCATGCAACCCGCGCCGGCTAGCTCCGGATAAATTGAAAATTGCTAAAGAGGAGTTTGAAGCTATGCTTAGAAATGGTACAGCCAGACCCTCAGATTCCGCATGGTCATCTCCGTTACACTTAGCTCCTAAAAAAGACAACGGTTGGCGACCTTGCGGCGATTACCGCGCGCTTAACGCGAGAACTGTGCCCGACACTTATCCCATCAGGCACATTCATGACTTTGCTCATAACCTTTCTGGTTGCAAAGTATTTAGTACCATAGACTTAGTCAAAGCGTACAACCAAATACCCGTACATACGGACGACATACCGAAGACAGCTATCTCCACTCCCTTCGGTTTATACGAATTTCCGTATATGACATTTGGTCTGCGAAATGCAGGTCAAACATTTCAACGTTTCGTCGACGAAATGCTCAGGGGACTCGACTTCTGTTACGCTTACTTAGACGATTTTCTTGTATTTTCACCAGATCAGAGCACCCATGCAGAACATTTGCGTCAATTATTTACCCGACTGCAGCAGTACGGCATGGTCATAAACACAGCGAAGTGTGTATTTGGCGTTCCAGAAGTAACTTTTCTGGGATACAAGATTTCGGCAAACGGAACAAAGCCTCTACCAGAAAAAGTTGAGGCCATCAAGAAGTTTCCCGTACCCAAGACTGTCCGTGAGCTACGCAGGTTCTTGGGCATGGTCAATTTTTACAGGCGTTTCATACCAGAAGCAGCTCAACATCAAGCTCCGTTGAACGCACTATTGTCAGGATCTGTGAAAGGGGCAACCCCTGTACATTTTTCAACGAAGGAGTTACAAGGATTCGAGGCCTGCAAGGAGAGTCTCTGTCAGGCAGCATTGCTAGCACATCCTGATTGTGAAGGTAAGCTCTCGTTAGTCACTGACGCCTCAGATACAGCTATTGGCGCAGTATTACAACAATGTAAGAACGACGAACCGTGGCAACCTCTCGCGTTCTTTTCACGTAAGTTGAGCCCATCCCAACAAAAATATTCGCCATACGACAGAGAACTTCTTGCTATTTACGAAGCCATCAAGCACTTCCGCCACATGGTCGAGGCAAGAATCTTTGTGGTCTACACAGATCACAAACCTATAACCTTCGCATTCCACCAGCGAAAGGAAAATTGCTCACCACGACAATTCAGACACCTGGACTTCATTTCGCAGTTCACTACCGACATTAGACATATATCAGGCAAAGACAATGTGGTAGCTGATACTTTATCACGCATTGAGGAGATTGTACAACCGGTCGATTTGGGAAAGATAGCTCAATCTCAACAGACTGATCTTGAACTCCATCAGCTACTAGATAGTAACACGTCATTGCGCTTGAAGAAAGTCAAACTGCCGGAATTAGAGTCTGAATTGTACTGCGATGAGAGCAGCAACACCTCCCGACCATATGTTCCCAAGGAATACAGACAGCAGATATTTGAAAGTCTTCATTCTCTGAGTCACCCAGGCGCCAGAGCATCGGCACAGTTAGTATCCGAGAGGTATGTTTGGCCCGGAGTTCGAAGAGATTGCAGAGAATGGACCCGCAACTGTCTAGCATGCCAGCGCTCGAAGATCACCCGTCATACATCAGCACCACTGGCTACCTTCAAATTACCCAAGGCCCGATTTATGACGATCCATATCGATCTCATTGGACCTTTACCCCTATGCCAGGGATACCGGTACTGCCTCACCGCCATCGACCGATTCACGCGTTGGCCTGAGGTAATTCCACTCCAGGACATCACAGCTGAAGCAGTGGCTAGAGCACTAGTCCATGGATGGTTCTCCAGGTTTGGATGTCCCAAGGACATTATCACTGATCGCGGTAAACAGTTTGAATCAACACTCTTCAAACATTTATCCGAGATCATTGGTTTCACGCATAGACGCACTACGGCTTACCACCCTGCCTGCAACGGAATCGTGGAAAGATTCCATAGGCAGCTGAAAACTGCCATCGTCTGCCATGCGAAGTACAACTGGGTCGAGACACTTCCATTAGTACTCCTTGGAATTAGAACAGCTCTAAAGGAGGATCTACAAGCGACACCAGCAGAACTGGTGTATGGTGAATCTTTGAGACTGCCGGGCGAACTACTTCAGCCTCAAACTGACAAAAAGCTGGAAATGCCCGATTACGTGACTAGACTTCGTTCCTTTACCAGGGAATTACGGCCAACACCAGCCTCACGCCATTGCACCAACCGCACGACCTTCGTTTTCAAGGACCTCAAGACAGCAAGTCACGTATTTTTGAGAGACATTACATCAGGTTCTCTCAAACCCGCTTACACTGGACCACACGTAGTCCTAGAAAGGGGAGACAAAGTTTTTAAACTCCTCATTAGCAATAAAGAAGTCACAGTTTCAATAGACCGCCTCAAACCAGCCTATATACTGAGCGACTCAAACACTTCCAACAGTTTCAACACACACACAGACAAAACACTTACGAACACACTTACACAAGATAGTAACACACCCACCAAAGAATTATCTAAACCTCTAGGACCTAATATCAAGACGACACGGTCAGGCCGTAGAGTACACTTTCCTGACTATTATCGCCCTTGACGGTCTCTGGAGGGGGGTGATGTGGCGTACTTATTTATTATTTTGTTTGAATTTATTATTTCATTGTTATGTTTAATATTTATATTTTAAAGTTAAAAATATAATTATACAATTACCTATTATATTTTGTACGTTGAAGCGGACGCGCAGACTTTTGTTTTATATAAGGAATTACAATTCTGCGCGTCAGCAGTTTTGCTTGCACGCGCCGTCGTAGGTCACTGTCCGCCGCGCGCTCGACCTAGAGTCGGTTTTCATGTATCCACGCGTATAGTTTATTATTTTCACTCTCGCTTTTAGATATAATTTGTATTTGAAATTTATATATCTCTATTAGTATAGTTTGTTCTTTTCTCCTTCTTAACTTTCTTTCTGTGTTGTGATTGTGTGAACTTTATTGTACGTTAATAAACGCAAAGTGTGACGGACAATAAATCTTTAATTTCCACACGCACCCTGCACACTACTACACTTGGTTTCCAAATAAACTATGCAAAATCAACCCTAGTGCCTCAGAAGTGTATAACGTACCTCGGAATAGTCTGGAACCCCTGGACAAATCAAAAGTACCTCCTAGCAGAAAAATCTGCTGCTATAGACAAGAAAGTGTCTCGAGTATTACAGAACGGTACAGTCACACTAAAGGAACTTCAAAGTTTAGTGGGGCTATTAAATTTTGCAAGCTTTGTCGTTCCACGGGGAAGACTATATCACCGGGTCGCTCTAATGTTTCTAAACACCTTGCCCGTACATATAATATCGAAGGCGTATGTTTGTCCAGAGCAAATGTTGAAGGAAATGAGCTGGTGGCTTCAAAATTGCAGACAACCGTCGTCAGTACATCTGCCTCCACCAAGTCATTTCCTAGCAACAGATGCCTCGGACATAGCATGGGGGGCGCAGCTAAACAATCTTCCTATGATGGGGACATGGACACCCGAGGAACAGTATGCACATTGCAATTTAAAAGAAATGCTAGCTATATTAAAAGTCCTCGAAATACACGCACAAAGCATGACACACAGCTCTCTTTTAATACAGTCCGACAGTCGGACGGCGGTAGCTTATCTCCGCAACAAAGGCGGGACGAAGTCTCAATCTCTTATGCACGTGACGTATCAGATTCTTCGTATCCTGGACAATCACCAGATACATTTCAGAATACATCACATACCAGGTCCCTTGAACAATCAAGCCGATTGTCTATCCAGGCATCGCCGACCCCCGGAATGGCATCTACTTCCGGAATGCACGGAAATGATATTTGCCAAGATGGGAACACCGGTGATCGATTTGTTCGCATCCAAGACAGCTCGGGTAGTAACAAATTATGCTACTCTAGACCTGAACGATCACAATGCAATGTTCCACGATGCGTTCAGCGTGACATGGAACTTTCCGCTGGCGTGGGTCTTTCCACCGCCTTTCCTCATGCCTCGTGTGCTGATGCACCTCAATCGAGCCTCAGGAGTATATCTGATTGTAGCTCCTCTTTGGGAGAAAGTCTTCTGGAAAGCGGATCTCAGAAGCCGAGCTATTGCCAGTCCATTCACATTGAGGAATCTGAATCGGGTTCTAGTAGATACGTCAACGGGATTACCACCGCCCAAGATTCAGGACATGAACCTACAAATATGGAAATGTGGGGGTGGTCTGAAAAATTAAAATCATGGGCGGTTGAGCAATTATCACTACTTAAATCTTCCTGGCGACCATCCACCTGGAAAACATATAAAGTGGCTTGGAATCGGTGGCTAAGTTGGGCAGGGCAACATAACATAAATCCATTGACACCTAACGGTTCACAATTGGCGCAATTTTTGGCAGATCTGTCTTTAAATAATAAGTTGTCCTACAATACTATTCTCCTTCATAAGTCAGTTGTTTCCACACTCTGTAACACAGATTTGTCCGGTAAGTTGAGTAATGATGTGCTTGTTAAACACATTTTGAAGTCAATATCTTTGAAACACCCAAAATCCCCGAAGCCGCCTGTTTGGGATATTGATGTTCTCATTGAACATATGGGTAGTTCCGTAATTCCTAATAATATTTTTAAAACAGTTCGTCATACGGCCGCATTATTAGCACTTTGTTCTGGTCGTAGGATCCACGATTTAACGTTGTTAAGCTGTGATAATGAACACTGTGTAGTGAATAATGATTACATTGTCTTATGGCCTCGATTTGGGTCAAAAACAGATTGCAATAACTATAGACAATCTGGTTGGAAGCTCTTGTCCAACCCTCAAAATCACAACTTGGATCCAACACACTGGGTCAATGAGACTATATCGATTCTGAGCGAAAGGCGAGCTAACAATCTATTTGTGACCTTACGAGGACCTCCGCGTCCTGCCTCCAGGACAGTCATTGCTGGATGGATTAAGTCACTGATGAAAGATGCAGGAATAACAGCTACCCCGGGTAGCATACGTTCGGCAGTAGCGTCTAAAAACTGGATCAACAATTTCCCTCTTGACGATATTTTAGCAAGAGGAAATTGGAGATCAGCTAAGACTTTCCAGAAATTTTATCGTAGAGAGGTTATGGTTTCTTTGGGTAGCAATCCCAATATCTCCACCGTTTTCAATCCAATTAATTAAATATTAAAAATATGATTCGTTTTTGTTATCATTAATTTATTATACAATAATGATTATTTTGCTAGTAATCGAATATGGTTTATTTTGTTTTAATTTATAATTTTAAAGATTGTTATTATATAATTGTATATTCATTATAAATTATTTGTTGACAATAAGGTCATATCAAGAAATAAGTTTAATTCATAAATGGTTCACCTCCATCGCGCGCATAATCCTGAGGTTGCTCCTGTCGGGCCGGTTGGCGACCGGGCGAGAGGCCTCGACAGGCGGCCTTAGGGGGGTCCGGGCGTCCCCGCAGTCTCCGCCCTAGTTTTTCCTACCGCGCAGCGGCACTGTGACTTCTGATGGGGCTGGCTGGTGCCTCGCGTAACTGCCATTCTTTGCCTGTTCTTCCTTCTTGCCTTATAAAAAATTACCATGAATAAAAGAAACAGAAAGTTGAGGAATCAACAGCGGATGCACGGCCTCTCGCTTAAAGTGCACCTCACTAATATTCGAGGATTGCACTCAAATCTCGTCCCAGTCCACCACCATCTTGAGACTGCTAGGCCGCATCTCCTCTTGCTTACGGAGACCCAAATTACAACCCCCGCTGATACATCTTACCTACACTACCCAGGATATGTCCTGGAGCACAATTTCCGCACAAAGGCAGGTGTTTGTCTCTATGTGCGTGATGACATCTGCTGTAAGCGCATCCGTAACTTGGAAAATCCCTCTTTTTCCACAATCTGGGTGTATGTGAACTCTGGCACTGAGCAGACGGTCTATGCTGGTGTTTACCGTTCGCATAGCGGTGACCAGGAGACCTCGCGGCTGTTTCAACACCTAAGTGAGGCGGCTGATGTGGCTCAACAAAGGTATCCTACTGCGCAAATTGTTTTTATGGGTGACTTTAATGCTCACCATGAGCAGTGGCTGTTTCCGTTTAGAGATACGGACCACGCTGGTAGAGAGGCGTACAAGTTTGCCTTGTCCTTGAACCTCTCCCAGTTGGTTGACCAGGCTACTCGGGTTCCCGACGTTGAAAACCACACAGCCAATTGCCTGGACCTTCTGCTGACGACCGAACCAGACCGGTATCATGTGTCTGTTTCAGCCCCTCTGGGAAGCTCTGACCACTGTCTGGTGAGGTCTGTCCTGACTTGTCCTCCGTCCGACCCCAGCCCCAGAGGCACTAGACGGGTATGGAGGTACAAATCAGCAGATTGGGATGAGATGCGACACTTTTTTGCGTCTTTCCCCTGGCTGCAAGTATGCTTATCCTCTGGCGATCCGTCGAGCTGTGCAAACGCTATTGCTGAGGTCATCGGTGTAGCGATGGAATATTATATTCCGTTTTCAAACCGAACCTCTGGCATCAAGTCTGAGCCATGGTTCAATGCTGACTGTTTGAAAGCTGAAGCTATCAAACAGTCAGCATACCAGGCGTGGGCTGACGCTCGTAGTCGCAAAGCTCCGAATACGCGCATAAAGAAGAAAGCTTTTAACTCTGCGGCCAAGTCCTGCAAAAAGCTGATTAAGAAGGCTCGCTTCGACCACATAGGCCGAGTGGGGACCAAACTTGCTTCGTACCCAACTGGTAGTAAAGCCTTTTGGTCTCTGGCCAAGAGCGTTGAAGCAAACTTCTGCCGCTCCTCACTTCCCCCTTTGCAGAAACCAGATGGAACACTGGCGCATACAGCAATAGAAAAAGCCAATTTACTTGCTTCTCTATTTGCTGAAAACTCACGTCTGGATGCGAGCTCTCAAACACCACCTCAGTTATCTCCTCGTGGATGTAAAATGCATGAAGTTCGCATTCACCAAAAGGAGGTTCTCAAAACTCTACGCAACCTTGATGTCAATAAAGCCAGTGGTCCTGACGATATTCCTGCGATTGTCTTACGGAATTGCGCAGCTGAGCTGTCTCCTGTTCTGACGCGTCTGTATCGTCTGTCTTTTCGGTCCGGAATCGTACCCAAAGCGTGGAAGCTTGCCAATGTACAACCTGTACCCAAGAAGGGTAGTCGTGCCGACCCTAAAAACTACCGCCCAATCGCGATCACTTCCATTCTCTGTAAAGTGATGGAACGTGTTATTAACAAGAGACTGCTGGCGTACCTTGAAGACAATGATCTCCTCAGTGACCGACAATACGGATTTCGCCAGCGTCGGTCTACTGGGGGTCTTCTTGTGTATGCCACGCATATTTGGGGTGAGGCTCTTGAGAGGTTCGGTGAAGCACTTGGTGTCTCACTTGACATTTCAAAGGCCTTCGACAGAGTTTGGCATGATGGTCTTTTGGCGAAGCTTCCCGCGTACGGTATCCCCATTGGCCTTTGTAATTGGATTGCCGATTTCCTGAGGGAACGGTCTATTCGAGTAGTTGTTGACGGCTGCTCGTCTGACCTATTAGCAATTAATGCTGGCGTACCTCAGGGATCTGTTCTTTCAGCAACTCTTTTTCTGCTTCAAATAGATGATCTGCTTAAACCCGGTACCTTTGGGTATGCTGATGATAGCACAGTTGCTGAAAGATATTTTTCTAGTTCGAGGGCTAAAAAACCGGAAATCGACGATCTCAGAGAGGCAATGGTGCACCGTACCAATCGTGCCTTGCAGGCCGTCTCCGATTGGGGTGATGCCAACCGTGTCAGCTTCAATGCCTCTAAGACTCAGGCGTGTCTGTTCAGTGAAAAAAAGAGCCCGTTCAACTTGGCTCCTACTTTTCGTGGTGTGCCTGTTCCTGTGACCGACCATCTCGAGCTTCTTGGTATCGACCTCTCTTCCAACCTTAACTTCGGTAGCTATATCGAGACCAGGGCTAAGACTGCTTCCAAAAAACTGGGTATCCTCTCCAAGGTTCAACGATATTTTACCTCGTGTCAGTTGCTGAATCTTTATACAGCCCAAGTCCGTTCATGTATGGAGTACTGCTCCCATTTGTGGGATGGATCTGCCCGTTATCAGCTCGAGGCCTTGGAAGCTATCGACAGGCGTGCCAGGAGACTCATTGGTGACGACACACTTTCGACCAGACTTCAGAGCCTCGAACACCGCCGACTGATAGCGAGTTTGTGTGTTTTCTACAGGCTACACTTCGGGGAGTGTGCTCAGGAATTAAATCATTTAATTCCCCCTGCACCATTTCGAAATCGGACGACACGGCGTGGGGAGCGATTCCATCCGTATGTGGTCGATATTCCTGCTCACCGCACCTGTCGATTTGCCTCCACTTTTATAATGCGAACCGCCAAGGTATGGAACTCCCTCCCCGCGTCTATGTTTCCCGATTCATACAATTTAGGGATTTTCAAGGCAAGAGTGAACGGGCATTTTTTGAGTTTGCGTGTACCACCCTAGACCTCATCACTGCTTAACACCAGGCAGGATTGTGGTCAAACGCACTCAAATTTTTTCTAAAAAAAAAAAAAAAAACCTACAATAATTGGTGTTTACTTTGTGTTTCTTTACTTTAAAACTGTTCGTTTTCGATAATAAATAAATTTTCATGTTAGTACAAAATATTGGTTTTATTTTACTTTCGCACATAGTATTTACATTTTAATTAATCTGGTCACAATGGCGTTTCTTTCTTCCACCAGGCGATAACAAACAGGTCTCAATAGTATAAGCTTCTAATAAACGGTCAAGTGGTTTAATAGAAGCGTTTTACCTGAAATAAAACGCATATTAAACTACTTACCTTTATTAGAAGCTTAGTTTTTATTTCTGCCTGGTGTTTATTTCGACACAATGATTACCGAAGGGGCTGCTGGCTATCCCTACCAGCACCCCCCCCCACGCCTAGTGGAATGAAAGGGATGTGCGAAAGAGACGGCTATATAGGGTAGAAAGAGATGAAATACTGCAACCGGAAATGAAGTGCCTATCTCCAATGGTATAAGCTTCTAATAAAGGTAAGTAGTTTAATATGCGTTTTATTTCAGGTAAAACGCTTCTATTTAAGTACATTGTATAATATGTTTTCAAAAGCAACATTACGAAATTAAATATTATTTTGATATTATGTAATTAAATTAGGTATGTTTTTTTTTATCTCCATAACATTATTAAGAAACTTTAATTGTGGAAAGAAACTCATTATTTTAATTCATTTTACAAAAAAAAATTGAATACTAGTTAATAAATTTTAATACGTCCCACCACTATAATACTAATAAACCAATAAATTAACTGAAAATAAAATAAGTAAATAGTATTTTTTTTTGTATCACACCGTGTGGGCGCCACATAGTACGGTTGGACTGGAGCAGGTAATGCGCCTCTGCGCTGCCAATGCATTGCCTGCTGAGACTAGACAGTCACACTCATAAATTAATGGAACAATATTAGGTATGAGGGAATTATACTTATATATTTTACATTTACAATTATATTGTGTTTAAATAATGATACAAAGTTAGGTTGTTGACCAGGTTCTCTAGACTGTCCCCCTGTCACTTTTGTCCATCATTTTAATTACTTAAGGGTGGACAGTTTCAATAACGCGACAAGGTGCTAAAGTGATTTAACATATTATGTCGTGCACTTGGCTTTTTAGCCTACGAATTATAATAAAAACCGGAACGTATTCAAGCTGGAATATATTTATTATTTTATAATTTATTTGCCTCTTTACCTTTATTATTAGGTATTTTATATTTATTTAATTTAATCAATAATAGAAACTTTATTTTTTATATTTATTTTACATAATATATATATTTATTATATTTATGTATATTATACCTCGCTTGTTTTTGGTAAAAATACCAATATATTTTGTGTATTTATGAATGACAGAAACAAACAAAAATGATATGGTAAAGAAAGAAAGAAAGAAAATACATTTATTTTGTACAGCACATGAGACACAAGATAACAACAGCATTTTACACATCCAAAGAGACAGAAACATTCACACAAAACAGTTACACATTAAAACAAAAATACAAGTACGTAGTCAATGAAAAGTCTTTATGTGCCTCACAGCCGCACAGAAAAGGGGTAAAATTCAGCATGATGCCAGATAGCTTCGAAAAACCTATATGGCGCTGATTTTCATTTGACCCCGTTTCCTTAATTTTATGGTAGAAGTATTATTGAAGCTTGTACTCTGGTTTTAGGGACTTTGGCGGCAAGTATTGCCGAAGCATTTAGTTTTTGTCACTACAGTGATACTGTTTTGAATTCCGCACGTATTGTTCATTGCTACTTTATAGTAGCCGTTGTTACCACACTCAGTTGCACACCAGTTGCGCACGATGAAGTAAGGGCCTTCTTCGCCAACATAACTGTAACCGACTATCAAAACTTCATGGTTTGCTCCTTTTATATTATTATTGCTGCAAGAAAAAAATATGAAATTATTGTTTGCACATTGTTGTGCAATACCCATCTCTTTTTAGGGTTCCGTAGAACTACAAGGAACCCTTATAGTTTCGCTATGTCCGTCTGTCTGTCCGTCTGTCCGCGGTCTAGCGCCTAGATGCTTAATGCTAGAAAGCTGGTATTAATTTGGTATACGTATACACATATTATCAATGCTAACAAAGTGCTGGAACAAAATTTTGAAAAATATTTCCTTTGGGGTGCCTCCCCTACATGTAAAGTGGAAATGAAAATTATTTTTCGCGCCCACCATATGTGGCATTATCCTTAGATAGGTCTTTTTAAAATATTGAGGGTGTGGGAAGATCATTTTTCGATACAATGATCCATTTCGAAATTATTTACATAAATCATGTCAATTTTCGTTTTGCACGCCACCCAGGAGGTCCCGGGTTCGATCCCCGGTCGAGTCATGATGGAAAACGAACTTTTTCTGATTGGCCTCGGGTCTTGGATGTTTATCTATATATGTATTTGTCATAAAATATAATATCGTTGAGTTAGTATCCCATAACACAAGTTTCGAACTTACTTTGGGGCTAGCTCAATCTGTATGAATTGTCCCTATATATATTTATATTTATTTATTTATCTCCGAAAGTCTTGTGTTTAGAAATTGGAAAAAAAAACATGGTAGTAAGAAAGAAGAAAGAAAGAAAGAAAGAGAATACATTTAGTCCATATGCTGAACCTTCAATGAAAACTATAACGGTAGGCTCTACTAGTTACCGAGTAATAGCCGACGAACTTATAAGATAAAATTGCCCGGGACCTCCTTCGATCTCCGTTCGGGTCATGCATGCATGATGAAAAACGAACTTTTTCTGATTGGCCTCGGGTCTTGGATGTTCATCTATATATGTATTTGTTATAAAAAATAATATCGTTGAGTTAGTATCCCATAACACAAGTTTCGAATTTACTTTGCTAGCTCAATCTGTATGAATTGTCCCTATATAAATAAACAAATACCTAATCTATAATATAACAAAAGTGTAAAAAAGTTTGTCTGTACATTGAATATATTTCCAAAAAAATTGTTTAGGGTGATGAAGAATAAGCAATAGAACAAGAATTTCAAAAAAATTTGTCCGTCTGTTTGTATGTTTGTATGTATGTTTGTACACGCTAATCTCAGAAACGGCTGAACCGATTTGGATGCGGTTTTCACTAATATGTAGCGATTTGCTCAACTTAACATTTAGTGTATGTTTCTTTTCAAAATTCTTACGGGAACGGGAATAACGGGACTAAACGTGTAAATCACTGACTACTGAAGGGATTATAATGAAATTTGGTTCACAAGTAGAATTTAATCTGGAGTAACAAATAGGGTATTTTTATCCCGAAATTCCCACAGGAGCGGGAATAATGAGACTGAACGTGTAAATCACTGAATCATTACGTGTTCTGAAACTGCAAGTGCTAAAAGTTTCCAATATTGCATGGAGATTCTTTTCTTTTTGCGAAATTCCCATGGGAAAGGGAATAATGGCACTGCACGTGTGTTACCCGGGACGCTCAATCTAGCTGAAAGATTCTAACATCTATGTATATAAAATTGAAAGTCTTGACTGACTGACTGACTTAACTATATATATTATGAACGCACAGCCCAAACCGGTGGGTCTAGAGATTCCGAATTTAGACTGTAGGTTCCTTACGACCAGGAGCGGCTTTACCTTAAGTGCGCTCGTGCACTGAACTACCAGATTTTAATAGGTTCAGAAAAAAAAATGCTTTATAATCCGATTGACTATCTATTCAATATTAACGAAATTGTTACAAAACAATTTCAACTCTCGGCTAAAGTATTAAGTATTATTTTCGCTTGTAAAGACAATTCGCCGTGCGCTAGGCCGTGCGCTAGGCCACGCGCACGGCGAATACTCATACAACGTCTATGAAATACGAGCTAAAACGCCTGGCGCGTGAGACAGAGATAGTGCAATAGAAAATGTATGGCAAAATTAGCCAGCTCGCGTGCGCCGCACGCACGAGCCGGAGTTTACCGAGAGCCGGCGAACGAAAACCGACCGCGTCGCGCGTTTGTTTTTGTTATTGTTTACATTGTGATTTGTGATAGAATTATAAATTATAATAAACTAACTTATCGTTTGTGTGTGGGACAGTTGTGTGGACCGGATCGAACCGGACAGGACTGTTTTTTTTTTCTATAGATGAAATTCAAAGTACTGACTGACTGACTGACTGACTTAACTATATATCAACGCACAGCCCAAACCAATGGGTCTAGAGATTCCAAATTTGGACTGTAGGTTCCTTACGACGTCTAGGGGTGTACTAGGAAAGGATTTTTCAAAATTCCCACGGGAAACCGAGATATAAGCAAACGAAGTTGCGAGGGTATATCAAATTTGGCATGTAGGTTCCTTACGACGCGACGTCTAGGGATGTACTAAGAAAGGATTTTTCAAAATTCCCACGGGAAAGCGAGATATACGCAAAAGAAGTTGCGAGGGGACGCACAGCCCAAACCGCTGGGTCTAGACATTCCAAATTTGGCATGCAGGGTCCTTATAAGGCCCGGACCGACCGGACCAGACCGGAACGGATCAGATCTGATCGGTCCGGAAGGAACCGCAACGTACCGGACCGTGCCGGATTTTTTTTCTAAGGAAATAAAATTATGCTAATTGGTATGTAGGTTCCTTATCAGGACTGGACCGATCGGACCGGACCGGACCGACTGAACCTGATCGGACCGGACTATATATAAAATTCCTGACTGACTTAATTATATATCAACGCACAGCCCAAACCGGTGGGTCTAGAGATTCCAAATTTGGACTGTAGGTTCCTTACGACGGCCACGTCTAGGGGTGTACTAAGAAAGGATTTTTCAAAATTCCCACGGGAAAGCGAGATATACGCAAACGAAGTTGCGAGGGGACCACAGCCCAGACCGCCGGGTCTAGAGATACCAAATTTGGCATGTAGGGTCTTTATAAGGTCCGGACCGACCGGACCGGATCGGACCGGACCGGACCGGAACGGATCAGACCTGATCGGTCCGGAAGGAACCGCACCGTACCGGACCGGACTGAACCGGACCGGACCGTTTTTTTTTTCAATGATAAAATTCAAAGTCCTGACTGACTGACTTAACTATTGATCAACAACGCACAGCCTAAACCGATGGGTCTAGAGATTCCAAATTTGGACTGTAGGTTCCTTACGACGTCTAGGGGTGTACTAAGAAAGGATTTTTCAAAATTCCCACGGGAAAGCGAGATATACGCAAACGAAGTTGCGAGGAGACGCACAGCCCAAACCGCTGGGTCTAGAGATTCCAAATTTGGAATGTAGGGTCCTTATAAGGTCCGGACCGACCAGAACGGCCCGTCCCGGACCGGAACGAGTCAGATCTGATCGGTCCATAAGGAACCGCACCGTACCGGGCCGTGCCGGACCGGACCGAACCGGACCGGACCGGATTTTTTTTCTGAAGAAATATATGCTCATTGGTATGTAGGTTCCTTATCAGGACTGGACCGACCGGACCGGACCGGACCGACAGGACCTGATCGGACCGGACTATATATATAAAATTCAAAGTCCTGACTGACTTAACTATGTATCAACACACAGCCCAAACCGGTGGGTCTAGAGATTCCAAATTTGGACTGTAGGTTCCTTACGACGGCGACATCTAGGGGTGTACTAAGAAAGGATATTTCAAAGTTCCCACTGGAAATCGAGATATACGCAAACGAAGTTGCGAGGGGACGCACAGCCTAAACCGCTGGGTCTAGAGATTCCAAATTTTTCATGTAGGGTCCTTACAAGGACTGGACCGACCGTACCGGACCGGAACGGTTTTTTTTCTGAAGAGAAATATGCTAATTGCCATGTAGGTTCCTTATCAGGACCGGACCGGACCGACCGGACCTGATCGGATCGGATCGGATGAAACCGTACCGTACCGGGCCGTGCCGGACCGGAATTTGTTTCTGAAGACAAATATGCTAATTGTTACTAGGCCACGCGGGCGAAGCCGCGGGCAGAAGCTAGTACTTACATAAAATTATACAAATCATACATACATACATACATAATATATCTCATACATAATATAAATATAAAGATATTAGATGGGGTAAATGTTTTAACAGATCTTCCCTCTCTACGCCCTTTCTAATATACTAGCAGACCACCCCGGCTTCGCGCGGGCTTTACAAAGGATCCCATTTTTTTTAAAATATAATATAGCCTATGTTACCTATGTAATGTACCTTCCCAACGGTGAAATAGTTTTTGAAATCGGTCCAGTAGTTTTTAAGTTTATTCATTACAAACACACACACACACACACACACCCACACACACACACAAAAATACAAATCTTTCCTCTTTATAATACCTATTAGTATAGAAGTATAGATGAAAAGAAAATCACGAGTTGCATGCCTGTATTGGGTGGGCTTATTAGCAATCTTTTCAAGACAATCTAGGTCTAGGTAAAGAAAGAAATTAATTTGAAATGTTTGTGGAGTGGTAGAGCAATTATTATGAAATGGTCTTGCTCGACCGGGGGAGTACCACCCTCTCACAGAATATCGACGTGAAGCAGTAACCAATGCGTTTCGTTCAGTGAGTGAGAGATCCGGAAGCCCAACGCCTTCCCCATCCCCTCTTTCCCTGTTCTTCTTTCCCGTCCCTTCCTCCTTCCTTTCCTCCAACCTCCTTGGTGGACAACGCATTAGTAACGCCCCTGGTGTTACTGATGTTCATAGGCGGCGGTGACCGCTTCCCATCAGGTGGCCCGCTTGCTTTAACCGTGAAATAAATTCACCAGTAACATTGAAAATAGTTTTTTTTTCAACAATCTGTGCACAAGGGTATTGACTACTACCTATTACTACCTCGCTGTCCGTCCGTCTGTCTGTTCTTCTTTACAGCCAGTTGTTCTTAGCACAAATCTGCCGTCTGAACTGGAAGAAAATGTGACGATTCTAAAGAGCTTGTATTAGGCCTATTTTAATAAAAATCTTTGATTTTGATTCTGTCACTAGGTAGTATCTGATTCACCGTGATATCTAGACTTTCGAAATGTTATTTTTTTTCAACAGTCTGTGCCCAAAGGGTACCATACCATCGCAACCCTATTACTGACTCCGCTATCCTTCTATCCGTCTGGCCATCCCTCTATCTGTCTCACCATTCTATATCTCATTCACCGTGATTTTTTTTCAGCAATCTGTGCCCATATACCATACCATCGGAACCCTATCTAAGACTTCGCTCTCCTTCTATCCGTCTGGCCATCTCTTTATCTGTCTGGCTGACTGTCTGTATCACCATTCTATATCTCATTCACCGTGATTTTTTTTGTTCAACAATCTGTGCCCAGAGTACACTGGTTACTACTTGTACTATTTAAATGTCATTATGGTAGGTACCTACTTTCGGTGTCCCAATTGTGTCCTCATTGTTGACAATTTAAACTGAACACTACAATATCATCTACCGACGTATTTATACGTCTGTGGCAAGCGTTATATATATTTTTCTTTTTCTGTTTTAAATAATACAATAAAATGAGTGCCATGGCGTTTGCTTGTGTGTTTGACGCTTCCTGGTAAGTAGACAATTATTTTGTTGAAACGAATTTGAAATCTTTATAACACAACTAGCGCCCCCGGCTTCTCATGCGTGTTATTATGGATCCATATTGTTTTTTTATAATAAAATATAGCCTACGTCAACTGTTACAAATGAAAATACAAGTGTTTATGTAATATTTTACAATACAATACTCTTTATTGCACCATTAAAATACAAACATACAGTGAGAATAAACAATGTAGTGAAGTACAAATGGAGGTCTTATCGCAAAAGTAATCTCTTCCAGGCAACCTATCAGAAGTGGAAAAAAAGAAAGAGACGGGATATGTGGCGCCGATATAAAACAAAATTATTCTAATAGAAAAATTACCTAATAAATATCTATCTATCCAAATTTGGAATGTAGGTTCCTTACGACGTCTAAGGGTGTACTAAGAAAGGATTTTTCAAAATTCCCACAGGAAAGCGAGATATACGCAAACGAAGTTGCCAGGGTATATCAACGCACAGCCCAAACCGCTGGGTCTACAGATTCCAAATTTGGAATGTAGGTTCCTCACGACGTCTATTAGGGGTGTACTAAGAAAGGATTTTTCAAAATTTCCACAGTAAAGTGAGATATCCGCAAAAGAAGTTGCCAGGGTATATCAACGCACAGCCCAAACCGCTGGGTCTAGAGATTCCAAATTTGAAATGTAGGTTCCTCACAACGTCTAGGGGTGTACTAAGAAATGATTTTTCTAAATTCCCACAGGAAAGCGAGTTATACGCAAACGAAGTTGCCAGGGTATATCAACGCACAGCCCTAACCGCTGGGTCTACAGATTCCAAATTTGGAATGTAGGTTCCTCACGACGTCTAGGAGTGTACTAAGAAAGGATTTTAAAGCGAGATATACGCAAACGAAGTTGCGAGTATTTTACTAGTAATAAATATATCAATATATTTTATTTATTTATTTATATTGAACTCCACTGAAGGTAAGCAAAGCATTGCAAACACGGAAGCCTACCCGACCCGTGGCCCGACACGTACTTGGCCAGTTTTTTTTGCCTATCTCCAGATGATCCCATGTTTTGTTTATAATCCGTAAAATTTACTAAACGCATGTCCCACCACTTAGGGACCATCTCCATGAGCTAGAGATTCGCGTCTTCGCTTCTTTCGGGCTTCAGCTAACCCCAACCGAATCCAGACCATTGCCCTTTACCAGTAAGACATTTAATAAATAAAATGGTACTTACCAGTTACTGGCACTTGTAATAACAGAATTTGTGTAATAAGGCCATTCATTTGCATCGACTCTTGCGATGATATGACGGTATGTATCTATAAGGTACGTCATTTCTCTTTCAGTTGCATTGCTAAAAATAAAATAAAATAATGCAGTGGAATTTTAACCAAATATGTTTAACACAATGTAATTAATAATTATATAATATTACTACGCTACGTCCAGGACTATCAGATGACCCGCAAACTCGTTTGCCAACCTCTTCCATGAAAAATCATCAACTTACTTCACATGAATGCACTCCTCAAATTTCACGCCGTCGTCTTTAAGCTCTTCGGTGGCTCTACACGTTTCAGAAATGTCGTCCAGATTATAGGGAGTGTAGTCTATCTCTCGGTGCAGCTTTTGTCCCGTATTTTTCAATGTCCCTAATATTTGTATAGAGTTCGATCCGAATTTGCACACATCCTTTGAAGGGTTTGGTCTTCCACATTCTAAAATCTCCTGTGAAATGACCAATTTATTTATAACTATTATTATAGCAAACTGCCGCGGCGCCCCCGCTGGCTTCTCACTAATTTTAGTAAATATTCCCAAATTGTTTTGTAAATGTAATACTTATGTCACCCTGGGGTGATGTTCTTTGCCAACAACGATCAAAGAGTTTTGGAAATCGGTCTATTAGTTTCAGAGCCTATTCAATGCAAACAAACAATCAAATCTTTCCTCTTTAAAATATTAGTATCGACTAGCGGCCTGTCCCGGCTTCGCACGGGTATGGAATATTATTGTTTTAGTAAGGATCCCTATTTGCCTGATACTTCGCACTGTGTTTAACTATTAGCAATTTGAGGTACACTTTTTGTGACAAAATCTTTTCTTCTACTACTTTCCCTCAACTGCATGGCAACCAGATATTGTCTCTTAACAGATGTAGGTAGAAGAGATAGGGCACAGCAGATAATCCGCTCCGCATCTTTCGCAGCCCGTCTGGGGAAGGACCTCCACCTTAAGATCGTAGCCAAATATTAATAAAAAGCAGTGGTCTCGGCCATGTTGTGTTCCTATGGTAAGTAAGGTCTCCAGAGCTCCACTTTTTACAGGGTCGGCAACGCGCGAGTCCTACCCCTGGTATTGCAAGCGTCTAGGTATGTGCTGCGGTGACTTCTTATCATCAGGCGTGCCATATGCTTGTTTTGGCAAAGCTTAGTGGCATTTAAAAAAAGATGTTGTAAACCGCTTATACGAATTTTGAAAGAAACATTATTAATGAGATTTCTTCCGATGGCACACTTCACACAATACAACCATAAAATAATGTCATGTATAAATCTAATAATAAGTACCTGTGCACTAAGCGATATATTAACATCACTGATTCTATTGTTACTAACTTCTATGCCTCCGTGAGTTGATAAGTAGGAACAAATTTGGCAAGGCCTTTGATTCCTGCCTGACGTCCCATCATCCCTGAAAGAATAGCGACATATTGATATACATACATACAGATTCATTATCATCATCATCAGCTCTCATCGACCCACTGCTGGGTATAAGCCACACTGATAAAATACAGACTCTTCTTTTTCTTTTTTAACATTGAAAATGTTTTTTCGATCGCTTCTGTATAGCTCCTAAATTTCGCTCAGAGTGAGACATCGGCCTGGTGTCGTGAATTTTAGAGGCACGTGAATGAGGTCTCAAAAGATTCATCTCGGCGAGGTCTATAAAACAGTGCAAAAATTTATTGGAAAAATCCAAAATCTGTTTAGAAAAATGGGAAAATGACGAAAAATTACGCTTTTTTTTTGGGTGTTTTCTCATGAAATCCTTACTAATATTATAAATGAGAAAGTGACTTTCTTTGTTTGTTTGTTATTTCTTCACAGCTTGACTAAGCAGCCGATCATTATGAAAATTTGCATACATATTGTTAGGAATACAGAACCCACCATAGGCTGTCGTTCCAATGGGAAAATATTTTTTCTACTATAGAGGGCGCTGTATCGGCCAACAGGTGGCGCCACAAGTCGCGCTATGGGTTGTTTTGTTGTCAAACGAGACCTAAGTCATAAAATTAACGCGAGCGAAGCCGCGGGCAAAAGCTAGTCGTCTATATTTCGAAAACAAAAAGCGATATCGATAAAATTAAGAAACCCCTCGGGGTAATGAGTCGGGCTACTCGGGCTACATTTAAAAAAAAACCGGGTAAGTACGTGTCGGGCCACGCACAATGTAGGAGTTTTACACAGATTGAGTTAAGAATGATGATGATGATTTTAAATGTTGAAGATTTGAGTAGTCTTGTGTACGAAGAGGTTGAGTCGAAGTACTCACCAAAAAGTTTCTATTTTCGCTTCGTAGTTAGGTGGCACGGTTAAAGTACCATTACAAACTGGAGGCGGCCATTTCTGAAAAATGAATAGTCCGTCTAGTAATAAAATCACTACATAGTATAAAACAAAGTCGCTTTTTCTGTCCCTATGTCCCTATGTCCCTATGTCCCTTTGTATGCTTAAATCTTTAAAACTACGCAACGGATTTTGATGCGGTTTTTTTTAATTGATAGAGTGATTCAAGGGGAAGGTTTTAAAGTATCATACATTCCAAAATTCCCACGGGAAAGCGGGATACACGCAAACGAAGTTGCGCGGGTTTCGCTAGTATTAAATAAATAAAATAAATAAATCAACGAGATGCAGTGATGAGTTTCGTTCGGTGCCTGAAGTCCAATTCCTCCCCTATTGCTTACTTATGCTCGCTCAGACGATACTGAACAAGAGCTTTACCTATCTGACTCCTGCAAAACTACTTTTTTCGAGTTGTTGCAAAATAATTACTTAAAATGGTATTATTATTTTTTTATTACTTTTGTTACTTACCCATTTGTATCAATTAATGTGGGCACGATATTATCAGACCAGTTTGACAATACCGCGCCTTTATATTTTTTGTAAATAGGCAATAATTACTTTTTGTTTAAACGTTGGAAGTTTTTGTTATACGGTATGCGTACCTGAATAAATGTCCTACTAATTACTCAATTTTGTTTCTTTTAATATCAATCAGTTTCCTAATTATATAGGTGCAAGTCCTTAGGGGCTCGGTATTATCCAACTCTCCATACCGATTGAAGTAGTAGCTGAGAATGAATAAACACTCTTGTGCAGGTACTCTAACGTCTTTATACCACTGCTGTGCCTTTACCTGCAAAATCGTGGGCATCTTTCGTGGTTATAATTGAGTTAGAGCACTCTATAACTGTTCAAAATGCAGAAGCCGGAATATGTCGTGTTATTCAATGGCTAAACATAAATTCATTATCTCTAAATATAGATAAAACCAACTATATTCCTTTTTCAATCGGTAACTCTGACGAACCGGGCGAGGATCTAACTGTAACTGCACATATATGTTCTAGTGCTAAGGATTGTGACTGCTTGGTAATTGAAAGAGTAAAGCGTACTAAATACCTTGGTGTTACGCTCGACAACAACCTAACATGGTACCCCCAACGTGCTGTAGTAGCAGCCCGATCGAGGAAACTAATCTGGCTCTTTAAGCACTTACGAAGGGTAGCTGACGTACAATTACTCATATATCTACAAATGTTCAATCTATTATTTTGTACTGTATAACAGACTGGGGCGGTACATTTTGTTGGAAGGTCGTGATGCTGTCCACTTATCTATGATGCATTTGAATTTATATTTTGTTTTACTGTCTTGTCATGTGCGGTGTCATTAGATTTTATATATTTTCTCTATTACAAATAAAACATATTGTTTTCTATATTTTTCATTTCATTTAATTGCTATTGCCACTAGTCCACCCTATCAGTGGTAGCAGAGCGTAGTTGATGAATATCTAGTGGCAAAAATGGAAGAAGCATATTTAAAATAGTAAGTACAAAATGAGAAAATAAAATTTGTAAAGATGAGCTCGACTACCAGAAGCATAGAACCGTTGACAAAATCAAATTACGATACCTGGTGCTTACAAGCACAGGCGATTCTCATAAGGTATGATTTGTGGGAATACGCAAGTGGTGAAAAAACGTTAGCGGTAACTGCGACTGCTGAAGAAAAGAGTGCGTTCCTAAAGGAAGACTTAAAGGCAAGGTCAGAGCTATTTTTACTTATATCTCCACCAGAACTTAAACAAATTAAAGGGTGTAATACATCCAAGGAGGTATGGGACAAACTAAAGTCTGTACATCAAAGTTCAGGGCCGGCAAGAAAGGCTACGCTATTAAAGCAATTAGTATTGAAGAAAATGACTCCACAAGAAGATGTGAGAGATCATCTCAGTAATTTTATGGATGTAGTGGGTAAATTAGAAGACATGGATATCAAAATTCATCCAGAGTTATTAAGCATAATGATGTTGTACAGTTTACCTACAAATTTCGATAGCTTCCGAACGGCAATTGAGTCAAGAGATGTTCTGCCAAGTCCTGACAATTTAAAAATAAAAATCGTAGAGGAATACGAAGCAAGAAGGCAAACCGAAGCGAGTGAACCTCAGACTTCAGAAGCATTCTACACAAAGACAAAGAAAAAGGTACAATTTTGCAAGGATTGCAATAAGAAAGGGCATTCCACAGAAGCTTGTTGGTCAAAGAAGAGACCCAATAACCCCAATAAAACTAAAGGTCAAGAAAAGACATACAACATCTGTTTAACAACAGGAACGTTGAAATGTAAAGGCAATTTATGGTGTCTTGACAGTGGCTGTACGTCACATATGACGGGTGATAAAAGTATACTCCATAACTTAATCCCCGCGACTGACACTCTAAAGCTAGCTTCAGAAAAGCATACGACCGAAGTTAAAGGGAAAGGAAAAGCCGAACTTTATACAAAGGATCGACGCTATAAAATTAGTCTTTCTGACACATTATATGTACCTGATTTGTCGAATAATCTAATTTCTGCAAGCAAAATTACGGATCATGGCTATAAGGTTCTATTTGAAAAGGAACAAGCCAGTGTCACAAAAGACGGGAAAACTGTATTAAAAGCTAACAGAAGAAATGGATTATACTATCTTGAATTTGATGAACCGGAAGAGACAGCTTTCACGCCTAGTGATGAAAGCGAAATTATGAAATGGCACAAGAAATTAGGTCATGTCAATGAAAGAGACATAAAAGAAATGGTTAAAAATAAAATGATGCGAGGACTCGACTTTAAAGAAAAAACTTTAGGTACCTGTGAGACTTGTATCAAAGGAAAAATTTCTATTCTACCATTCCAAAGCCATGGACAAATAATCTCTACCGAAGTGCTCCAGATAATACACAGTGACGTATGTGGCCCATTTGAGAATGAATCAATGGTCGGATCAAAGTATTTCGTAACATTTATTGACGATTATACAAGATACTGCTGTGTATATTTCTTAAAAGAAAAGAGCGAAGTAATCGATAAATTCAAGGAATACAAAAACTATGTTGAACTGTTTCTTAGAAGAAAATTCAAAATCTACAATCTGATAATGGAGGCGAATACAGGTCTAAAGCGTTTGACAAATTCCTTAAAGATAACGGTATAAGCCGAAGACTATCTGCACCTTATACCCCACAGCAAAATGGCCTGAGTGAAAGAAAAAATCGGTCGCTGATGGATAAAGCCAGATGTCTGATGCTAGATGCCAATATCCCTGCAAAATTTTGGGCAGAAGCAGTAAACACTGCAAACTATTTGATAAATAGAAGCCCAGCAAGAGCTCTCAAAGGCAATTCCCCATATGAGAAATGGGTACAACGAACACCATCAGGAAATCACCTACACGTGTTCGGAAATAGAGCGTTTGTGATGAACAAAAACCGAAGAGGAAAATTCACAGCCAAAGCCACAGAAGGAGTATTCTTGGGATATGCGGAGTATACAAAAGGTTTTAGAATCTATATACCTGAAAGGAATGATGTTGTTATCAGCAGAGATGTAAAAGTTATCGAAAAGATGCATTATGGCGGTACTCCTGCTGAGAAACGCGAAGATCTAACTCCAGAACCTGAAAAAGAACAAATTGAAATTGAAATTCCAGAAAAAAGAAACAAAATTAATGAGAACTTACCTTTTCAGGAACCTAACCCCCTTTATTCCAGCTCTAGTCAAGATCCTGTTGATGAACCACCTTCCTCAAGTGGAAGACCACAAAGAGACGTGATACCACCAGCATGGACCAAAGATTATGAGTTAAGTCGCTGCGTGACCATGTTTTCGTCAGAAAATTATGACGACTATGACTGCTCTTTACTCACATACAAAGAAGCTTTGACTGGCACCGACAGACGAAATTGGGAGAAGGCGATACAATCTGAAATGGAATCATTACAGAAAAATATCACCTGGGTATTAGTTGACAAGTCAGAAGCCAAAGGACACAAAATACTGTCGAACAAATGGGTATTTCGGATTAAAGATGACGGTACGTACAAGGCTAGATTAGTCGTACGTGGATGCGAGCAGAAAGGAAACCTGGATTTCGAAGACATTTATAGCCCAGTAGTAAGTCAATCTGCATTAAAAACTTTATTAGCAATTGCCGCATCTAAATCTTACTATTTCATGACATTTGACATCAAGACGGTCTGGGCGCGTTTCGTGCGTCGTCGATTTTTCGTAAACAAGTGAATTAGTCGCGATTGGGGCGTTCCTCTAAATTAAAATAAAAGTGCTATTAACGTTTAGTCGCGTTTCGTGCGCTCTATTAAAAAATAATCTAACTTAAAAAAAATGCCTTCACCGTTTACTCGCGTTTCGGGCGGCCGAGAGTTTTTATCTTCAAAGAGACATAGAGTAAGCTATACGTTTAGACATGACCAGCGCACAATGAAACGAAATCACAAAGTTAAGTACAAATGCAATATTTCTGTTTTCTATACCTACCTTTTTTATTATGGTTTATAAAGTGAAATATTCTTTTAATCTTACAGAAAAATATTATTTTGTTGTATAGGGCATAGTAATGGAATTGTATTGAAAACTATAGTCAAAGCAGATATTGCTTGCTTACAAAAGCACTCGTAAAAGTGCATTAGTTGCTATGACGTCATTTGCTTGGGTCTTACACGGGCGAATACACCGGCCAAACCGGTTTTCTTATCAGTAGACGAATACTGATTCTTGCCAATCGGCGAACAGTGCCATTGCATAGATAGAGAGGCGCGGGGCTTGGACAAACATTGGGATAGTAAGAAAACACAGGTCCCTTTTGACAATGTATGTATTTATTATAATTTCTAGCAAAAATAATCAACAATATAAAATAGTCTAATCAATCAACATTTTTAATAAAATAATCAACATTGTAAAATATAAAACAGGTTAGAATTTTTAACTGCTTACTTTAAAAAAATCAGTCTTTGAAATATTCTTCATAACCTTAGTGAATACACCATAACATATGTGTTTACTATAATTTCTAGTAAAAAAAAAATACAATTTCAAATAGTTATAGCCTAAATTTAAAATATGTATTATAAAATTAGAAAATATGTATTATTAATCAGTCGTTTTTTAAAGTTGACTAATACATTGTAACCCTATATTGAACATGTTGATTATTTTAATAAGAATTTTAATGACTGATTAATAATACCTACATCTATACTAATATTATAAAGAGGTAAAGTTTGTGTATTTGTTAAATTGTAAGGGGTAATCTCGGGATCTACTGAACCGATTTTAAAAATTCTTTAACCAATAGAAAGCCACATTATTGCTGAGTGTCATAGGTTATATAAAAAACCGAAAAATAAAAAGGCTTTTAACATTATGCCCAACGAAGTGGGCACGGGTCAGCTAGTATTTTATAATTTTATAATACATATTTTAAATTTAGGCTATAACTATTTGAAATTGTAATTTTTTTTACTAGAAATTATAGCAAACACATATGTTATGGGGTATTCACTAAGGTTATGAAGAATATTTCAAAGACTGATTTTTTTAAAGTAAGCAGTTAAAAATTATAACCTGTTTTATATTTTACAATGTTGATGCCCTATACAACAAAATAAAAAAAAAAATCTGTAAGATTAAAAGAATATTTCACTTTATAAACCATAATAAAAAAGGTAGGTATAGAAAACAGAAATATTGCATTTGTACTTAACTTTGTGATTTCGTTTCATTGTGCGCTGGTCATGTCTAAACGTATAGCTTACTCTATGTCTCTTTGAAGATAAAAACTCTCGGCCGCCCGAAACGCGAGTAAACGGTGAAGGCATTTTTTTAAGTTAGATTATTTTTTAATAGAGCGCACGAAACGCGACTAAACGTTAATAGCACTTTTATTTTAATTTAGAGGAACGCCCCAATCGCGACTAATTCACTTGTTTACGAAAAATCGACGACGCACGAACCGCGCCCAGACCGTCGACAGCTTTCTTATACGGAGAGCTAGCAGATGAAGTTTACATTAAATTACCTGTTGGCTATGAGACTGACTGCAATACTACTGAAGTAGTTTGCCGTTTAAAAAAATCGTTGTACGGATTAAGACAAGCTCCATTTACATGGAACAAAACTTTTACCCAAGCGATGTTTGATTTGGGATTCAAGACAATCAAAACAGATCGATGCGTTTTCATAAACGAAGATAAGTCAATAATAATCGGACTATTCGTTGATGACGGACTTGTCATAGGAAAAGACAAGAAAAAGATCGAAGTTATTTTGAAGAAACTTGAAACCAAATTTGAAATGAAAAGGAACGAAAATCCTAGTACTTATCTGGGTATGGAAATAAAAAACTCAAAAGAAGGTATAATTCTTACGCAGAGATCATACATAAATGACGTACTGGAAAAATACAACATGAAAAATGCCAAACCTTGTGACACACCCGCAAGTAGCGATTCAAAGTCGATACAGGAAACTGCCCAGGAGAAGGAATATCCCTTTAGGGAAGCAGTGGGAAGTTTACTGTACTTGTCTACTAGAACTAGACCAGATATCGCACAAGCGGTCAATCTAGTTAGCAGGAAGGTCGAGAACCCCACTAGAGAAGACGTCACAAAAGTCAAGAAAATATTCAAATATTTGGTGGGAACCAAAGAGAAAGGTATTTTGTTCAAACGAAACAAACCGATAGAGAACATCGATGCTTACAGCGACTCGGATTATGCTGGAGACCCATTGACGCGAAGAAGCACTTCTGGCTCCGTGCTAATGATAGCCGATGGACCAATATCATGGGCATCCAAGAGGCAGCCTATAGTAGCGCTATCGTCGACTGAAGCCGAGTACATAGCCGCAGCAGACTGTTGCAAAGAGGCATTGTATCTTAAATCTCTATTACAAGAAATAACCGGTTTGGACATAAAAATAAATTTGCATGTTGATAATCAAAGTTCGATTCAACTTGTGAAGTCTGGATCCTTCAACAAAAGGTCGAAGCACATAGACGTGCGGTACCATTTTATACATGAACACTTCGTGCATGGATTAATAAATATCAGCTACTGTCCCACAGAAACTCAGTTAGCTGACGTAATGACAAAAGCATTGTCAAAAGTAAAGTTTGAAAGACACAGGAGAAGGTGTTGGAAGGTCGTGATGCTGTCCACTTATCTATGATGCATTTGAATTTATATTTTGTTTTACTGTCTTGTCATGTGCGGTGTCATTAGATTTTATATATTTTCTCTATTACAAATAAAACATATTGTTTTCTATATTTTTCATTTCATTTAATTGCTATTGCCACTAGTCCACCCTATCACATTTAAGGGGCTCCAATGACCGTGAGGATTCGACCTCAAAGTAACGATACTTCACCCCTTCACCCCGCTTTAATATTACGTTAAATGCCAAAAACTTGACATCTATTGATCATTTTGTAGTACTAAGTTTTGATAAAAACCTTGCCTTTTTCACCACTGGCTGGGCTGGCAATGACGCGGCGGTAGTATTAACGACATCTAGTTGAGTAACCAATTATTAAAATATTTGAACACTTTCCATAGACCTCTAGAACTAAACAATATCAGTTGACACTTTTAAAATGTTATGTGAATTATGATAGAACTAAATATATGTATATTAAAAACAAATCTTAACATTGCAAATGAAATTTTGCAGGCGATGTATGTTAAGTCGTATTTGGTTGGTTACACAAAATTATTTAACAAAACCCGTTTTTTTGCTCTAGTTGTAGATCAAAATATGGATTAGACAGAAAAGTTTACTATTTTTCTCTGATTCACATGCAATGAAAAAGGTCATTTTGATACAACTCGTGTTGTACCGGTTTTCACAGGACACACACATTTTTTTGAAATATTGATCAGCTGGATTTTACTATCGATACAGTACCAATATAGTTATTTTAAAAAAAACTGTCTGTACGTCTCCGTGTTTATACCGTACCAGGCAAAAACCACTGAATTTGAAGAATGAATTTTGATGAAATTAAAAACACGGAGATCTCGAGTCAACAACATTTAGAGTGCTTTTTATCCCAGAAATATTTAGGGTTCGTAAAATTAGAAAAACAAAACTCCACGCGGGCAAAGCTGCAGGCGCCCACTAGTATGGTATGAAAGGCACTATGATATACAATATGGTACTACACAGACAATATGGTATTTTAACATTACTGTCGTTATATATATTAGAAGCGGCATCACTCGTAATGAGAAATATTGATGACTTTGACACATTCCGTAGTGTGAGATTAAACAAAAGTTACAAGCACAAAAAAGTAGGACCTCCAAATATAATAAAACTGTATTCTGCCTGTCTTTAAAAATTTACAACAAGGTACCTAACTGTATCAAAGAAAACAGAAAAATTGATATGTTTAGAGCTTCATTTAAGAAATTCCTTGTCTCTAAAGCATACTACTCCATTGAAGGATATCTTAATGACCAAATTGTATAATTTCTATTTGTATAATTTTGTTTTAATATCATTATAAATTTTATATACAATACTTAATTAAATATTTAAATTTTAATACTAAAAATATGTAATATTTTTTTAATGAATAATTTAATGCCACTGTTCTATTTTGCACGCCAAATATCTTGGCAAAATATGTGAAACATTTATTTCTTTTTTTTAACACCTTGTTTCAACCATATTATATGCAAATAAATATATTCTATTCTATTCTATGAGTCAAATAAATGACGTAATCTAGATCATAATTTTATTTGCGACATACAATACATAGTTAAATTTCGCCATATCTCTTAATGTTTACCAGGTTCAAACCTTAATTGGTGCTCATGTTTTTTATTTGATTTTTTATAATTTCCGAAAACAATTTCTATAGTTTCCCATAGTAACCATAAAAATCACTTAAACAAAACTTATACTTAGTTTTTACTGTGGCTCTCATTGTATTTACTTGAAACTTCAACCTAAGTGTATTACTAAAAAAACACCAAAAGTTTAGCGGCCACAGAAAACAAGATATATTACATATTTTCGATTTTATTTTTTTACAGACTTATTTAAAGATTTTCGGATTCAATTTCTACATCGATTTCTCAAAATGCTGCTTTAACATCAAGTAATAAGTACCATTTAAAAAATCTGATCCAAATCTCGCTGGATCTAGAAGTTATGTGATTCAAAAAATTTATCACTAGGGCTGAGAGTAAACAGATAATAATATAGATAAGAGAGGTAGGGCACAGCGGATAATCCGCTCAAATCGGAGCAGCCCGTCTGGGGAAGGACCTCCACCTTACAGAAGATCGTAGCCAAATAGCATTGGTCTCGGCCATGTTGTGTTCCTACGGTGAGTAAGGTCTCCAGAGCTCCACTTGGGGGGGTTGGGAGGGTTAGCAACGCGTGAGTGATACCCCCGGTATTGCAAACGTCTATAGGCTACGGTGACGGCTTATCATCAGGTCGACCGTATGCTTGTTTGCCACCTGTGTTGCAGCTGTTTAAGCATTTCTGTCAGAGACACTAGTTTCTTTTTCATACGATTTCTTTGGGCATAAAGAGCATTGCAACGTAATCGCCGTCGTTTCGCTATTACACGTAAATTAATGATTTGACGTTTCAACGTCGGTACTATAATTTCTGGCATTACTTACTACAGTTTCATTCGCAGAAGGCACCACAGTATCACTCGTAGATAGATTTGATGGCACCACCATTTTTTCATCCGAAAATGATACCGCGGAGTCTTCTTTTTCTTCATTCTGTAAATAAATATAATAAATCAATTAGATTAAATTTATTGAGTAAGTAGTAAATAACCATTAAAAAGCAAGGGTAGGTACGAGGCGGACTCGCATACGAAGGGTTCCGTACCACCGTTTTAGAAACTCCGAAAAAATTACATTTCTTTTATTTTAGTTTTACATATTATTTATATAATTATTATAATAAACACGGAATAAGAAAAATACACTTTGTTAACATTTCAACTGTCTACAGACAGACAGACGAACTGCGGAGGCTTAGTAATAGGGTTCCCGTAATCACCCTTCGGATACCGAAATTTAAAAAGACTTTTGCGGGAAAACAGTTTTTAAAAAAAATCCAATCCATCCAACCGGTTTTGATAAAATCTCTGATATACCTATAATCGGAATGACATACCCACGTGACCTACCTTATGAAATCGGTCCAATTGTTGTTAATTTTAAATAACGACCGAAGACAAGGTATTTTTTTTATCGCTTTAAAATAAGTGTAGTAACCAGAGCTTAAACTTACTTCAAGTTTAAGCTCTGGTTATGCACCTACAACCAGCTTGCGTAGTCCACTCTTGGTTTCCGAAATTGACGAGGCATTAAAATGCACGGAACAAATGAAACTCCAGATGTTGGGCTCCCAGTCGGGCCTTTAATTGCTATAGCCCCACTTACTGGCCAACTCACGGCTTTTCGGAAATCTAAATAATAAATTTCATTACTACAAACATTAAAATAATTAACAAACAACGAAATATTAACTTACTTTGCTTGTTGCATACCCAAAAGCAAGTACGGCCGAAATGACCAGTAAAACCAGTAATGTAATAATAGATGTTCTCCAACTGCATCTTTCCACTGACTCTAATATTCTCATGCATATTCGCGACATTATTGTTTCACGACGTTCACGGAGTTCCATCTCGAAGTTTTCAGGCATGTTTGCGAATCGGCATTTTCGATATACATACATTTTCGAGATATTATGAGATTTGCAAACGTGAACGAAACACCACCGTTTTTTGAAGGCAAGCAATTCAGCCAAATGTTCAAATGCTAAGTTGAATTAACAAAAATGTGCCCGAATCTTATTTGGTCTGAGGCCCGAATTATGAAAATCGAGTAGAGAAACACGAGCGTCCGCGTTAGCGCCTATATACCGACTGGGCTGAGGGTTTACTACTTGGCTGACTCAGTAGACACCCCCCTATCTAAAGCCAAACTGAAGATCATGCAGATTGAATGCATTAATAAGAATACGGCTCCTATTCCCAGTTCAAGTGCCTGTTCTTTGCCTAGTAAGAATGCATTGCGTCATATAATAACACATTTGAAGTTAATGCTTAGAATATTTTTATTATAAAAAATAATATGACTATTGTTGATTATTGATAATAAATGTTACGTTGATTAAACCCTGCTGGTTTGTCTTTTTATTCAGTTTTTATAACAAATTGAAATTGAAATTCCAGAAAAAAGAAACAAAATTAATGAGAACTTACCTTTTCAGGAACCTAACCCCCTTTATTCCAGCTCTAGTCAAGATCCTGTTGATGAACCACCTTCCTCAAGTGGAAGACCACAAAGAGACGTGATACCACCAGCATGGACCAAAGATTATGAGTTAAGTCGCTGCGTGACCATGTTTTCGTCAGAAAATTATGACGACTATGACTGCTCTTTACTCACATACAAAGAAGCTTTGACTGGCACCGACAGACGAAATTGGGAGAAGGCGATACAATCTGAAATGGAATCATTACAGAAAAATATCACCTGGGTATTAGTTGACAAGTCAGAAGCCAAAGGACACAAAATACTGTCGAACAAATGGGTATTTCGGATTAAAGATGACGGTACGTACAAGGCTAGATTAGTCGTACGTGGATGCGAGCAGAAAGGAAACCTGGATTTCGAAGACATTTATAGCCCAGTAGTAAGTCAATCTGCATTAAAAACTTTATTAGCAATTGCCGCATCTAAATCTTACTATTTTATGACATTTGACATCAAGACAGCTTTCTTATACGGAGAGCTAGCAGATGAAGTTTACATGAAATTACCTGTTGGCTATGAGACTGACTGCAATACTACTGAAGTAGTTTGCCGTTTAAAAAAATCGTTGTACGGATTAAGACAAGCTCCATTTACATGGAACAAAACTTTTACCCAAGCGATGTTTGATTTGGGATTCAAGACAATTAAAACAGATCGATGCGTTTTCATAAACGAAGATAAGTCAATAATAATCGGACTATTCGTTGATGACGGACTTGTCATAGGAAAAGACAAGAAAAAGATCGAAGTTATTTTGAAGAAACTTGAAACCAAATTTGAAATGAAAAGGAACGAAAATCCTAGTACTTATCTGGGTATGGAAATAAAAAACTCAAAAGAAGGTATAATTCTTACGCAGAGATCATACATAAATGACGTACTGGAAAAATACAACATGAAAAATGCCAAACCTTGTGACACACCCGCAAGTAGCGATTCAAAGTCGATACAGGAAACTGCCCAGGAGAAGGAATATCCCTTTAGGGAAGCAGTGGGAAGTTTACTGTACTTGTCTACTAGAACTAGACCAGATATCGCACAAGCGGTCAATCTAGTTAGCAGGAAGGTCGAGAACCCCACTAGAGAAGACGTCACAAAAGTCAAGAAAATATTCAAATATTTGGTGGGAACCAAAGAGAAAGGTATTTTGTTCAAACGAAACAAACCGATAGAGAACATCGATGCTTACAGCGACTCGGATTATGCTGGAGACCCATTGACGCGAAGAAGCACTTCTGGCTCCGTGCTAATGATAGCCGATGGACCAATATCATGGGCATCCAAGAGGCAGCCTATAGTAGCGCTATCGTCGACTGAAGCCGAGTACATAGCCGCAGCAGACTGTTGCAAAGAGGCATTGTATCTTAAATCTCTATTACAAGAAATAACCGGTTTGGACATAAAAATAAATTTGCATGTTGATAATCAAAGTTCGATTCAACTTGTGAAGTCTGGATCCTTCAACAAAAGGTCGAAGCACATAGACGTGCGGTACCATTTTATACATGAACACTTCGTGCATGGATTAATAAATATCAGCTACTGTCCCACAGAAACTCAGTTAGCTGACGTAATGACAAAAGCATTGTCAAAAGTAAAGTTTGAAAGACACAGGAGAAGGTGTTGGAAGGTCGTGATGCTGTCCACTTATCTATGATGCATTTGAATTTATATTTTGTTTTACTGTCTTGTCATGTGCGGTGTCATTAGATTTTATATATTTTCTCTATTACAAATAAAACATATTGTTTTCTATATTTTTCATTTCATTTAATTGCTATTGCCACTAGTCCACCCTATCACATTTAAGGGGCTCCAATGACCGTGAGGATTCGACCTCAAAGTAACGATACTTCACCCCTTCACCCCGCTTTAATATTACGTTAAATGCCAAAAACTTGACATCTATTGATCATTTTGTAGTACTAAGTTTTGATAAAAACCTTGCCTTTTTCACCACTGGCTGGGCTGGCAATGACGCGGCGGTAATATTAACGACATCTAGTTGAGTAACCAATTATTAAAATATTTGAACACTTTCCATAGACCTCTAGAACTAAACAATATCAGTTGACACTTTTAAAATGTTATGTGAATTATGATAGAACTAAATATATGTATATTAAAAACAAATCTTAACATTGCAAATGAAATTTTGCATTGTTAAGATTATTATGTTAAGTCGTATTTGGTTGGTTACACAAAATTATTTAACAAAACCCGTTTTTTTGCTCTAGTTGTAGATCAAAATATGGATTAGACAGAAAAGTTTACTATTTTTCTCTGATTCACATGCAATGAAAAAGGTCATTTTGATACAACTCGTGTTGTACCGGTTTTCACAGGACACACACATTTTTTTGAAATATTGATCAGCTGGATTTTACTATCGATACAGTACCAATATAGTTATTTTAAAAAAAACTGTCTGTACGTCTCCGTGTTTATACCGTACCAGGCAAAAACCACTGAATTTGAAGAATGAATTTTGATGAAATTAAAAACACGGAGATCTCGAGTCAACAACATTTAGAGTGCTTTTTATCCCAGAAATATTTAGGGTTCGTAAAATTAGAAAAACAAAACTCCACGCGGGCAAAGCTGCAGGCGCCCACTAGTATGGTATGAAAGGCACTATGATATACAATATGGTACTACACAGACAATATGGTATTTTAACATTACTGTCGTTATATATATTAGAAGCGGCATCACTCGTAATGAGAAATATTGATGACTTTGACACATTCCGTAGTGTGAGATTAAACAAAAGTTACAAGCACAAAAAAGTAGGACCTCCAAATATAATAAAACTGTATTCTGCCTGTCTTTAAAAATTTACAACAAGGTACCTAACTGTATCAAAGAAAACAGAAAAATTGATATGTTTAGAGCTTCATTTAAGAAATTCCTTGTCTCTAAAGCATACTACTCCATTGAAGGATATCTTAATGACCAAATTGTATAATTTCTATTTGTATAATTTTGTTTTAATATCATTATAAATTTTATATACAATACTTAATTAAATATTTAAATTTTAATACTAAAAATATGTAATATTTTTTTAATGAATAATTTAATGCCACTGTTCTATTTTGCACGCCAAATATCTTGGCAAAATATGTGAAACATTTATTTCTTTTTTTTAACACCTTGTTTCAACCATATTATATGCAAATAAATATATTCTATTCTATTCTATGAGTCAAATAAATGACGTAATCTAGATCATAATTTTATTTGCGACATACAATACATAGTTAAATTTCGCCATATCTCTTAATGTTTACCAGGTTCAAACCTTAATTGGTGCTCATGTTTTTTATTTGATTTTTTATAATTTCCGAAAACAATTTCTATAGTTTCCCATAGTAACCATAAAAATCACTTAAACAAAACTTATACTTAGTTTTTACTGTGGCTCTCATTGTATTTACTTGAAACTTCAACCTAAGTGTATTACTAAAAAAACACCAAAAGTTTAGCGGCCACAGAAAACAAGATATATTACATATTTTCGATTTTATTTTTTTACAGACTTATTTAAAGATTTTCGGATTCAATTTCTACATCGATTTCTCAAAATGCTGCTTTGACATCAAGTAATAAGTACCATTTAAAAAATCTGATCCAAATCTCGCTGGATCTAGAAGTTATGTGATTCAAAAAATTTATCACTAGGGCTGAGAGTAAACAGATAATAATATAGATAAGAGAGGTAGGGCACAGCGGATAATCCGCTCAAATCGGAGCAGCCCGTCTGGGGAAGGACCTCCACCTTACAGAAGATCGTAGCCAAATAGCATTGGTCTCGGCCATGTTGTGTTCCTACGGTGAGTAAGGTCTCCAGAGCTCCACTTGGGGGGGTTGGGAGGGTTAGCAACGCGTGAGTGATACCCCCGATATTGCAAACGTCTATAGGCTACGGTGACGGCTTATCATCAGGTCGACCGTATGCTTGTTTGCCACCTGTGTTGCAGCTGTTTAAGCATTTCTGTCAGAGACACTAGTTTCTTTTTCATACGATTTCTTTGGGCATAAAGAGCATTGCAACGTAATCGCCGTCGTTTCGCTATTACACGTAAATTAATGATTTGACGTTTCAACGTCGGTACTATAATTTCTGGCATTACTTACTACAGTTTCATTCGCAGAAGGCACCACAGTATCACTCGTAGATAGATTTGATGGCACCACCATTTTTTCATCCGAAAATGATACCGCGGAGTCTTCTTTTTCTTCATTCTGTAAATAAATATAATAAATCAATTAGATTAAATTTATTGAGTAAGTAGTAAATAACCATTAAAAAGCAAGGGTAGGTACGAGGCGGACTCGCATACGAAGGGTTCCGTACCACCGTTTTAGAAACTCCGAAAAAATTACATTTCTTTTATTTTAGTTTTACATATTATTTATATAATTATTATAATAAACACGGAATAAGAAAAATACACTTTGTTAACATTTCAACTGTCTACAGACAGACAGACGAACTGCGGAGGCTTAGTAATAGGGTTCCCGTAATCACCCTTCGGATACCGAAATTTAAAAAGACTTTTGCGGGAAAACAGTTTTTAAAAAAAATCCAATCCATCCAACCGGTTTTGATAAAATCTCTGATATACCTATAATCGGAATGACATACCCACGTGACCTACCTTATGAAATCGGTCCAATTGTTGTTAATTTTAAATAACGACCGAAGACAAGGTATTTTTTTTATCGCTTTAAAATAAGTGTAGTAACCAGAGCTTAAACTTACTTCAAGTTTAAGCTCTGGTTATGCACCTACAACCAGCTTGCGTAGTCCACTCTTGGTTTCCGAAATTGACGAGGCATTAAAATGCACGGAACAAATGAAACTCCAGATGTTGGGCTCCCAGTCGGGCCTTTAATTGCTATAGCCCCACTTACTGGCCAACTCACGGCTTTTCGGAAATCTAAATAATAAATTTCATTACTACAAACATTAAAATAATTAACAAACAACGAAATATTAACTTACTTTGCTTGTTGCATACCCAAAAGCAAGTACGGCCGAAATGACCAGTAAAACCAGTAATGTAATAATAGATGTTCTCCAACTGCATCTTTCCACTGACTCTAATATTCTCATGCATATTCGCGACATTATTGTTTCACGACGTTCACGGAGTTCCATCTCGAAGTTTTCAGGCATGTTTGCGAATCGGCATTTTCGATATACATACATTTTCGAGATATTATGAGATTTGCAAACGTGAACGAAACACCACCGTTTTTTGAAGGCAAGCAATTCAGCCAAATGTTCAAATGCTAAGTTGAATTAACAAAAATGTGCCCGAATCTTATTTGGTCTGAGGCCCGAATTATGAAAATCGAGTAGAGAAACACGAGCGTCCGCGTTAGCGCCTATATACCGACTGGGCTGAGGGTTTACTACTTGGCTGACTCAGTAGACACCCCCCTATCTAAAGCCAAACTGAAGATCATGCAGATTGAATGCATTAATAAGAATACGGCTCCTATTCCCAGTTCAAGTGCCTGTTCTTTGCCTAGTAAGAATGCATTGCGTCATATAATAACACATTTGAAGTTAATGCTTAGAATATTTTTATTATAAAAAATAATATGACTATTGTTGATTATTGATAATAAATGTTACGTTGATTAAACCCTGCTGGTTTGTCTTTTTATTCAATTTTTATAACAAATTGAAATTGAAATTCCAGAAAAAAGAAACAAAATTAATGAGAACTTACCTTTTCAGGAACCTAACCCCCTTTATTCCAGCTCTAGTCAAGATCCTGTTGATGAACCACCTTCCTCAAGTGGAAGACCACAAAGAGACGTGATACCACCAGCATGGACCAAAGATTATGAGTTAAGTCGCTGCGTGACCATGTTTTCGTCAGAAAATTATGACGACTATGACTGCTCTTTACTCACATACAAAGAAGCTTTGACTGGCACCGACAGACGAAATTGGGAGAAGGCGATACAATCTGAAATGGAATCATTACAGAAAAATATCACCTGGGTATTAGTTGACAAGTCAGAAGCCAAAGGACACAAAATACTGTCGAACAAATGGGTATTTCGGATTAAAGATGACGGTACGTACAAGGCTAGATTAGTCGTACGTGGATGCGAGCAGAAAGGAAACCTGGATTTCGAAGACATTTATAGCCCAGTAGTAAGTCAATCTGCATTAAAAACTTTATTAGCAATTGCCGCATCTAAATCTTACTATTTCATGACATTTGACATCAAGACAGCTTTCTTATACGGAGAGCTAGCAGATGAAGTTTACATGAAATTACCTGTTGGCTATGAGACTGACTGCAATACTACTGAAGTAGTTTGCCGTTTAAAAAAATCGTTGTACGGATTAAGACAAGCTCCATTTACATGGAACAAAACTTTTACCCAAGCGATGTTTGATTTGGGATTCAAGACAATTAAAACAGATCGATGCGTTTTCATAAACGAAGATAAGTCAATAATAATCGGACTATTCGTTGATGACGGACTTGTCATAGGAAAAGACAAGAAAAAGATCGAAGTTATTTTGAAGAAACTTGAAACCAAATTTGAAATGAAAAGGAACGAAAATCCTAGTACTTATCTGGGTATGGAAATAAAAAACTCAAAAGAAGGTATAATTCTTACGCAGAGATCATACATAAATGACGTACTGGAAAAATACAACATGAAAAATGCCAAACCTTGTGACACACCCGCAAGTAGCGATTCAAAGTCGATACAGGAAACTGCCCAGGAGAAGGAATATCCCTTTAGGGAAGCAGTGGGAAGTTTACTGTACTTGTCTACTAGAACTAGACCAGATATCGCACAAGCGGTCAATCTAGTTAGCAGGAAGGTCGAGAACCCCACTAGAGAAGACGTCACAAAAGTCAAGAAAATATTCAAATATTTGGTGGGAACCAAAGAGAAAGGTATTTTGTTCAAACGAAACAAACCGATAGAGAACATCGATGCTTACAGCGACTCGGATTATGCTGGAGACCCATTGACGCGAAGAAGCACTTCTGGCTCCGTGCTAATGATAGCCGATGGACCAATATCATGGGCATCCAAGAGGCAGCCTATAGTAGCGCTATCGTCGACTGAAGCCGAGTACATAGCCGCAGCAGACTGTTGCAAAGAGGCATTGTATCTTAAATCTCTATTACAAGAAATAACCGGTTTGGACATAAAAATAAATTTGCATGTTGATAATCAAAGTTCGATTCAACTTGTGAAGTCTGGATCCTTCAACAAAAGGTCGAAGCACATAGACGTGCGGTACCATTTTATACATGAACACTTCGTGCATGGATTAATAAATATCAGCTACTGTCCCACAGAAACTCAGTTAGCTGACGTAATGACAAAAGCATTGTCAAAAGTAAAGTTTGAAAGACACAGGAGAAGGTGTTGGAAGGTCGTGATGCTGTCCACTTATCTATGATGCATTTGAATTTATATTTTGTTTTACTGTCTTGTCATGTGCGGTGTCATGAGATTTTATATATTTTCTCTATTACAAATAAAACATATTGTTTTCTATATTTTTCATTTCATTTAATTGCTATTGCCACTAGTCCACCCTATCACATTTAAGGGGCTCCAATGACCGTGAGGATTCGACCTCAAAGTAACGATACTTCACCCCTTCACCCCGCTTTAATATTACGTTAAATGCCAAAAACTTGACATCTATTGATCATTTTGTAGTACTAAGTTTTGATAAAAACCTTGCCTTTTTCACCACTGGCTGGGCTGGCAATGACGCGGCGGTAATATTAACGACATCTAGTTGAGTAACCAATTATTAAAATATTTGAACACTTTCCATAGACCTCTAGAACTAAACAATATCAGTTGACACTTTTAAAATGTTATGTGAATTATGATAGAACTAAATATATGTATATTAAAAACAAATCTTAACATTGCAAATGAAATTTTGCAGGCGATGTATGTTAAGTCGTATTTGGTTGGTTACACAAAATTATTTAACAAAACCCGTTTTTTTGCTCTAGTTGTAGATCAAAATATGGATTAGACAGAAAAGTTTACTATTTTTCTCTGATTCACATGCAATGAAAAAGGTCATTTTGATACAACTCGTGTTGTACCGGTTTTCACAGGACACACACATTTTTTTGAAATATTGATCAGCTGGATTTTACTATCGATACAGTACCAATATAGTTATTTAAAAAAAAACTGTCTGTACGTCTCCGTGTTTATACCGTACCAGGCAAAAACCACTGAATTTGAAGAATGAATTTTGATGAAATTAAAAACACGGAGATCTCGAGTCAACAACATTTAGAGTGCTTTTTATCCCAGAAATATTTAGGGTTCGTAAAATTAGAAAAACAAAACTCCACGCGGGCAAAGCTGCAGGCGCCCACTAGTATGGTATGAAAGGCACTATGATATACAATATGGTACTACACAGACAATATGGTATTTTAACATTACTGTCGTTATATATATTAGAAGCGGCATCACTCGTAATGAGAAATATTGATGACTTTGACACATTCCGTAGTGTGAGATTAAACAAAAGTTACAAGCACAAAAAAGTAGGACCTCCAAATATAATAAAACTGTATTCTGCCTGTCTTTAAAAATTTACAACAAGGTACCTAACTGTATCAAAGAAAACAGAAAAATTGATATGTTTAGAGCTTCATTTAAGAAATTCCTTGTCTCTAAAGCATACTACTCCATTGAAGGATATCTTAATGACCAAATTGTATAATTTCTATTTGTATAATTTTGTTTTAATATCATTATAAATTTTATATACAATACTTAATTAAATATTTAAATTTTAATACTAAAAATATGTAATATTTTTTTAATGAATAATTTAATGCCACTGTTCTATTTTGCACGCCAAATATCTTGGCAAAATATGTGAAACATTTATTTCTTTTTTTTAACACCTTGTTTCAACCATATTATATGCAAATAAATATATTCTATTCTATTCTATGAGTCAAATAAATGACGTAATCTAGATCATAATTTTATTTGCGACATACAATACATAGTTAAATTTCGCCATATCTCTTAATGTTTACCAGGTTCAAACCTTAATTGGTGCTCATGTTTTTTATTTGATTTTTTATAATTTCCGAAAACAATTTCTATAGTTTCCCATAGTAACCATAAAAATCACTTAAACAAAACTTATACTTAGTTTTTACTGTGGCTCTCATTGTATTTACTTGAAACTTCAACCTAAGTGTATTACTAAAAAAACACCAAAAGTTTAGCGGCCACAGAAAACAAGATATATTACATATTTTCGATTTTATTTTTTTACAGACTTATTTAAAGATTTTCGGATTCAATTTCTACATCGATTTCTCAAAATGCTGCTTTGACATCAAGTAATAAGTACCATTTAAAAAATCTGATCCAAATCTCGCTGGATCTAGAAGTTATGTGATTCAAAAAATTTATCACTAGGGCTGAGAGTAAACAGATAATAATATAGATAAGAGAGGTAGGGCACAGCGGATAATCCGCTCAAATCGGAGCAGCCCGTCTGGGGAAGGACCTCCACCTTACAGAAGATCGTAGCCAAATAGCATTGGTCTCGGCCATGTTGTGTTCCTACGGTGAGTAAGGTCTCCAGAGCTCCACTTGGGGGGGTTGGGAGGGTTAGCAACGCGTGAGTGATACCCCCGGTATTGCAAACGTCTATAGGCTACGGTGACGGCTTATCATCAGGTCGACCGTATGCTTGTTTGCCACCTGTGTTGCAGCTGTTTAAGCATTTCTGTCAGAGACACTAGTTTCTTTTTCATACGATTTCTTTGGGCATAAAGAGCATTGCAACGTAATCGCCGTCGTTTCGCTATTACACGTAAATTAATGATTTGACGTTTCAACGTCGGTACTATAATTTCTGGCATTACTTACTACAGTTTCATTCGCAGAAGGCACCACAGTATCACTCGTAGATAGATTTGATGGCACCACCATTTTTTCATCCGAAAATGATACCGCGGAGTCTTCTTTTTCTTCATTCTGTAAATAAATATAATAAATCAATTAGATTAAATTTATTGAGTAAGTAGTAAATAACCATTAAAAAGCAAGGGTAGGTACGAGGCGGACTCGCATACGAAGGGTTCCGTACCACCGTTTTAGAAACTCCGAAAAAATTACATTTCTTTTATTTTAGTTTTACATATTATTTATATAATTATTATAATAAACACGGAATAAGAAAAATACACTTTGTTAACATTTCAACTGTCTACAGACAGACAGACGAACTGCGGAGGCTTAGTAATAGGGTTCCCGTAATCACCCTTCGGATACCGAAATTTAAAAAGACTTTTGCGGGAAAACAGTTTTTAAAAAAAATCCAATCCATCCAACCGGTTTTGATAAAATCTCTGATATACCTATAATCGGAATGACATACCCACGTGACCTACCTTATGAAATCGGTCCAATTGTTGTTAATTTTAAATAACGACCGAAGACAAGGTATTTTTTTTATCGCTTTAAAATAAGTGTAGTAACCAGAGCTTAAACTTACTTCAAGTTTAAGCTCTGGTTATGCACCTACAACCAGCTTGCGTAGTCCACTCTTGGTTTCCGAAATTGACGAGGCATTAAAATGCACGGAACAAATGAAACTCCAGATGTTGGGCTCCCAGTCGGGCCTTTAATTGCTATAGCCCCACTTACTGGCCAACTCACGGCTTTTCGGAAATCTAAATAATAAATTTCATTTCTACAAACATTAAAATAATTAACAAACAACGAAATATTAACTTACTTTGCTTGTTGCATACCCAAAAGCAAGTACGGCCGAAATGACCAGTAAAACCAGTAATGTAATAATAGATGTTCTCCAACTGCATCTTTCCACTGACTCTAATATTCTCATGCATATTCGCGACATTATTGTTTCACGACGTTCACGGAGTTCCATCTCGAAGTTTTCAGGCATGTTTGCGAATCGGTATTTTCGATATACATACATTTTCGAGATATTATGAGATTTGCAAACGTGAACGAAACACCACCGTTTTTTGAAGGCAAGCAATTCAGCCAAATGTTCAAATGCTAAGTTGAATTAACAAAAATGTGCCCGAATCTTATTTGGTCTGAGGCCCGAATTATGAAAATCGAGTAGAGAAACACGAGCGTCCGCGTTAGCGCCTATATACCGACTGGGCTGAGGGTTTACTACTTGGCTGACTCAGTAGACACCCCCCTATCTAAAGCCAAACTGAAGATCATGCAGATTGAATGCATTAATAAGAATACGGCTCCTATTCCCAGTTCAAGTGCCTGTTCTTTGCCTAGTAAGAATGCATTGCGTCATATAATAACACATTTGAAGTTAATGCTTAGAATATTTTTATTATAAAAAATAATATGACTATTGTTGATTATTGATAATAAATGTTACGTTGATTAAACCCTGCTGGTTTGTCTTTTTATTCAATTTTTATAACAAATTGAAATTGAAATTCCAGAAAAAAGAAACAAAATTAATGAGAACTTACCTTTTCAGGAACCTAACCCCCTTTATTCCAGCTCTAGTCAAGATCCTGTTGATGAACCACCTTCCTCAAGTGGAAGACCACAAAGAGACGTGATACCACCAGCATGGACCAAAGATTATGAGTTAAGTCGCTGCGTGACCATGTTTTCGTCAGAAAATTATGACGACTATGACTGCTCTTTACTCACATACAAAGAAGCTTTGACTGGCACCGACAGACGAAATTGGGAGAAGGCGATACAATCTGAAATGGAATCATTACAGAAAAATATCACCTGGGTATTAGTTGACAAGTCAGAAGCCAAAGGACACAAAATACTGTCGAACAAATGGGTATTTCGGATTAAAGATGACGGTACGTACAAGGCTAGATTAGTCGTACGTGGATGCGAGCAGAAAGGAAACCTGGATTTCGAAGACATTTATAGCCCAGTAGTAAGTCAATCTGCATTAAAAACTTTATTAGCAATTGCCGCATCTAAATCTTACTATTTCATGACATTTGACATCAAGACAGCTTTCTTATACGGAGAGCTAGCAGATGAAGTTTACATGAAATTACCTGTTGGCTATGAGACTGACTGCAATACTACTGAAGTAGTTTGCCGTTTAAAAAAATCGTTGTACGGATTAAGACAAGCTCCATTTACATGGAACAAAACTTTTACCCAAGCGATGTTTGATTTGGGATTCAAGACAATTAAAACAGATCGATGCGTTTTCATAAACGAAGATAAGTCAATAATAATCGGACTATTCGTTGATGACGGACTTGTCATAGGAAAAGACAAGAAAAAGATCGAAGTTATTTTGAAGAAACTTGAAACCAAATTTGAAATGAAAAGGAACGAAAATCCTAGTACTTATCTGGGTATGGAAATAAAAAACTCAAAAGAAGGTATAATTCTTACGCAGAGATCATACATAAATGACGTACTGGAAAAATACAACATGAAAAATGCCAAACCTTGTGACACACCCGCAAGTAGCGATTCAAAGTCGATACAGGAAACTGCCCAGGAGAAGGAATATCCCTTTAGGGAAGCAGTGGGAAGTTTACTGTACTTGTCTACTAGAACTAGACCAGATATCGCACAAGCGGTCAATCTAGTTAGCAGGAAGGTCGAGAACCCCACTAGAGAAGACGTCACAAAAGTCAAGAAAATATTCAAATATTTGGTGGGAACCAAAGAGAAAGGTATTTTGTTCAAACGAAACAAACCGATAGAGAACATCGATGCTTACAGCGACTCGGATTATGCTGGAGACCCATTGACGCGAAGAAGCACTTCTGGCTCCGTGCTAATGATAGCCGATGGACCAATATCATGGGCATCCAAGAGGCAGCCTATAGTAGCGCTATCGTCGACTGAAGCCGAGTACATAGCCGCAGCAGACTGTTGCAAAGAGGCATTGTATCTTAAATCTCTATTACAAGAAATAACCGGTTTGGACATAAAAATAAATTTGCATGTTGATAATCAAAGTTCGATTCAACTTGTGAAGTCTGGATCCTTCAACAAAAGGTCGAAGCACATAGACGTGCGGTACCATTTTATACATGAACACTTCGTGCATGGATTAATAAATATCAGCTACTGTCCCACAGAAACTCAGTTAGCTGACGTAATGACAAAAGCATTGTCAAAAGTAAAGTTTGAAAGACACAGGAGAAGGTGTTGGAAGGTCGTGATGCTGTCCACTTATCTATGATGCATTTGAATTTATATTTTGTTTTACTGTCTTGTCATGTGCGGTGTCATGAGATTTTATATATTTTCTCTATTACAAATAAAACATATTGTTTTCTATATTTTTCATTTCATTTAATTGCTATTGCCACTAGTCCACCCTATCACATTTAAGGGGCTCCAATGACCGTGAGGATTCGACCTCAAAGTAACGATACTTCACCCCTTCACCCCGCTTTAATATTACGTTAAATGCCAAAAACTTGACATCTATTGATCATTTTGTAGTACTAAGTTTTGATAAAAACCTTGCCTTTTTCACCACTGGCTGGGCTGGCAATGACGCGGCGGTAATATTAACGACATCTAGTTGAGTAACCAATTATTAAAATATTTGAACACTTTCCATAGACCTCTAGAACTAAACAATATCAGTTGACACTTTTAAAATGTTATGTGAATTATGATAGAACTAAATATATGTATATTAAAAACAAATCTTAACATTGCAAATGAAATTTTGCAGGCGATGTATGTTAAGTCGTATTTGGTTGGTTACACAAAATTATTTAACAAAACCCGTTTTTTTGCTCTAGTTGTAGATCAAAATATGGATTAGACAGAAAAGTTTACTATTTTTCTCTGATTCACATGCAATGAAAAAGGTCATTTTGATACAACTCGTGTTGTACCGGTTTTCACAGGACACACACATTTTTTTGAAATATTGATCAGCTGGATTTTACTATCGATACAGTACCAATATAGTTATTTTAAAAAAAACTGTCTGTACGTCTCCGTGTTTATACCGTACCAGGCAAAAACCACTGAATTTGAAGAATGAATTTTGATGAAATTAAAAACACGGAGATCTCGAGTCAACAACATTTAGAGTGCTTTTTATCCCAGAAATATTTAGGGTTCGTAAAATTAGAAAAACAAAACTCCACGCGGGCAAAGCTGCAGGCGCCCACTAGTATGGTATGAAAGGCACTATGATATACAATATGGTACTACACAGACAATATGGTATTTTAACATTACTGTCGTTATATATATTAGAAGCGGCATCACTCGTAATGAGAAATATTGATGACTTTGACACATTCCGTAGTGTGAGATTAAACAAAAGTTACAAGCACAAAAAAGTAGGACCTCCAAATATAATAAAACTGTATTCTGCCTGTCTTTAAAAATTTACAACAAGGTACCTAACTGTATCAAAGAAAACAGAAAAATTGATATGTTTAGAGCTTCATTTAAGAAATTCCTTGTCTCTAAAGCATACTACTCCATTGAAGGATATCTTAATGACCAAATTGTATAATTTCTATTTGTATAATTTTGTTTTAATATCATTATAAATTTTATATACAATACTTAATTAAATATTTAAATTTTAATACTAAAAATATGTAATATTTTTTTAATGAATAATTTAATGCCACTGTTCTATTTTGCACGCCAAATATCTTGGCAAAATATGTGAAACATTTATTTCTTTTTTTTAACACCTTGTTTCAACCATATTATATGCAAATAAATATATTCTATTCTATTCTATGAGTCAAATAAATGACGTAATCTAGATCATAATTTTATTTGCGACATACAATACATAGTTAAATTTCGCCATATCTCTTAATGTTTACCAGGTTCAAACCTTAATTGGTGCTCATGTTTTTTATTTGATTTTTTATAATTTCCGAAAACAATTTCTATAGTTTCCCATAGTAACCATAAAAATCACTTAAACAAAACTTATACTTAGTTTTTACTGTGGCTCTCATTGTATTTACTTGAAACTTCAACCTAAGTGTATTACTAAAAAAACACCAAAAGTTTAGCGGCCACAGAAAACAAGATATATTACATATTTTCGATTTTATTTTTTTACAGACTTATTTAAAGATTTTCGGATTCAATTTCTACATCGATTTCTCAAAATGCTGCTTTGACATCAAGTAATAAGTACCATTTAAAAAATCTGATCCAAATCTCGCTGGATCTAGAAGTTATGTGATTCAAAAAATTTATCACTAGGGCTGAGAGTAAACAGATAATAATATAGATAAGAGAGGTAGGGCACAGCGGATAATCCGCTCAAATCGGAGCAGCCCGTCTGGGGAAGGACCTCCACCTTACAGAAGATCGTAGCCAAATAGCATTGGTCTCGGCCATGTTGTGTTCCTACGGTGAGTAAGGTCTCCAGAGCTCCACTTGGGGGGGTTGGGAGGGTTAGCAACGCGTGAGTGATACCCCCGGTATTGCAAACGTCTATAGGCTACGGTGACGGCTTATCATCAGGTCGACCGTATGCTTGTTTGCCACCTGTGTTGCAGCTGTTTAAGCATTTCTGTCAGAGACACTAGTTTCTTTTTCATACGATTTCTTTGGGCATAAAGAGCATTGCAACGTAATCGCCGTCGTTTCGCTATTACACGTAAATTAATGATTTGACGTTTCAACGTCGGTACTATAATTTCTGGCATTACTTACTACAGTTTCATTCGCAGAAGGCACCACAGTATCACTCGTAGATAGATTTGATGGCACCACCATTTTTTCATCCGAAAATGATACCGCGGAGTCTTCTTTTTCTTCATTCTGTAAATAAATATAATAAATCAATTAGATTAAATTTATTGAGTAAGTAGTAAATAACCATTAAAAAGCAAGGGTAGGTACGAGGCGGACTCGCATACGAAGGGTTCCGTACCACCGTTTTAGAAACTCCGAAAAAATTACATTTCTTTTATTTTAGTTTTACATATTATTTATATAATTATTATAATAAACACGGAATAAGAAAAATACACTTTGTTAACATTTCAACTGTCTACAGACAGACAGACGAACTGCGGAGGCTTAGTAATAGGGTTCCCGTAATCACCCTTCGGATACCGAAATTTAAAAAGACTTTTGCGGGAAAACAGTTTTTAAAAAAAATCCAATCCATCCAACCGGTTTTGATAAAATCTCTGATATACCTATAATCGGAATGACATACCCACGTGACCTACCTTATGAAATCGGTCCAATTGTTGTTAATTTTAAATAACGACCGAAGACAAGGTATTTTTTTTATCGCTTTAAAATAAGTGTAGTAACCAGAGCTTAAACTTACTTCAAGTTTAAGCTCTGGTTATGCACCTACAACCAGCTTGCGTAGTCCACTCTTGGTTTCCGAAATTGACGAGGCATTAAAATGCACGGAACAAATGAAACTCCAGATGTTGGGCTCCCAGTCGGGCCTTTAATTGCTATAGCCCCACTTACTGGCCAACTCACGGCTTTTCGGAAATCTAAATAATAAATTTCATTTCTACAAACATTAAAATAATTAACAAACAACGAAATATTAACTTACTTTGCTTGTTGCATACCCAAAAGCAAGTACGGCCGAAATGACCAGTAAAACCAGTAATGTAATAATAGATGTTCTCCAACTGCATCTTTCCACTGACTCTAATATTCTCATGCATATTCGCGACATTATTGTTTCACGACGTTCACGGAGTTCCATCTCGAAGTTTTCAGGCATGTTTGCGAATCGGCATTTTCGATATACATACATTTTCGAGATATTATGAGATTTGCAAACGTGAACGAAACACCACCGTTTTTTGAAGGCAAGCAATTCAGCCAAATGTTCAAATGCTAAGTTGAATTAACAAAAATGTGCCCGAATCTTATTTGGTCTGAGGCCCGAATTATGAAAATCGAGTAGAGAAACACGAGCGTCCGCGTTAGCGCCTATATACCGACTGGGCTGAGGGTTTACTACTTGGCTGACTCAGTAGACACCCCCCTATCTAAAGCCAAACTGAAGATCATGCAGATTGAATGCATTAATAAGAATACGGCTCCTATTCCCAGTTCAAGTGCCTGTTCTTTGCCTAGTAAGAATGCATTGCGTCATATAATAATACATTTGAAGTTAATGCTTAGAATATTTTTATTATAAAAAAATAATATGACTATTGTTGATTATTGATAATAAATGTTACGTTGATTAAACCCTGCTGGTTTGTCTTTTTATTCAATTTTTATAACATTCCTTCCTTTTTAACCCCCGACGCAAAAAGAGGGGTGTTATAAGTTTGACGTGTGTATTTGTGTATCTGTGGATCTGTGGATCTGTGGATCTGTGGATCTGTCTGTGGCATCGTAGCAACCAAACGGATGATCCGATTTTGATGCAGTTTTTTTTGTTTGAAAGGTGACCTGTGCGGGAGTGTTCTTAGCTATGATTCATGAAAATCTGTTCAGCCGTTTGAAGATTACCAGCTCTTTTCTATTTGTTGAAGGGAAATGAGCAACTTCCACTGGTTAGATCGATTTGAAATTTGGTATACTGTTACTGTCATGATATTGCAAGAATATGGTAAACTTGATCTGATGCTGCAGCATCATCTGGAACCTGCAGTATACTCAACTCCTCGTCAAATTACAGCAGATGTATCGTGTTTGGGCTCATTGGAATGGTCTCATTGAATAGTTCATTTATAGGTATAATTCACTAGCTGGGCTCGCGGCTTCGCTCGTCATACTTAATGTTTATTGCTATCGCGCCGCATATTTTATTTATCCCCGACCCAAAAGGAGGGGTGTTATAAGTTTGACGTGTGTATCTGTGTACTTTGGTGTTAGATTACATGTTTCGCAATACCTCTCATACATATCTAAAATACAAATGAAACGGATAGGGATTAGAATAAAATAAGAACGAAACTATAAAAAACTTCAAATAAAACTTAAATTTAAAATTTAAAAAACCCCCGACTACCGCTAAAAAGTAAATAAATAATAATTATGTACTCTCTATTCTACCTTTTAATTTTATGATATAATATTTATATTAGTTAATAGTAGTTAGTCATAATACTTCCAAAGCGTCATCACGTCGGGGGACCGCTATAGACATTTAAACATAACTGTGTAGGTAGGTACTAGGTATTAACTAATAGACTGTAGATAACAAATTGTCGGCTAGTAATAAATTTTTACTTAGCGGTCCCCCGACGGGATGACGCTTTGGAAGTATTATGACTAACTACTATTAACTAATATAAATATTATATCATAAAATTAAAAGGTAGAATAGAGAGTACATAATTATTATTTATTTACTTTTTAGCTGTAGTCGGGGGTTTTTTAAATTTTAAATTTAAGTTTTATTTGAAGTTTTTTATAGTTTTAAAAATAAATTTAAAATTAGATTTAAAAATAAAAATCAGTTTTTATTAGTCATTTCATTTGATTAATCATCTCTATTTTTCACCTAATTTACATTTGAAGTTAATGCTTAGAATATTTTTATTTTAAAAAATAATATGACTATTGTTGATTATTGATAATAAATGTTACGTTGATTAAACCCTGCTGGTTTGTCTTTTTATTCAATTTTTATAACATTCCTTCCTTTTTTACTCTTCTGTACAACAACGTGTGACTCCTCGTTCGCATAACCTCCTACTTACTATGGGGACCATAGTAAAAAAAAACTGCTGTCTCATACATTTTGGTCCGGTAGGTATGACCAATAACTATGGAAATATTAGCACTTCGAGTATTCGAATTATAGGACTATCGTTGCAATGGCTTTTCGGTGAAACGGACGTCGAACTAATGGCTAGTCGAAGTTGTGGTACATCGATGATATGGAGTTTCGGCGATTCGAACACTCGAGCTAATGACTTCGGGGAATCGGCCGTCGGCCACATGACATTCGAAGTCAAGTAGTAAACCCCACGTCGGGTACGGTGCGTATTCCACGTATGCCACTGTGGGAAATAGGTAGGTAGGTACCTTACTTACCCAATTCATGTCTCGACAAGATCAAATCAGACACGCAAAAATTTTCGCTCTCACTCACCTCATATCATTCATATCATAAACCAAACTCACCTCTAATAACAAACTTCAGCGTACCTAACAAATTACTTGGTAATCTTGGTATACCTAGGTACCTAGGTAGTAGCGGTAGTATCTAACTGTACTTGAATTTTCTCGATTTACCATAATTAAGTACTTACCTATTGGTCAATGATTTTGAGTACCTGTCATCGTCCAGTTTATAATAAGTTTTTTAAAATCTTACGTAGGAACTTCTACTTACTTACATACCTATGTGCCTATTTTATTCAATTCAGTTTAGTAGGTACCTAGTACTTAAGCGTTTATGGTGATTAATAATTGCCACTAAATTATTAGATATAGTTACCTACCTTTAGGTAGGTAGTTTATACCTAGATTAAGTTAATTTCTATAACCTATAGGTAAATACTATAATTTACATAAGCTGGAATGATTATTTATTACCTATCTTACTATTGTACTAATAACGTACCTTCTTCAGTCCTAACGTTACCTGACGATACTTACTGTAAGTACCTATACTATACCTAATTTGAATTAAGTAAGTAATTAATGTCAGTTTAGTAGGTAGGTATGCGATTTGGGGTAGGTTGTAAGTTGTATTGTAACCAATAACTTATCAGTTAAGTAATGTAGGTAATGATTTCTACATACCTACGTTTGTGTAAATAAGTTTAATAAGTATATCAATAACTTGTCTGTCATACCTTCTTAGTATTATGCATCTTAACACAGTTCTCGTGATTAATGTTTACTTACAGATAGATTCGTCTTTTACTTGGCTATACCACGAATATTTTAAAGCATTAATCTGAAAAAGATAAATTATCGATTATCACATCCCTACGTCCCGCATGGCCCCTCCCTACGCCGGCCGGCGGTCATGCTCATTCTTTTTTTTCGTGCTTTACTGGCTGTACGCGATTTTAATAATAAACAAAAAGTTGCTACAATTTTAAGAATTTAAAGTGTTTATTGATTAGAGAGTTTATTGGTCGCCTTAGGAGTCATTTAATAATTAATAGGAACGATGGGGCGTAAAAGAAAACGCAGTGAGAAAAATATACTGAAGGAATTAACAAAGTTGCTTAAACGGCGCAGACGCAGAGATAGTAAAAAATGGTCTAGTTTTAGTTCTTCTAGCAGTGGTAAGTTTTCTTTTCGTTTTTTAGATAAACTTCTCTATATTTAGCCCTCACTGGGTGTAAATAACTTTCAAGAAAATCTTGAAAACACGTTCCTACGTGTTGAAAAAAGGAAGAAAAAACATGGCCGACAGTTTTGTCATACAATAAGAATATCAATGCAAACCTGGAACAAAAGTGTTGCGAATAGTTTGCGGGGCTATTTCTTCACAATAAAAAATACATATTATTATTATGTTCCAAGGATACAGTGTAGCGAATAGTTTGCGGGACTATTTCCTCACGCTATAACATGTAGTATTCACCCAGGATACAGTGATGCGAATAGTTTACGGGACTATTTCCTCATTAAAATGATGCAAATCATCCATCCAGGGTTGTGTTGCGAATAGTTTGCGGGATTATTTCCTCACAAAATACTATCATGTTACTTATCCAAGGTACAGTCAGTGTTGCGAATAGTTTGCGGGACTATTTCCTCACAGTTAAAACATAACATAATTTCTAATCCAGGGTGTAAGTACTGTGCATGGTACTTTGGGTCCATGGCCTTTACAGTTAGATGTAATACATGTACATCTCTTTTTTCAGACTCTGATATAGAAAACAAGGAGTCAAATATAGAATGTTTTGTCGAAGATGGGTGTCAACCATTAAAGGAGGGCGAACTGGTCAGAGAATCGCCTCCATCATTGGAAGGTTTTGTCGAGGATGTGTCTCAGAACACATTAAAGGAGGGTGAACCGGCCAGAGAGTTGCCTCCACCATTGGCCGAAGAGGAAAAAGAAAATGCACATTTAGACAGTGACATTCTGTCTATACTTGGAGATGCTCCAACAGAAGAATCAATCTCGGGTAAAGATATTCATTCTGATATCGCATCCAGACTTAATCACATTTTATTAAATGGTCTCAAAAAAGAAGAGAGGGAGGAGATAAGCAAGGCAAACCCTATACCAGGGAACTGCCAGTTGTTCAAATCACCCATATTAAATGCTGAAGTAAAGGCTGCGCTGTCTGATGTATTATATAAAAAAGACTGCTCTTTAGCTGCAAGACAAGGTCAAATTGGTATTTCCCTAGCAATTCTAGGTAAGGTTATGGATGCTCTAGTGGCAGATAAGTCTGATAGAAACCAGATACTTTTGAAACAAGTAAACCATGCTTGTCGGCTTCTATGTGATTCACATTATTTTGACACCAAAATTAGAAGGAGTTTCTTAACATCAACGCTGAATAACAAAATGAGAGACACATTAAAAGACTCAAAAAGAGACAAATATCTATTCGGTCAAAATTTATCAGAGGACCTGAAGGCCTCAAAAGCGATCACAAAATCAAGCATGGACCTTAAAACTTTTGCTAAGCCACCACCAAAAATTGGTAATAAATCAAACACGTCTAATACAAAAAATTGGAAGCCCCCGCAGCCCAACCAGAAGAAACCATTAGCGACACATCGGACTGCGGGTTCATCATCTACAACTCACCGTACAGAGACGAAGCCGACAACGGCAGCAGTGCGTGCGGGTCGCAACAATGCCCCTTACTACAACAAGGGCCTGAAGAGGTCCTAGATTCACAGGTATCTAAGCCTTCTGGACGTTTAAATTTTTTTTATCACACCTGGACTAGTATTACTAAAGATCCAGCCATATTATCTTGGGTCAAAGGGTATACAATACCCTTTATCTCTTTGCCAATGCAGAAAAATTACCCAAAAAATAATGGTGGTAAGAAAAAAGATAATTTATTTCTCAAGTCTGAGATTAATAAATTATTAGAAAAGGGGGCCATCTCACCTTGCTGTAGAGAGGAGGGTGATTTTTTATCAGGTATTTTCCTGATAAACAAACCAAATGGCGATAAAAGATTTATATTGAATCTCAAACAATTAAATAAATACATTAAACCTCCACATTTTAAAATGGAGGACCTTAGAACTGCTCTAAAACTTGTCACGCCAAACTCTTTCCTAGCCTCAATAGATCTGAAAGATGCTTATTTTTTAATCCCTATACACCCACAATATAAAAAATATCTTAGATTTGAATTTGATCATAATTGTTATGAATTTAACTGTCTACCATTTGGCCTAAACACAGCTCCATTAGTGTTTACAAAACTCATGAAGCCAGTGATAGAACACTTGCACCTACATGGCTGTATAACAACCATATATTTAGATGACATGTTATTAATTGAAAAATCTCATAGCGAATGTAACAAAAATATAAATACATCTATATCATTATTGACCAAGCTGGGTTTCATAATCAACTATGAAAAGAGCTCTATTGTTCCTAAAACTTCTTGCAAGTATTTAGGTTTTCTTTTAGACACGAAAAATTTTTGTGTAAAACTTCCTCAGGAAAAAAGAACGCTGGTTAGAAAGAAGCTAGATAAGTTCAAACTTATAGAAAAATGTACATTAAGGGAACTTGCACAGTTTATAGGTCTATTGATATCCGTTTGCCCAGCTATTGAATATGGTTGGGTACATACAAAACTATTTGAGAGGCAAAAATTCTTGAAATTCAGAGAATGTAAGGATTACGGAAGGACTATACAATTAGATAAAAAATTAATAGATATAGCTTGGTGGCACAAAAACATAGATAAATCTGTGAGGCTTATTCGTTTTCCAATTTATGATCTGGAAATCTTTTCAGATGCATCTCTATCCGGTTGGGGAGCCACATGTCATAATAAAAAAGTAAATGGTTTTTGGACAAAGGAAGAACAACTGTTGCATATTAATGCATTAGAATTACTAGCGGTTTTCTTAGCTTTAAGAACTTTTGCTAAAAACCTAACAAACAAACATATTTTGTTACGGGTAGATAACACCACCGCGATAGCCTGTATCAATCGTATGGGCAGTGTCCAGTATCCTCATTTAAATGAGATTTCCCGCCAAATTTGGGGATATTGTGAAAAGAACGAATTGTTTCTTTATGCTTCCTATGTAAAATCATGTGATAATGAAGCAGACTTTGAATCTAGGAAAGAACAAAATGATACAGAATGGGAACTGGCAAATTATGCTTTTTCAAAGATTGTTAATACGTTTGGTAGTCCAAAAATTGATCTATTCGCAAGTAGATCAAATACAAAATGTAAAAAATATGTATCCTGGAAGGCAGACCCCTATGCTCATTGTATTGACGCATTCACAATAAGTTGGAAAGATATGTTCTTTTATGCCTTTCCACCTTTTGCCATTATTTTGAAAACACTAAATAAAATAATAGCAGATAAGGCAACAGGGATTGTGGTTGTCCCTAATTGGCCAGCCCAACCGTGGTATCCTATTTTTAAAAAACTGATAATCTCTGATACTATTGTCTTCAACCCTAGTGATGATTTATTGATTTCTGGCATTTCCAGGTCACACCACAACCTTCACAAAAGCCTTACCCTGGTTGCAGCGATGTTATCAGGGCAGCGCTATTGAAGAGAAGTATGCTACCTTCTTCAATTAACGTGATGTTAAATTCTTTGTCTACTAATACTCGTAAACAATATGATAGTTATTTTAAGGAATGGTTCCACTTCTGTCAAAACTCTGATCTAGATTATCTGGCTGCCTCAGTCCCAAATATTCTTTATTTTTTAACAAAGCTATATGATAAAGGTTTTAATTATGGTAGCCTAAAATTGCTGTAAGTCGGCATTATCTTGCATCCTTGGTCGAACCATTGCTAATGATGACAGGATTTTGAGATTCATGAAAGGAGTCTTTAAGACTAGACCCCCAAAACCAAAATATGAGTTTACGTGGAATGTCAATATTGTTTTAACCTTTTTATCAAAAATGTATCCTAATGAAAATTTAACCCTAGAGTTATTATCAAAAAAATTAGTTACTTTATTGGCAATTATTACAGCTCATAGAGTTCAGACTTTATCAAAAATTGATTTAAGGAATATAATCATTGATTCGACTTGCATAACTATTAAAATTACTGAACCTATAAAAACTACAGGGATAAATACTTATCAACCCTTACTGAAATTGCCATTTTACAATGAAAAACCGGAAATTTGCCCGGCTCGAACTCTTTTATGTTATAAAAATAAGACTGATTATTTAAGAAAAAATGTTAATTATCTTCTTATTAGTTTTAGAAAACCACATGGAAAGATATCCAGTCAGACTATAAGTCGCTGGATAAAAGAGGTACTCCACGACAGCGGTATCGACACGAGTGTTTTCAATGCGCATAGTACGCGTCACGCATCGACATCTAAGGCAAAATCTCTTGGCATTAACATTGATATAATTAGAAAAACCGCTGGGTGGAGCGCATCTTCAACAGTATTTGCAAAATTTTATAATCGCGAGGTAATACCCTCCCATGGCGACTCTTATGCTCGCACATTATTACAACAATAAGTTTATTACTTTATGTTATTACAATTGTTTTAAAATTACAATTACTTTACTATATAGTTAGTATTCTTTGTCATTTGAAATGAAAGAAATGATTAGGCTCTGAATACACTTGTTTGTTTCAAATTACATACATGTATTTATTACAGAGCCCTCTCCTACTCGCGACAAGGTTCATGTCGCAAATTACATGTAAATGGGAAAAATACATAATCTCTAAACATCTATCTGTAAGTAAACATTAATCACGAGAACTGTGTTAAGATGCATAATTGATGATAAAACGAACTTACCCTGTACGTGAAGTTCTATCATAATTATGCGAGTAACACAGTTCGAAGTGATTAATATAATAACCCCCCCCTGGTGCCCTCCCAAAAAAGTAACTTGTATTTAGCCCATATTACATGAGGGGTACTTTATACAAGAATGAGCATGACCGCCGGCCGGCGTAGGGAGGGGCCATGCGGGACGTAGGGATGTGATAATCGATAATTTATCTTTTTCAGATTAATGCTTTAAAATATTCGTGGTATAGCCAAGTAAAAGACGAATCTATCTGTAAGTAAACATTAATCACTTCGAACTGTGTTACTCGCATAATTATGATAGAACTTCACGTACAGGGTAAGTTCGTTTTATCATCAATTATTTATTATTATCAGTTATCTAGATTAAGTGTATTCGATTAAGTTTATTCTGCTTTATAAATTACTTATGCTGAGGACTGACGTGTTTGTTTATTACCTATCTATTTTATTTTTTACTAATGTACCAATCACGTAAGTAGGTATAGGTACGTATACCTATCTGTAATATAGTGCTGTTCTTTTTTACGGGAGTAGGTACATACGTTACTGTGTTAACAAAATACCTACGTCTTTCACATAAGTAGGTAGACATTTTAAATTAGTTCAGTACGCGATTCAGGATGATTTAGGATTAATTGTCAATAACTTGTCATACTATTATTAATATCAGTTACAGTTTGATTAAAACAGTGTTATTTGGTTAAGTTTAATTGTACGATTATTCTGCTAAGACTCATTGTTTATAAATTACTTACCTAACTATGCTGAGGTCTTTGTCTATTATAGGCAGGTAGTTTATACCTAGATAAAGTTTATTATAACCTAATATAATTTACTTATACATAGGTATATGCTGGAATTATTGTTTAATTGTAACTACTAATAACGTACCTTCATAACGTTAGGTACCAAACAATACTTACTGTAGTACCTATTCCTAATTTGAATTAATATCAGTTTAGTACCTAGGTACGCGATTTGAGGTAGTTACGAATAACTCATTAGTTAAGTAATGATTTCTACATAAGTGTAAATAAGTTTTATCAATAACCTTTCATACATAGGTACCTACCAATTATTATTATCAGTTATCTAGAAAGTGTTATTCGGTTTAGTTTAATTGTGTGAATATTCTGCCAGGTAAGTACCTATCTATTGTTTATAAATTAGTTAATTAATTATTGCTGAGTTGTTTGTTTATTACCAATTTTATTTTTTAACTATTGTACTAATCACGTTATATCCGGAATATAGTGCTGTTCTTTTGTTATGGTTAAGTTAAATGCCTATAATGTGTAATTTTAATTAGTGTAAGTTATAATTAGTTTAATATTTACGTGAGTAGGTACATTACTTACTAGCTACATTAACAAAATATCACTTATGTAGACATTTAAAAAACAGTTTAGCACGCGATTCAGGGTGATTTAGGATACCTAATGGTCAATAACTTGTCATATTATTATTAATACCTTATCAGTTACAGTTTATAGATTAGGTAAGTGTAATTCGGTAAGTTTAATTATACAAATATTCTGCTGCTCATCTATATATATAAAATTCAAAGTCCTGACTGACTTAACTATATATCAACGCACAGCCCAAACCGGTGGGTCTAGAGATTCCAAATTTGGACTGTAGGTTCCTTACGACGTCTAGGGGTGTACTAAGAAAGGATTTTTCAAAATTCCTACGGGAAACCGAGATATACGCAAACGAAGTTGCGAGGGTATATCAACGCACAGCCCAAACCGCTGGGTCTAGAGATTCCAAATTTGGCATGTAGGTTCCTTACGACGTCTAGGGATGTACTAAAAAAGGATTTTTCAAAAATCCCACGGGAAAGCAAGATATATGCATACGAAGTTGCGAGGGGACGCACAGCCCAAACCGCTGGGTCTAGAGATGCCAAATTTGACATGTAGGATCCTTATAAGGTCCAGACCGACCGGACCGGACCGAACCGGAACGGACCGGACCGGACCGGAACGGATCAGACCTGATCGGTCTGGAAGGAACCGCACCGTACCGGGCCGTACCGGACCGGATCGAACCGGACCGGACCGTTTTTTTTTTCTTCATCTATATATATAAAATTCAAAGTCCTGACTGACTTAACTATATATCAACGCACAGCCCAAACCGGTGGGTCTAGAGATTCCAAATTTGGACTGTAGGTTCCTTACGACGTCTAGGGGTGTACTAAGAAAGGATTTTTCAAAATTCCTACGGGAAACCGAGATATACGCAAACGAAGTTGCGAGGGTATATCAACGCACAGCCCAAACCGCTGGGTCTAGAGATTCCAAATTTGGCATGTAGGTTCCTTACGACGTCTAGGGATGTACTAAAAAAGGATTTTTCAAAAATCCCACGGGAAAGCAAGATATACGCATACGAAGTTGCGAGGGGACGCACAGCCCAAACCGCTGGGTCTAGAGATGCCAAATTTGACATGTAGGATCCTTATAAGGTCCAGACCGACCGGACCGGACCGAACCGGAACGGACCGGACCGGACCGGAACGGATCAGACCTGATCGGTCTGGAAGGAACCGCACCGTACCGGGCCGTACCGGACCGGATCGAACCGGACCGGACCGTTTTTTTTTTCTTCATCTATATATATAAAATTCAAAGTCCTGACTGACTTAACTATATATCAACGCACAGCCCAAACCGGTGGGTCTAGAGATTCCAAATTTGGACTGTAGGTTCCTTACGACATCTAGGGTTGTACTAAGAAAGGATTTTTCAAAATTCCTACGGGAAACCGAGATATACGCAAACGAAGTTGCGAGGGTATATCAACGCACAGCCCAAACCGCTGGGTCTAGAGATTCCAAATTTGGCATGTAGGTTCTTACGACGTCTAGGGATGTACTAAAAAAGGATTTTTCAAAAATCCCACGGGAAAGCAAGATATACGCATACGAAGTTCCGAGGGGACGCACAGCCCAAACCGCTGGGTCTAGAGATGCCAAATTTGACATGTAGGATCCTTATAAGGTCCAGACCGACCGGACCGGACCGGACCGGAACGGACCGGACCGGACCGGAACGGATCAGACCTGATCGGTCTGTAAGGAACCGCACCGTACCGGGCCGTACCGGACCGGATCGAACCGGACCGGACCGTTTTTTTTTTCTTCATCTATATATATAAAATTCAAAGTCCTGACTGACTTAATTATATATCAACGCACAGCCCAAACCGGTGGGTCTAGAGATTCCAAATTTGGACTGTAGGTTCCTTACGACATCTAGGGTTGTACTAAGACAGGATTTTTCAAAATTCCTACGGGAAACCGAGATATACGCAAACGAAGTTGCAAGGGTATATTAACGCACAGCCCAAACCGCTGGGTCTAGAGATTCCAAATTTGGCATGTAGGTTCCTTACGACGTCTAGGGATGTACTAAAAAAGGATTTTTCAAAAATCCCACGGGAAAGCAAGATATACGCATACGAAGTTCCGAGGGGACGCACAGCCCAAACCGCTGGGTCTAGAGATGCCAAATTTGACATGTAGGATCCTTATAAGGTCCAGACCGACCGGACCGGACCGGACCGGAACGGACCGGACCGGAACGGAACGGATCAGACCTGATCGGTCTGTAAGGAACCGCACCGTACCGGGCCGTACCGGACCGGATCGAACCGGACCGGACCGTTTTTTTTTTCTTCATCTATATATATAAAATTCAAAGTCCTGACTGACTTAACTATATATCAACGCACAGCCCAAACCGGTGGGTCTAGAGATTCCAAATTTGGACTGTAGGTTCCTTACGACGTCTAAGGGTGTACTAAGAAAGGATTTTTCAAAATTCCTACGGGAAACCGAGATATACGCAAACGAAGTTGCGAGGGTATATCAACGCACAGCCCAAACCGCTGGGTCTAGAGATTCCAAATTTGGCATGTAGGATCCTTATAAGGTCCAGACCGACCGGACAGGACCGGACCGGAACGGATCAGACCTGATCGGTCTGGAAGGAACCGCACCGTACCGGGCCGTGCCGGACCGGATCGAACCGGACCGGACCGGATTTTTTTTCATAGATAAAATTCAAAGTCCTGACTGACTGACTTAACTATACATCAACGCACAGCCCAAACCAATGGGCCTAGAGATTTCAAATTTGGACTGTAGGTTCCTTACGACGTCTAGGGGTGTACTAAGAAATGATTTTTCAAAATTCCTACGGGAAACCGAGATATACGCAAACGAAGTTGCGAGGGTATATCAACGCACAGCCCAAACCGCTGGGTCTAGAGATTCCAAATTTGACAAGTAGGTTCCTTACGACGTCTAGGGATGTACTAAGAAAGGATTTTTCAAAATTCCCACGGGAAAAGATATATGCATACGAAGTTGCGAGGGGACGCACAGCCCAAACCGCTGGGTCTAGAGATGCCAAATTTGACATGTAGGGTCCTTATAAGGTCCAGACCGACCGGACCGGACCGGACCGGAACGGATCAGACCTGATCGGTCTGGAAGGAACCGCACCGTACCGGGCCGTGCCGGACCGGATCGAACCGGACCGGACCGGATTTTTTTTCATAGATAAAATTCAAAGTCCTGACTGACTGACTGACTTAACTATATATCAACGCACAGCCCAAACTAATGGGTCTAGAAATTCCAAATTTGGACTGTAGGTTTCTTACGACGTCTAGACGCGTACTAAGAAAGGATTTTTCAAAATTCCTACGGGAAAGCGAGATATACGCATACGAAGTTGCGAGAGGACGCACAGCCCAAACCGCTGAGTCTAGAGATTCCAAATTTGGCATGCAGGGTCCTTATAAGGTCCGGACCGACCGGACCGGACCGGACCGAACCGGACCGGACCGGATTGACGGGACCTGATCGGACCGGATGGAACCGTACCGTACCAGGCCATCCCGGACCGGAATTTGTTTCTGAAGAAAGATATGCTAATTGTTACTAGGCCACGCGGGCGAAGCCGCGGGCGGAAGCTAGTTATTTATAAATTTCTAGATTAAGTGTTATTCGGTTAAGTTTAATTGCACGAATATTCGGCTAGGTAGGTAGGTACTCATTGTTTATAAATTACTTACCCTATACTGAGGTCTTTGTCTATAATTTACTACTACACTAATCACGTGATTAGTGCAGAGTAGGTACGTACGTACCTAACGTAATCTTTGTCTTTTTCATATATGTAATTTAAGTGCTGTTCTTCTGTTATAGTCAAGTTAAATGCCTATTATAGGCATTTAACATGACTATAACAGAAGTGTAATGTTAATTAGTGTAATAATTAGTTTAAGATTTACGTGAGTAGGTACGTTACTACGTTAACAAAATATTATACTTTACCTATTCTTGCTAAAGATAATAATAATACATATTTTGTTTTATTGATGGTCAGTTTATTGATAATAAATATACGAGTAATATAACATAATATAAAATGGGGCTGGGGCGAAAAACGAAAAAAGCTCAAAATGAAGCCAAAAGACGCAAACTATCACAACCTGCGGGTAACACTCCTGAAAGATGCCAGCTTTTGGTATCACAAGCTGCTCGAAAAGCTGAAAAGCGCAGTCAAAAAACTCCTGAGAAACGTTCTTCTAGGCTTGCCAGGGATGCAGAGGCTACAGCTCGCGCTTTATCGAAAGAAACTCCCGAAGATCGTTCGGCAAGGCGTGCCAAAAATGCTGTGTGTACTGCTGGGTCTCGTTTGAACGAAACTCCAGAGCAACGATCCTCCAGGCTTGCCAGGGATGCAGAGGCTACAGCTCGCACTTTATTAAATGAGCCTCCTGAAGAACGTTCAGAGAGGCGTGCCAGAAATACTAATTCTATGGCTCAGTCTAGAGCCAAACTCAGGACAGATTTTGAGAATGCTATACTCACGTTTGCTGATACTGTTTGTTTGATTTGTAAAAAACTTTGCTATCGTAAACAAGTGCAGTCAGTTACAGTTGGAGATTTACCAAGAGATATACTACCAAATGAGCTAATGACTCAGTATGATATTATCTCTACCTGTCACCGATGTGCCCGAACACTTCGTAGGGGAAAAACACCTACACAAGCTTACTGGCATGGCATGTCATTAGATGAAATTCCCCCAGAAATAAAGAAATTGTCGGATGTGGAAATACGTTTATTAAGTAGGATAACTCCATTTGTAAAAATGGTTAAACTTAGTGGTCGCTTTGGACAACATGGTTTCCATGGTCAAGCTGTACTTTTTGGCCAGGATGTTGTAGAAATAGCTGAGCAGCTTCCATTACAAATTAGTAGTGCTGGTCTCGTCATTGTCTGTGAACAATTGGAGTCAGTACAAAGATTACGTCGCTTTTCTGTGAACATTCAAAACCTGCGAAGTGCATTAGAATGGCTTATCGCTTATAATCCTTTATACAGAAATGTTAAAGTAGACTTCAACAATGATAATTATAATGTTCACGAAATTTGCCATGTTCTACGACACGACATAGTACAGCAGGAAAGTACAAACGACACTAACATCTGTTTTCAAGATATAGGTAATAATCGACGTATATTGAGAGGTTCATTTAATCAAACGCACGATAAATTTCGTGATTTTTCTCGAGGTAAGCAGTGTACCGCAAACGCCGCCGTAGCTATAGCAGTTACAAAAATAAAGCCAACGGAAACATGGCCTTCAGGTATAATAGATTCAATTTTAATTTCCGGAGATCATTTGTATACAAATAGTATGCATTTTCGGAGGGCTCCGGATTTGACGGAGGTAAATACAGACTATTTACGTGTTCAAGAGTTACAATTCAATTTTGAGGTATTAAACCATTCATGTTTATTACAAGTTCAGCATGAATCTTCTTCTATTTGCGGCCATCTAACCATAAATAATCAAGATGCTGGATTTCCAAATTTAAAGAATGGTTTAGTGGAGTTTTTTAGAGATTCTGGAGTGGACCAGGGAGCTATTGTCACTTGTAATAGATATCAGTGGCAATCTGGAAAATTGATAATTTATATTACTTGTTCGACTCTCACTCAAGAGGACCAAAAGGTCGTACTGCTCAGAATGGTACAGCTTGCTTAATATCTTTCCCCGATATTACATTGTTGTGGACAGTTTTAAAATTAAATATACCCAAATTAGATGGAAATAGACCGGATGAAAACCAATACAGTATTACAAAAATTACCCCTGTAGTACAGCCAATAAACGAAAATCTAAACGAACCTGAAACTATAAATATAGATAGTGACACTATAATAAATACGAATCGGTCGTCAGAATCTTCCAACAACTTGAACAATGACAATATTGTTATTACCTCGTCAGTTTTACGTGTTATAGACGAACCTATTCCGGAGTTATCCACTGTTATCGACAACGACAACTGTACTCAGTTGCCAGTTCATGAGCTGCGTAGAAAAACCGTACCACCTCTACATATCACGAGGGAAAGAAGAGCAGAAGAATTGTCTTGGTTCCACTTGTTTCCTTATGGCAAAAATGGATTACAAGAAAATCGGTCTCATCCGATTACGCTGTTAGATTACTGTCAAGCTAGAATAGTGGGAGTAGATACGCGTTTTCAAAGACATGACTATCTCTTTTATGCATTGTCGGTCATGGAATTCTTTAGAGCTAAGCAAAATGTAGGCGTAGTTTTAAGAATGCGCCAGGGAGAAAATCGGCCTGATAATTTGGTTGAAAATATTCACCTTAATATGCGCAATATGAATGAAGATCCAAGCGAATTAAATTTTAATGAAAGGCAAACATTAGTGGACGACCATCCTGTAACGTTGAGTCGACAATTTATGATCCGTGTTAATGCCATCATGGTATTTTTAAAGAACAACGATCATGTTTTAGGGGGAAAACTTACTGATTTCTGGTGGAGAATTGAATTCCAAAATCGCGGAAGTCCACATTTACACATGCTATGCTGGAATGAAACTTCCATAAATTTTGACAGTCCTGAAGGCAGATCTTTGATAAGTGAGATTGTTTCATGTTGTTTGGATAATGCAGATAACGAGTTGAACGACTTAGTTAAACGAGTTCAAATGCACGCTCATTCCGCAACATGTTACAAAAACAGGAATGATCAAAACTGCCGATTCAATTTTCCGAGGCCTGTAAGTGATCAAATAACTTTATTGGGACCCGATGAAACATTACGCAATAATGGTCGATTCTGCATATTAAAACGGAACCTAGACGAACAGTATGTCAATAACTACAATCCCCATATTTTAAAATTATGGAAGGCAAATATGGACATCCAGCCTTGTGGAAATGCGACAGCTGTATCGTATTACATCGCCAAATATACATCGAAGCACGAGCCTCAGGACGTCGGCCAAGCGGTAAAAGATGCCGTCAATAGAGTGCGGGCATGTCAGGGAGATATCGGGAGGCAATTGTTTGCAGTTTCTATGGCTATCCTAAACCATCGTAGAGTATCAGCGTGTGAATGTGCGTACAGATTATGCCACCTGAAATTAAGAGACAGTTCACGAAAAGTAATTTTCGTCAACACATGTCGACCTCAAGAACGATTCAGAATTCTACGATATGACAGTGACCAGGGTCAAACGTACCAAAACATATTTGACAGATATAGTCTAAGGCCAACTAATCTTGAGCACCTCAGTCTGGCAGAATTTGCTGTTAATTATGAGCACACAACCCGACTTCATAGCGATGAAGAAGACGGTGACGTTGAAGCTTATGAAGAACCAGTTGAGGCTGCTGAAATCGGACAAACGACCATTAGACTTCTAAATGGAAACACCATGAAAAAGCGAAGAAGACCGGCGATTCTGAGGACTCGTTATTACACGCAAATGGGAGACAGAGAAGGCTATTTTTATAGCTATCTTGTTGCCCATGTGCCATTTAGAGTTGAAAGCGATTTGATGGAGGGTTATGAAACATGCGAAGAAGCTTTTATGGCACAACGAAATCGATTACGTCCATTTCATGGAGATTCTGTTGAGCAATTTCAATATATTGAACGAGAACTTCATCAAGTTATTGGCCAAGTACTAGCATTAGCCGAACCTGGAGTCTATAATGACGCCAATGAGCATGAAATCAATGCAGAAAACCAGACTGTAGGGGCAGTTGTTATCTATCTATTAGGATATGATCCAAGATTGGCTGATGTTGATATTGAAGTAGAAGACATTGGAGAAGAAATGAATGTGAATATTACAGACGAAGAATTTCATACTATGGTCAGCTGCATGAATATAGAACAAAAAAAATTTTTGATGAAGTAACGAAACAAATACGAAATGAGGTAACACATCAACCTAATACAAATACTCCTTTAAAGTTATTCGTGACAGGAGGAGCTGGCGGTGGAAAAACTTTTGTACTGAAAACGATAGTACATCATATTCGTCGATGTTATGCTCCAACAACAGAGCAGTTGTTAAATGCAACTTACGTCGAAGTGACTGCTCCAACAGGAGTTGCAGCGCGTCTTATCAACGGAAGAACACTTCATAGTGCATTTGCTTTGGGCATTGAGAAAGGTAGAGCAACAGTGTATAGACAAATGACAGGACAACGGCTGGAGGATATGAGAAGAAAATGGCGTCACATTCGTTGGCTTATTATAGATGAAATATCAATGGTTTCTTATGAAGTTTTAAGATCTATTCATCTCCGTTTACAAGAAATAAAAAACAGTCAAGACATTTTTGGAGGCGTAAACATTTTAGTTTTTGGAGATATTCTGCAGTTGTCGCCTGTTAAGGGGAGTTGGTGTTTCAGGCAACCAATCACATTTCAAGGTGAGCCGCATTTGTGGCATTACTTTAATCTGTGTGAGTTGCAAACCAACGTTCGACAGCAGGACGATAGCCAATTCATAGATCTTCTTAATAATCTCCGAGTAGGCGAGTTAAGTATGGAACAATATGAGATTTTGCTTGAAAGAAGTCGTGTGCCTTTGGCTGATAATTTTGCCGATGGTGAAGCTGTACGAATTTTTCCCACAGTGAAACTGGTTAATGACTATAACAACAAAATGATAGACATAATGGCCAAAACAGTTAAAGTTTATACGTTAAATGCAATCGATGAATCCAAAGAACCTACTACTTATGGTCAAAACCCAAATCAAACTTCTGTTCCGCAAGATCCAAACTGTACTGGAGGATTACTAAATTCTATAAAAATTGCAAACGGTGCTAGAATCATGTTACGAATAAATTTAAAGGTTTCAGAGGGATTGGTAAATGGTAGCATGGGTATTATTAAAAAGTTTGAATGGAATGGACTACGCAGAGACCGGAGGAAGGGGAACTGCCAAAAAAGATATTTATAGAATTCGACGACAAGTCGGTCGGGAGAAGTTTTAAAGACGAAAACAGATGGATTCCAACAGGCACAAAGTACGACATTCCAAGGTCTTAGAGGATATGGCAACATTGAGAGAATAATGTTTCCCATCATTTTAAGTTGGGCAGTTACCGTACACAAATTGCAAGGCACCACTGTGGAAAAAGCTGTTGTTTATCTGGGTATTAAAACTTTCGCAAAAGGCCAAGCTTACGTGGCGTTAAGTCGTGTGAAAAGCTTGGCTGGTGTTGCCATTTGTGATCTTCATCAAAGGAAACTGTTCAATAATCCGCACGACGGATCTGCACTAGCAGAATTGCAGAGATTAAGAAGCAGTAGATCTTAATTGTTTTAATATCTTTATAAACAACAGCTTCGGTCGGTCGGTCGTCAATTACTCCCATTCCGGTGGGAATTCTGTAAAATATCGATATCTTTTTTCTTGTCGATGGCTTCGCCATCGGTCTGTCCGGTCCGGTCTGTGTCAATCCGATCCGGGCCGCGGTGCGGTTCCGGTTCACTCCGATCTAGTTCTGGTCCTCTCCGGTCCAGTCCTATCCAGTCCGGTTCAGTCCTGTACGGTCAATTTCAGTTCCGGTCCGGTACGGTTCCTGTCCAGTCCGGTTCCTGTCCGGTTCGGTTCGGTTCTTGGGTTATGTCGTGTAATTACTAAATTCCTATGGCCACCTTCCAGCTCCACCATCAGACCCTGGTTACCATCTGGCACCAAAGTACTCGTCAAGACGGATCAAACGAGCCCAAACTCGATGGAGTTATGTCGTTTAATGACTGATTTCCTATGACCACCTTCTAGATCCATCATCAGACCCTAGTTACCATCTGGCACCAAAGTGCTCATCAAGACGGATCAAACGAGCCCAAACTCGATGAGGTTATGTCGTTTAATTATTGAGTACCCATGACCATCTTCCAGCTCCGTCATCAGATCAGCTCCATAACTGTTTTAACAAATGTGTGTGACCAAGAGTAGGTCGAGCCTCGCTCGCTTCGCTCGCTCGGTTTTTGATAGTCACAAGCCTAACCTAACGTAACCCAACAATGGCGGAATATCATAGATAGTCATCTAGCTTCATCAAATCGTGGTTACCATCCTCCACCAAAGTACTCGTCAATCCGGATCAAACGAGCCTAAACTAGATGGGGTTATGTCGTATAATTACTAAGTTCCTATGGCCACCCTCCAGCTCCATCATGAGACCCTGTTTACCATCTAGCACTAAAGTACTCATCAAGACGGATCAAACGAGCCCAAACTCGATGGGGTTATGTCGTTTAATTACCGAGTTCCTATGGCCACCTTCCAGCTCCATTATCAGACCCTGGTTACCATCTAGCACCAAATTACACACATACACACGTCAAACTTATAACACCCCTCTTTTTGGGTCGGGGATAAAAATACAGCGCGATAGCAATAAACATTAAGTATGACGAGCGAAGCCGCGAGCCCAGCTAGTGAATTATACCTATAAATGAACTATTCAATGAGACTATTCCAATGAGCCCAAACACGATACATCTGCTGTAATTTGACGAGGAGTTGAGTATACTGCAGGTTCCAGATGATGCTGCAGCATGAGATCAATTTTACAGTCTTGCAGTATGACAGTAACAGTATAACAAATTTCAAATCGATCTAACCAGTGGAAGTTGCTCATTTCCTTTCATTAAATAGTAAAGAGCTGGTGATCTTCAAACGGCTGAACAGATTTTAATGAGTCATAGCTAAGAACACTCCCGCACAGGTCACCTTTCAAACAAAAAAAACTGCATCAAAATCGGACCATCCGTTTGGTTGCTACGATGCCACAGACAGATACACAGATACACACGTCAAACTTATAACACCCCTCTTTTTGCGTCGGGGGTTAAAAAATACAAAATTTCAGTAAACACAACAGAGTAGGTAGGTACATTTAACAGTTTTTAGGGTTCCGTAGTAAACTACAAGGAACCCTTATAGTTTCGCCATGTCCGTCTGTCCGTCTGTCCGTCCGCGGTCTAGCGCCTAGACGCTTGATGCTAGAAAGCTGTAATTTGGTATGTATACTTATATTAACAATGCTAACAAAGTGGCAGAAGAAAATTTTGAAAAAAAATTTTTTTTTGGGTGCCTCCCCTACAGGTAAAGTAGGAATGATTTTTTTGCACCGACCCCATGTTGTGGGGTATCGTTAAATAGGTCTCTTAATAACATCGAGGGTGTGGGAAGTCATTTTCCGATACAATGATCCGTTTGCGAATTATTTACATTTATGACTTTTATTTATAGTTGTTAGGCAACTAGCCATTCATATTTTGAAATTGATTTTTTGAAAGAAAAATTTCACCTCCTCCCCCCAGGTGGGATTCGAACCCACGACCCCTCGATATCCGGCAGAGTGCTCTAACCCTGCTTGGTTGTAAAACCTTCAGGTAGATGGCGTGCTCTGCGACTTACGCAGTTAAAAGAAATGAGAAATTTCACCACCATTACTAACCTTCCCGGTAGCTCAGTGGTTAGAGCACTCGGCCGGATATCGAGGGGTCGTGGGTTCGAATCCCACCTGGGGGGAGGAGGTGAAATTTTTCTTTCAAAAAATCAATTATTTACATTTAACGTGTTAATTTTCGTTTTGCACGGTGGTCCTCCCACCTCTATCTCCGAAAGTCTTGAGTTTAGAAATTTGTGAAAATTCATGGTAGTAGTCCATATAGTGAACCTACAAGGAAAACTGTAACGGTTAAGTAGGCTTCACTAGTTGCCAAGTAATAGCCGACGAACTTATAAAATAAAATTTCTTTGATAAAAACTTACAAATGTGATAGAATTTGATATTGGACTCAACTGAAGGCAAGCAAAGCACAGCAAATACGGAACCCTACATTGTGCGTGGTCCGACACTTATTTGCCCGTTTTTTTTATTTTATTCATACGTGTATGTTTTTGCTTACATAGGTTTTTAATCGTGACTAGAGGGATATTGTTTTGCATTCCTTTATTTCGTTCGGTAGATCATTGAATGTTTTTGTCCCGTCGTATAATATGTTTCGCTTCCCTTATGTAGATCTGGACTGTGTAGTTTAAGTTTATTTATGTTTCTCAGGTCTTTATGAGTGTATGTTCTGTTGGTGAGTGAGATTTGTGAGTGTATGTTTGTAGTTGCGAGTTTGGTTTTTTGAAGTTGCGAGGGTATATCAACGCACAGCCCAAACCGCTGGGTCTAGAGATTCCAAATTTGGCATGTAGGTTCCTTACGACGTCTAGGGATGTACTAAGAAAGGATTTTTCAAAATTCCCACGGAAAAGCGAGATATACACATACGAAGTTGCGAGGGGACGCACAGCCCAAACCGCTGGGTCTAAAATTGCCAAATTTGACATGTAGGGTCCTTATAAGGTCCAGACCGACCGGACCGGACCGGACCAGAATGGACCGGACCGGACCGGAACGGATCAGACCTGATCGGTCTGGAAGGAACCGCACCGTACCGGGCCGTGCGTTGATTGCTAGAGATTCCAAATTTGGACTGTAGGTTCCTTACGACGTCTAGGGGCGTACTAAGAAAGGATTTTTCAAAATTCCCACGGGAAAGCGAGATATACGCATACGAAGTTGCGAGGGGACGCACAGCCCAAACCGCTGGGTCTAGAGATGCCAAATTTGACATGTAGGGTCCTTATAAGGTCCAGACCGACCGGACCGGACCGGACCGGAACGGACCGGAACGGATCAGACCTGATCGGTCTGGAAGCAACCGCACCGTACCGTGCCGTGCCGGACCGGATCGAACCGAACCGGACCGGATTTTTTTTCATAGATAAAATTCAAAGTCCTGACTGACTGACTTAACTATATATCAACGCACAGCCCAAACCGGTGGGTCTAGAGATTCCAAATTTGGACTGTAAGTTCCTTACGACGTCTAGGGGTGTACTAAGAAAGGATTTTTCAAAATTCCTACGGGAAAGCGAGATATACGCATACGAAGTTGCGAGGGGACGCACAGCCCAAACCGCTGGGTCTAGAGATGCCAAATTTGACATGTAGGGTCCTTATAAGGTCCAGACTGACCGAACCGGACCGGAACGGATCAGACCTGATCGGTCTGGAAGGAACCGCACCGTACCGTGCCGTGCCGGACCGGATCGAACCGAACCAGACCGGATTTTTTTTCATAGATAAAATTCAAAGTCCTGACTGACTGACTTAACTATATATCAACGTACAGCCCAAACCAATGGGTCTAGAGATTCCAAATTTGGACTGTAGGTTCCTTACGTCTAGGGGTGTACTAAGAAAGGATTATGATTGTAAATTATGAAATGCCACATATATGTAATAGAATGGAAATTATGTACACAATATTGACTATTTTATGTTATGTATTCAACACAATGCAAATTGTTATGAATGAATAAATGAATTGAATTGAATTAAAGGATTTTTCGAAATTCCTACGGGAAACCGAGATATACGCAAACGAAGTTGCGAGGGTATATCAACGCACAGCCCAAACCGCTGGGTCTAGTGATTCCAAATTTGGCATGTAGGTTCCTTACGACCAGGGGCGGCTGTACCTTAAGTGCGCTCGTGCACTGAACTGTACTTCCGAAACGAAATGTACTTCATGGTTAGAATTCAACGAAACGAACGTCCGAAGTTTCGGAATTACGTTTCATGGTAGACCAGCAGAACTCTCGTACGACTAATTTTGACATAGATATAAAAACATAATTTTTAAAGTCCACTATTTTGTTTTCGAAATCGGTTTTTTCTGAGTTCTGCATGGGGTCCTAAACGGTGCTAGGAAAGTTCTAGCGAATGCCGCAATCAGAACTCTCGTACGACTAATTTTATTTAACTACAAACATTAAAATAATTAACAAACAACGAAATATTAACTTACTTTAGACAGCCAACACCCAAAGACAATTACGGCCAAAATGACCAGTATAACCAGTGATGTAATAAATATTCTCCAACTGCAATTTTTCACTGACAGAAGAAATTTTCGCGACATTATTATTTCACGACGTTCACGGTCATTATCCATCTCGAAGTTTTCAGGCATGTTTGCTGGAACCGGCATTTTCACAGGAGATATGAGATTTGCAAACGTGAACGAAACACCATTGTTTTTTGAAGGCAAGGTTGTAATTCAGCCAAATGTTCAAATGCTAAGTTGAATACGACACAAAACGTCCACAAAAAGTCTGCGCCCGAATTATGAAATCACCATCACACATGACACGAGTCTATACACACTCGCGTCCACTTGAACACTGAATGTCAGGACAAAGCATTTTATATATATAGATGACAAACACAGATATCATTATTTACATTAAATAGAATGAGATTTGATTTTTTATTACTTATTGTATAGGATGCCGAATGAAATCTCTACTTTGGACTTCAATGACACCTTCCTGGGTATGGAACATCTGAGGAACAGCTTTCCCGGCTACGAAATGAAAATGAAAACTGACGACCCAAGAAAACTTATTCGCCATTACAAGTAAGATTACTTTATACTGTAAGCTTGAAGGGAGTTGTAAAAATTTTTACATTTTGTTTCACACACCAAATACATATTGCTCATTTGCGACAAGAACGTGACAAAGCAAAAATCTCCATTTGTGGTAAAACGCATTTGAAAGTTTAAAATTCCTGTAACTTTTTAATTATTATGTTTAGACTATTCAGCTCAATACAACATAACTTCCAGGTTTTCGTTTTTTGGATCAAATTGAATTCAGACCTTTAAGTCAGTTATTAAATTTATTATGATTATTTATTTAAAAAAGGGTCCTCCTTGTTGCGTTATTCTTGTAAAAAATTTGCAGTATTGCAAAACAAAGGGATATGTACCGTTTTTCTAGAAAAAAAAATTGAATAAAAATCTAAACCTTTACAAGTTATGTCGTATTGTTACGTTTTTATTGATAATCTGTAATCTAAATGTATGGAACATTTTAATTAAGACACGTTACTGTCGTAGAAATCTCTTTATTTTAGTATTTTGTTTTACAAAATGAAAGATAATTTAGCGAAGTTATTGTGTAACTTTCGCTGAAATACAAGTAATGATCACATTTAAAAATATAATATTATAATTATAACTGTATGGTTATAAAGTAAAAAATATTTAAGTAAAAGTAAAACTACAGATATTAGTGTCTACTAATATCTGTAGTTTTACTTTTACTCACAACCGTTAGCAATTATAACGATGAAGAAGTGCTGCTGCTCAAAGAACTAGTCAAGCCGCAACGAGGCCGGTTACATTGCAGTTGTCGTTCTTCCGGTGCTGATTCACATGCTAAAAAATAAATTGATTGTTTAATTCACTTGTATTTCGAGAATCGGTATTATCTTTTCATTTTTAGGGTTCCGTAGTAAACTACAAGGAACCCTTATTGTTTCGCCATGTCCGTCTGTCCGTCCGCGGTCTAGCGCCTAGACGCTTGATGCTAGAAAGCTGTAATTTGGTATGTATACTCATATTAACAATGCTAATAAAGTGGTCGAACAAAATTTTGAAACTTTACAGGTAAAGTAGGAATGAAATTTTTTTTTCGCACTGACCCCATCTTGTGGGGTATCGCTAGATAGGTCTCTTAAAAACATTGATACAATGATCCGTTTGCAAATTATTTACATTTAACGTGTCAATTTTCGTTTTGCACGGTGGTCCCCCCCCCCTCTATCTTCGAAAGTCTTGAGTTTAGAAATTCTAAAAAAGTCATGGTAGTAGTCCATATAGTGAATCTACAAGGAAAACTATAACGGTTAAGTAGGCACTACTAGTTACCGAGTAATAGCCGACTTATGAAGTAAAATTTATTTGACGAAAATGTCATAGGATATGGAATTGTACTCATCTGCAAGCAAGAAATGCGTACCCCTACCCTAACCCTACATTGTGCGTGGCCCGACACGTACTTGCCCGGTTTTTCCTAACTTACGTGAATGTTCATTAATATTCCTCGATTGACAAGATTTACAATCTTCCTAGACCGTGATTCCATCTGAAAAATAAATTGTAATTAGAAGACAATGTTTTTATCATTAATAATGCAATATTGTAAGCTATTCGTTGTAAAAAACAAATAACCAACATTAAAACCAAACACTTTGTACTTTTATTATCAACTGTAACGGAACATCTTAAATTAACCAACAAAAAACATTGTTTATTTCAGCAACAACGGTACAACGGTGTGTAAACCATAGCATGCGAGTACTATTTTTACTACAATAATGACCCATATACAAATGTCCCTTTAAAGCTGCAAAAATAAATCACTAAAAAAACAAAAAGCTATATTTACCTTTTCATTAAAACCGTGACACCATGAGCTGTTACGTTTTTGCTGCAATCGGGCAGCACTTTCCTCCTCAAGCGAGCGGCGACAACTGACGTGAACCGATCTTGCATTAAACTTAGGGGCGGAAAGAGATGACGCTAAACCGATAGTCGCCGACCTTTTCCCTCATTACTCGGTCATTTTCGGTGCTAGAAATATCGCGTTTTAGCAGCAAGTAGAGCGCGATGCGCCGGATTCACTGTATCATTACTCCATAACGGTACATATTTGCGTTAACACGTTCTTGTCGCAAATGAGCGATATACACAGAAATCGTATGATATTGTACCAATCGATAGGTCATTCTTTACACTAGCGAATGAGTAACATAAAAAAATTGAAAGCAAATATTGTGGTGAAAAATCGACTTAACCGTAACAAGTTAAATTTGTTTTAAAACCCCTCGGACTCCTGTAATCATTCTGAGAACGGAACAGAATCAAAATAAAGTTGCGGCAACTGTCACCAATTTATTGTACTTAGAGGACGCCTTTCTTGTACACATTCAAGAGAAATAATTACATTAAGAATTGTAAGTAACCTGTCGTTTAGCCGATGCATGTCAATTATTGTTATAACATTATTGTAAGTATGTAACCGGCAATAAACTGGCGTCGTGTGTCCCTTTTAACATGCACTGTTTTAGGGTTCCGTGGTAAACTACAAGGAACCCTTATAGTTTCGCCATGCCCGTCTGTCTGTCTGTCCGCGGTCTATCCTAGAAAGCTGTAATTTGATATGTATACACATATTAACAATCATTTTTCGATACAATGACTTACTGAATACTTGCCCGGTTTTTTTTTCGAATTGTTTTGGTATGGTTTAGGAATGAAAAGAATTCCTAATATACCCTAAAAATATTGCAAAGTAATCATAAAAGCAATCCTAAATTATACCAAACAAACACATTCTAAAATAATCCACAAATCGATGCTAGTTACGGCAAAATACTGTGTCTGTAGTTACAGATACAAAAAGCGAGGAGTTGTTACGTCAAAACTGTATTCTACTATTTTAGTTAGGCAAGGAATTGTACGACAAAATACTGTATCTAAAATTGCAGTTTTTTGGAGGAAAGAAGAATGAAAGCTGGTACCAAGACAAAGTAGCAGATGTGCAATCTTGTAAAGACTGTTTTAAGTGGTATCACGAGGATTGCATTGGATTATACACACTTAAACTAGACACCAAAGATGATTCAGAAGCCTTTGTATGCCCTGATTGTGACAATAATTGAGATCTCATTTAGTTTATAAGAAATAAAGACTATATTTAAGTTCTTAAAGTAAGAAAAAGTTGTTTTTAAATGGTGGCCTTATTCGAGCACTGTATTATAAATAAGGCCTACCAAAAAGTTATTATTTTTTGTTTTTGATTAATTTTTTTGACAATTTATGATTGTAATCTTTAGTTTGATATAATGAATATTTAGTTTTATTGTTATTTCATGTGTATTCCTTAATAAGTGAAATCTAGATTTAGCCAGAGATTTAAGAGACATAAAAAAAATAAAAAAAATAAAAATAAATATTTCAGGAAATTACACCCATATTTAACAAAATTAAATTATTCAAATTATATTATATTTTTATTACTATAAAAGTCTCTCCATGCGGTGGGATGTGTTTTTCACAACAATGCCGGATGTAGGGACAGTCGAACCTATTAGCTATCATATCCAGAACTGTGTTGGAACTGGCCTGAACTCTGCGCACCAGGGAGGCTCCTTTTTTGCGTATACTAGCCTGAAAACAGTCAGTGTTTGCCAATGCAAACATACCTGAAGCGCTACAGAAACGAGACAATCCCAACACCGCTCTGAATGCGTTGTTAAACTGCACACGAAGGGAGCCATACACTTTCTGCGTATATTTAGCCCACAGGCTGCACGTATATAGAGATGTACGGTACGCCCGAAAAAGAGTAATCTTTACACTCGCGGAACAACGCGCAAACCTGCGGGCCAACATATTTGCTCTCCTAGATAATGCCCTCCGCTCACGTTCCATATCGGCATGATCTTTGAGAACGACGGTAACAATATGTCCAAGGTACGTGAACTGATTAACTCTGTCCAAGGGAACATTATTAAGTCGTACAGGTAGAGTCTGTGGACACTTAGCACCCTCGGTCTCAAATACCATGTATTGGCTTTTGGTGACATTGCCCATGCAAAGCCCATGGACACATGCATATTTTTCACAGATGAGCATTAGCCTTCTCAGGCCACAGATCGATGCGCTCAGCAGTACCATGTCATCCGCGTAGCTTATGTTGTTGACACACACGCCATCAACATGACACCCCATGTGTTGGCTGCTGAGCGCAACGATCAGTTGTCCATGTAGATGTTAAACATTGACGGTGATGTCAATCCACCCTGTCTAACACCACACTCAAGCCTGTAAGGCTCCGACATTGCCCCCACCCACTTAACGTTATTGACCTGGTGCGCATACCAATACTTGAAGATAGACAAAAGTTCTGGTGGAAAGTTAATGTTCTCAAGTTTAATGTTATGTAGACTGTATTTTGTTTCATATGATCTCAATTCAAAGGTATTTCGTACTTAGTATCTTATAGGCCTTAATAAGTGTACTTGATTTATTATGGCCAAAGTCTATGTCTGCGAAACTTAATTATTTTGCTCAGATTTTATTATAAACTGTTACGCTTTTTCTTCGAATCCTATAATTAACGAATGAAAGAAGCATCTTTCATTCGTTAATTATAGGCAAGGGAAAAATAGCCGGTGATTTTTCCATTACACTTATTCAAGATATGCATATTGACAGGTATCCTATGCCGCGTGTGGAGGAGGTGTTTGCTAAATTGAGAAACGGGGAGCACTATCTTAGTAATGCTAACAACCAGTTTGCTCTTTCTCCGGAGTCTCAGGAGCTTACAACCATTAACACTCCTAAAGGGCTGTACAAATATACGCGATTGGTGTACGGGCTGGCTAATGCACCGGCAGTTTTTCAGAGAGCCATGGAGTCGCTTTTAGTAGGCATCGAAGGTGTCAGTTGTTGGTTGGACGACATTTCTATAACCGGGCCTACTAAAGAGCTTCACTTTGAGAGGTTAAAGGAGGTTTTAACTAGAATCAAAGACGCTGGTTTGAAGTTGCAGATAGAGAAATGCAATTTTTTTCAAAACTCTGTTACCTATTTGGGTTACATTATAGACAAAACAGGTTTAAAAGCTTCTCCGCAGAAGATTGAGGCAATTCTTCGGGCGAATCGGCCGACGAATGTGACGGAAGTTAAGAGGTTTCTGGGCATAGTAAATTATTACCGCAATTTCGTGCCGAATGCTTCATCTCAGCTGTGCCCGTTGCATGAGTTGTTGCGCGCGGACGCAAGTTGGGAGTGGGGCGAACGGCAGGAGCGTGCATTCCAGAGAATTAGGCGCGAGCTCGCGTCCGAGCGCACTCTAGCGCACTTTGATCCCGAGGCGCAGCTTGTGCTTTCGGTAGACGCGGGTCCTACTGGCCTAGGCGCTGTGCTCAGTCAAATTGCTGATCGTAACATCAAACATCCGTTGGCGTTCGCTTCGCGGTCATTATCAATCAGTGAAAGAAATTATAGCCAGATACACAAGGAAGCGACGGCTATAATTTTTGGCGTTAAATACTTTCATCAGTATGGACGTCAAACGCCGTTCATATTGAGAACAGATCATCGCCCACTCTTATCAATATTTGGTAAGAAAAATGGTGTCTCGATTATGGCGGCGTCTAGGCTGCAAAGGTATGCTTTGATTTTGTCGGCGTATAACTATTCTATTGAATATATAAGTAGCGAGAAGAATATTATAGTAGATTATTTTTCGCGGTCGGTAACAAACGATGACTCGTTATCAGTGAATCATGACAATGATAGTACGGGGCAAGACGATAGATCGTATTTGAATTTTTTAAATGCAAGTATTTCGCCCGTCACATTTAAGGATAACAAGGATGCTACTGCTAGCGATTCCACATTGCAAACAATGTTTTTAAGTATATGAGCAAGGGTTGGCCGCGTAAAATTAAATGGCCGTTAATTGTACCATATTTTAATTGTAAATTAGATTTAGAGGCAGAAGATGGGTGTCTGTTTCGTGGTCACAAAGTTGTCATTCCTGCGGAATATCGAGAGAGGATGCTCAAAGAACTGCATTCTGGTCATTTTGGAATCGTGAAAACGAAGAGTGTAGCTCGATCTAGACTCTGGTGGCCTTCGATAGACAAAGATATAGAGCGGTATATAGGATCGTGCGCAGCATGCTGCAGCGTGCAGGCGGCGCCAACGCGTGCACCGCCCGCGCCGTGACCGCGGCCTGACGGCCCGTGGCAGCGGCTGCATATCGATTACATGTCGATAGCCAATAGGAACTATCTTATTGTCATTGATGCTTATAGTAAGTGGTTAGAATGCATTCATATGAACTGTGGCACCTCCACTCGTTCGCTTATTAAAAAGTTGAAAGCGTTGTTTTCGAGGTTTGGTATTCCGCGCGTGATCGTATCGGACGGACAATGATCCCAAAATTCATTCAGCGGAATTTGTTTCTTTTTGCACCAATAATGGAATTGGCCATGTGACGTCGCCAATTTACCATCCATACAGTAATGGGCAAGCAGAGAATAGTGTTAAAACTTGTAAAAAGATGATAAAGTGTTTCATTTCCGAGACTTTACAGAACGAAAGTTTGGAGGATAAGTTGTTAAGGTAAACGCAGCTATTAACGACCTGTCGAAAATCTGCAGATATTACCGACCCATTCAGCTTATTCGTATTTTTGTCGGTTTGGAACGATTTGAGTTACAAAAGAGTATAAAAAATACACATGTTTGTACGTTGCCTAATAAATGTACTATGTTAGGATGCATGGGTGCGCGTGGATGTGACAAAATGTGTTAATTTCTGTGAACGCAGCAAGTACGCCGATCGTGTCATACAGGCCCGTGTTCCCGCAGCTTAGTATGCAAATTTTTTACTTAAGATATTTTATGTTTAAATATTCACGTTAAGCTTATTCTGAATAAGTCGAAATATTCTTTTATTTGTGTATTCCACATTTCCGAAATTATTTCTTATGTTTTAAGGGAATTTAAAGAGTATTTTTCAAATTAAAATGGAACGGCAATAGCTTCAGTGCATTTCAGCAGTGCAGCCATTACCGACCCATGGGTCGGTAATGGCAGCCACGTGTTGTTTTAATTTTTCCCCTTTTAGTCAATGTGTATAATAGTCAATCTAGATTTTTTTATATCATTTGAATCTTAGGTAATCTACAATTTTAAGCATCTATTAGCGACGTACATCATAATGTTATATTATAAGCTTCTTGTGTCGTGATAAACTACCACGCATTATTAAATATCTAGAAGTGTGCTCTTAAGACTACCTACTAAGAGTTTCTTTGTATTAATATGACAATTGTATACATTTTATATAGTTTATGACTAAATCAATCAATTATTGTATTAGATTGGATAAGGAAATACATTAGAATTAATATTGAGTATTTTCCGTAGCTCGGTAAAAGATTTGTACATTTTTTTATATAACACTAATTACCGATCCATATGAGTCGGTAATTGCAACAAAGAGAAGCTATCACCGATCCTTTGCCGATTAATTGGTACTGTTGGATTCGAACTGTAATGTCCCGTTTGCAAACTGTCCTGCTGCTAAAAATGACCCATCATCATCATCATCAGCCTGTATCTACCCACTGCTGGGTATAGGCCTTTCCCAATGCCTTCCACCAAATGCGATCCTCCGCTTTCCGCATCCATCCGCCTCCAGCCGCTTTCTTAAGGTCGTCTGTCCATCTGGAGGGAGGGCGCCCTACACTTCGCTTCCCCACGCGCGGCCTCCACTCCAAGAGCTTCCTCCCCCATCTGCCATCGCTAGCACGGCAGATGTGGCCGGCCCATTGCCACTTCAGCTTGCTGACTTTGAGAGCTATATCGAAGACTTTCGTTTTCCGTCGAGTTTCTTCGTTTCGGATCTTGTCCCTTAGAGAAACTCCGAGCATAGCTCTCTCCATCGCCCGCTGTGCGACTTTCAATCTATGGACCAGCCCGACGGTCAGATTCCACGTCTCTGAGCCGTAGGTCATAGCGGGGAGGACGCATTGCGGTATTTGCGAGACAAGGATGTGACGAAGTTTCCCGAACGCTGCCCAGCCCAGTCGAATGAGCCTTTCGATCTCTTTATTGAAGTTACCCCGGCCAAGTTGTATCACTTGTCCGAGGTAGACATAGTCTTGGACTACTTCAATTGCCGCATTCTCGACGATTACCGGACTAGGAATGATGAAGTCGTTTATCATGACTTTCGTCTTATCGATATTCATCCCCAGCCCGACCGATCGAGAAGCGGCATTGAGATCGTTTAGCATTCGACTGAGATCCTCCAACGATTCCGCCATTACGACCACATCATCGGCAAATCTTAGGTGTGAGATGTACTCGCCGTTTATGTTAAAGCCGTGTGTTTTCCAGTCCAGCGTCTTGAATACGTCCTCCAGTGCAGCCGTGAACAGTTTTGGGGAGATGACGTCCCCCTGTCTGACTCCTCGCTGTAGCTGGATGGGCTTAGACTGCTGGCCCTGGACACGGACCGTCATCGTTGCGGCGTTATAAAGACATCTCAACACTTCGATGTAGCGGTGGTCTACTTGGCGACGCTGCAAGGATTCCAGAACAGACCATGTTTCGATGGAGTCGAAGGCTTTTTCGTAGTCCACAAATGCTATACACAACGGCAGATTATACTCTGTGGTTTTCTGTATAATCTGCCGCAGTGTATGAATGTGGTCCACGGTGCTGTAGCCTTTACGAAACCCAGCCTGTTCCGGCGGCTGGTACTCATCTAGCCTTCGAGCGAGTCGGTTTGTGATAACCCTTGAGAAAAGTTTGTAAACATGTTTCAAGAGTGAGATAGGCCTGTAGTTCTTCAATAGGGTTTTGTCACCTTTTTTGAAGAACAAGACCACCACACTCTCAGCCCACCAGGTCCCGTGATGAATGACGGAATTAAATAGATGCTGCAGTTCTTCCAGAACCGGGGTTCCTCCTGCTCTGAGCAACTCCGTTGTAATTCCGTCTTCACCCGGAGCTTTGCCGCTTTTCAGTTGCTCAAGGGCTATACCAATCTCGCCCGTGCAGATGTCCGGGATATCGTCAGTGTAGTGTCGCTCCAACGGGGCAGGACGATCACATGCGCGAGCAGCTTGTGTGGGGGCAGGTGCGTGCGCAGCATAGAGCTTACCATAAAACTCCTCTACCTCAGCGAAGATCTCTGACTTCGTAGTGACGATTTGGCCGTCTGCCCTCTTGAGCTTCGACAGATGTGATCTTCCTGGAGGCTGGGAGAAGACTTTTAGTCCTTTGTTTCGCGCTATCGCATCCTCTATGCGTTTTGCATTGTAGGTGCGACAGTCGCGACGTATCAGCCTCCGTATATGCTTGTTTGTTTGTGCATAATTTGTCGAAGCCCTCTCGGCTGTAGTGGCCTCTCGCCGCTTTGCCATAAGAGCCAGAGTCTCGCTAGAAAGTTTGTCTTCTCGAACTCTATGCTGTGCCCTAAAGTACTTGCTGCCTACTTCGCGCAGTATTCACGTCAGGCGCTCTGATTCCTCGCTCACATCCGCGGTGGTTTCCAGTAGGCCGAATCGGTTTTGGAGTTCCAGTTGGAACTCTTCCGCAGCTTGGGTGATCTGAGGTCGAGTTGGTCGTAAGCTCAACCTCATCATACGAGCTCTTTCGAGTCTTAAGCTCATATTTAGGGTGCCCCGCACAAGTCTGTGGTCGCTGCCGTTACTAAACCGGTTGACCACTGAGACATCCCTAAATATACGCTTCTTATCGGTTATGATGAAGTCGATTTCATTCCTGGTTACTTTATCCAGGCTTTGCCAGGTCCATTTCCTCTGGGGCTTCTTTTTGAAGAACGAATTCATCAGATAGAGAGGAAATTGACCAGCATGTGTCCCCTGTGATTTCTCGACCCCACACCAAACTGTCCGACTACCAACTCATCGCCGTCTTGTACTCCCACCTTAGCGTTAAAGTCCCCGACAACAACCGTGAATTGGGTCTTGGTGGTCTGATGTATGGCCTTTGAGATGTCCTCGTACATGGCTTCGACCTCTTCGTCCGGATGTGTCGTCGTTGGAGCATACACTTGCACAACTTTCAGAGAGTACCTCTCTGAGAGTTTCAGCACAAGATACGCTACCCTCGACGAAACACCGGAAATCTCCAGCACTTTTGTTGACGATGGATCTGTGAACGAGGAACCCTACACCACCTTGGGAGAGCCGATCTCCTTCGCAGAAGTAGAAGAGGTTGCCAGACTCCAGGATCACGGTATCCTCCCCCTGTCTTCGGATTTCCGATAGTCCTAGAATCTGCCATTTGATATTCCTCAATTCCACTTCCAGCTCACCCATATCCTCGTCTCGCCTCAGAGTCCGGGTGTTAAATGACCCGTTCACCAAATATTCCGCTCGCAAAATGTCCTGTTCTTGAAACTTCTCGTAAAATAGCCCAATCTAATAAAAAATTTTCTTACGCTCGGTATTAGATTCATAAAAATCGCTAATAGCTTCACAGCGCTTCGGATGGGTCGGTAATAGAAACAATTGACTTCCACAGTCGTGTGATAGTTTTTTCTATGAAAACATTGTATTTATGAACAAATGAAAATATAAATATAAAATATACACCCAACATTTACATATAAAATTAAAAAATCTAGTGTATTTGCAACCAATACCCTTAATTTTTATCATCAATTTCAAAACTTGCTTAAGGGGGTCGTTAATAGCTGCGTTTACCTTAGACGTTTTGTTTCAATATCGTGACTCTATGCATTGTGCTACCGGGATGTCTCCTGCCAAACTTTTGTACGGTCGTGATTTAAGATGTCGAATGGACCTTATTTTGCCTGATGTAAATACTTGTAAAAGAGATTCTAATGAGAATCAATCGGAGCAGTCCAATGTTCGTCGTGAATTTGCTATTGGAGATAGAGTTTGGATCTAGTGGTTCATAGCTAGGAAATTTATTTGGACGCTTGGAATTGTAAATAAAATTTTGGGCTCTCGTATGTATGAAATTTTTGTTGCTAAATGTAATTCTAGTTGTATTCGTCATGTGGATCAGGTTAGGAAATTTACTGGTCTAGATGATAATGTTTGTTTGGAAGGTGTATGCGGCGCGGACACGTCGCGTCCACTTCCGCCGCCGCTCGAACTGGAGCCCGAGACTCGTGTGTCCTCTCCACCGTCGTTAACTAATAAGGAGAGTGCAGTAGAGAGGGAGGATAAAAGGGTTGAAGGGCGGGACGCGTTTCCCGCAGCGCCCGCGCCGGAGATTGTGCCTCCGACTTTGGTTAGTGAGCCTGCCGCTGATGTCGTCAGTGAGCAAGCTGGCGAGTTTCCAATTGCTTCTAGATTAAGGTCTAGATGTAAGAGAGTTGATTTTATATTGTTATAGTTACTTAGTTTTTTTATTGTTGTTTTCAGGGCTAATAAGTAATGGTGGAGAACTGGGATGTTTGCAAGGAGTTTCTCTTATGTGTGACTGGCCATGAGAAACTCCTTGTCTCTTTGTCATGTCTGACAGTGGTCAGTTAATAAATGGTTACCCTATAAGTTGTGCGTTATTATTAATACATTTCAGGTTCCTATGCCACCATAGGGTCACACAAACTAATCATTTTGAAAAGTGAAACTTAAATAGGTAAATAACGAAATATAAGTGCGGTTTTCAGTGATAAGATAATAATATAGAATTAAAGAACATAAAAGTGCTATATAAGTAGGTAGGTAGTACTCAATAGGTAGGTGCATGATTTTCATTGCATTTGACCTTGAACCTGTGCTTGTACAGTCATGAGTCAAGAGCAGGGTTGACCTTTACATATCGGATTTTGTACCATTCTTAACTTCTATGTCATAAGAGCCAAAATTGTACTGCTAGTGTAAGGCTCAACGTGCTTCTGACTGTACCCACAATGCATTTTATAAATACGTTCTTCAGAAGCAACGTACTTACAACAAGAAAATGTACTTAAGTACCAACTACATATAAACCATGATTCAGAATATTTTTTCTACATTTAGCTATAATTTTATTTTATTAAAAAAGAAAAATCAATCCAATGCTTTCATAATTTATTTAAGAGCCATCTATTGACGATATGGGGAACTAAAACAACGTCATGCACCATAACGTTTTATATGTAATCAAAGCAACATCAACATTGGAAATAAATAGCTTGTTGGTTAAAAAAGCTATTCAACTGTGTGAAGCACAACATGATCAGTTCTGCTCTCCTATTTTCCTAGTCACAAAACCAAATGGGTCTTTCAGATTCAGATTAAACTTGAAAAAATTAAATAATTTTATTGACAACGAACACTTTAAATTAGAAGACTATATATAGAACAGTATGTAAACTGTTACAGAAAGACAATTTCCTAGTTTCCTTAGATTTAAAAGATGCATACTATACTGTTAATATACACAAAGATAGTAGAAAATACCTAAGATTCTTTTTTCAGGGTAGATATTATCAGTTTAATGTGATTCCATTTGACCTGTGTACCGCTCCATTAATTTTTAATAAAATTATGAAACCTGTACTAGGGTACTTAAGAAAAAATGGTTTCACATCGGTGGTTTACCTCGACGATTGGCTTTGTTTTGGTAAAAACTACAGGGATTGCTTAACAAATATGCAAGCTACAATTCAACTATTAGAGCAATTAGGTTTCATAGTAAATAAAGAAAAAAGTGATTTTGTGCCAAAACAGATTTGCCCTTTTCTGGGGCTAATTTTTAACAGTACAAATATGTCAATAAACATAAGTAAAGAGAAGAGAAATAAATACCTAAAGTTAATTTTAGAATTATCTAATAAAAAAGATATTAAAATACGTTTTCTTGCTAAGGTAGTAGGAACATTGGTATCTGTTTGCCCAGCCATTAAAGGTTTACTTACTCTATACTAAAAATCTTGAAAGAATAAAATACTTGGCCTTAAAAAACAATAAAGACAACTATGAACAAATGACTTCATTAGATAATAGTTGTTTATATGATTTAAAATGGTGGACTAAGAATATAATTAAGTCAGAAAATTTCATTAGGAAAAATAATTTTCAAATCGAAATATTTACAGATGCGTCAAAACAAGGTTGGGGAGCCCACTGCGGCTCACAGACGGCTAGTGGCACATGGACTGATTAAGAAATAATACTTCACATCAATTCCCTGGAATTATTAGCGGCTTTCTTTGGTTTAAAATGTTTCGCTAAAGACTTTAACAGCTGTGAGATTTTGCTTCGAATAGACAATATAACAGCAGTGTCTTATATTAATAGGTTAGGAGGAGTACAGTATCCTCATTTACATGAAATTAATTACAAAGAACATTTGGCAATGGTGTGAAGTAAGGGATATATGGGCCTTTGCATCATACATAAATACTAAAGATAATATAATAGCAGATTTTGAATCTAGAAAAGAGTTAGGTCACCCAGAATGGGAAATTGGTATAGCATATTATCAAAAAATTGAAGATTCCTTTAACACACCAGATATAGATTTATTTGCATCCAGAACTAATGCTAAATGCCCTCTGTATGTATCATGGCACCCAGACCCTGATGCTTTTGCGGTGGATGCTTTCACGTTGTGCTGGACTCAATATTACTGTTATGCTTTCCCTCCATTCTCAATGATTTTAAAGACATTAGATAAAATAGTGACAGATAAAGCCACAGGTATTGTAGTAGTGCCATATTGGATAACCCAACCTTGGTATCCATTATTTAAAAAATTGTTGATTTGTGAACCAATTATATTTGAACCTTCCGAGGACTTGTTTTTAAAAACATTCCAGATCAATTCATCCACTTCACAAGACAACTACAATCATGGCCGGCATATTATCCGGCAGGCATTTTTAGAGGAGGGCATTGATGACGATGCCATAAACATCATGATCTCATCAATTTCAAGTACCACACTTAAACAATACATACCTAGTATTATTGATTAGACAAAATATTGTAATACAGAAAATATATGTATAAAAAACCCACAAATTCAACAAATAATTACTTTTAATGATGGGTTATCATATGGTACTTTAAATTCATACAGGTCTGCCTTATCCTTTCTTATCGGATCTCATATTGGAGAGGAGGCAAAAATTGTTGTTTAAAGGGTTTTTTTAAACTCAGACCAACAGCACTAAAAAATAATTTGACATGGGATGTATCAATTCTTTTAAATTTTATAGAGAACTAGCTGACCCGGCAAACTTTGTTCCGCCTTAGAGGCACTACCCTACCCTACCCCTACCCTACCCCTACCCCTACCCTACCCCACCCCTACCCTACCCTACCCCTACCCCACCCCTACCCTACCCTACCCCACCCCTACCCTACCCTACCCAACCCCTACCCTACCCCTACCCTACCCCTACCCTTACATTAATAATATAAGCATAAATGATGATTGTATTAATATTAGAATTGATAAAATAATCAAGACTTCGGCACCAAACAGGTGCCAACCTTTCTTAACTATACCCTTCTTCAAAGACAGGGTGGCAATTTGTCCGGCAAGTGCTGTGATTAATTATTTAGAAATTACAAGTAGTATAAGGTCTACAGAGTATTTGTTTATATCGTTAAAGAAACCGCATAAAGAAGTGACTGCCAGTACAATCAGCCGTTGGGTTAAAAATACTATGGAACAAAGCGGCATAGATAAATCAGTCTTCTCACCGCATAGTACACGACACGCGTCAACTTCCGCGGCGTTTAAAACAGGAGTTAATTTTGATGAGATTAGAAGAACGGCTGGTTGGAGTGGCGAGTCTTCAACTTTTGCGCGGTTCTATAATAAACCAATTATAAATAATAGACACTTTGCAGAGGCTATCTTTAGAGCTTAAGAGGTTTATCTCATATTTTTTGTTTTTGGTTGTTCATTATTATTATGATTGTTTAATTATTATGTTTATAATAGCTAAATTGTTTGCAGAATAGTTAACGGTTCAGTTAGGGACTTCGCACAACGGACAATATAAATTGGTGGTATTCCATCACACCCGCTGCCCTTTCCAGTATCTAGCTTTTCTAACAGCTTTATAACAAGATCAGAATCTACGACTATAACACTGTACGTACACTCAGTATCAATTGAATTATTAACATAGTTAGATGCCGGCTTTGAAAAATTTTGCAACTAGAAATCATTAAATTAAATTATGTCTCCCATAATTTAATTTGTCAATACCATGCGTCATAAAATTTGGATAGTTAGATACAGCTTTCTTTTTAATTTTTATGTATGACCAAAATAGTTTAGGTGTTTTCGTTATATTTTCTTGAGATTTAAGAATGTACGATGTGTAACATTCTCTTTGAAGAGACTTTAGCATAGTCCTCAGTAAGGAGAAAGAAGCATAGTCAAGCTGATTCCTCTATCGCTTCCAATGACGGTGTATAGCCTTTTCTATAATTAATTTAATGACGGCCCGCTATACCAGATGATAATCGTCTTTAGTATCCACTTGAGGTACATAAGTTTCTATAGTGTTGTTAATAATTTCATAAAATTTTTGAACAGCAATATCCAACTGACTATTATTTAATAAGTGCAACCAGTTTTGCAGACATTGTTGATTGAGATATAGTCAGCTTTCCAAAAAAGCTAGCATAATACAACAGTAAATAATTGAAAATAATATATTCTCAAGTAATATAATTTAACATTAAAAATATGTAATACTAATTGCTTAAACATGACAAATTAATATTTAAGTATTATTTTACAGACTACAAAATTTTTTCTAGATCTAATTATCTAATTGATTAAATATCGATATCGGAGGTGATGTGTCGAGTTTTCTCATAAAAATTCGACAGTTTTTTGTCCAAACATATTTACAATTTATTTCTTTAGCTTTAACTTTACACATATTTAAAAGTTGTTTATTTGATTTAGTAAGGTGTTCATTAATATAAATACGTTTGGATTGGACTGCCCCCTCAATCCGATTTCTGATGTAGTTAAGTTTTTATTTTTTCTCGCTGCGGCAACGACCGCGTCATTGGTCGCGCGGTTCCTGGATCGTGCAACAATATTACGAGGAATATCATTGTTGGGACGGCGTGCTTGGACACGATGCGCAAACTCCACTTCGCCAGCCTGCAATGGAACTCCGATACTTTGCGATATTTTTGCATTTTCCCTTTACTACAATCTCTTCAGTACCGCAGGAACTTTCGCATAGGCACTCTAAGCAGGAAGAAAGATATTTTTTTATAAAACGTCTCATTTTGGCAAACCAGTAATTACCTTTAATTTTGTCAAAAGTTTTATCGAACCCAAAATGTCCTATCTCATCGTGGTTAGCCTTCGATACTTGCCACTTAACCCCTTTTAGCACCATCCACCGTTCACCGTCAGCCGTCTGCCTTTAGAGTAGTCCTTTCTTTATAACAAAAATTATTTTTAATATCCATAATTTTACTGGTTTCTATGTCATTTAATATATCACAATATGTTGTAACTCAATATCACTCTGCTGAACAGTAGCTATCCAATTCTGAATCTATATTGCGAACTTCAACTAGATTTGTAACATCCTCTACAGGATTTCGGCTGAGGGCATCAACGTACGCCATGGTGGTGCCTGGTTTATAAACAATTTTAAAATCATATTCCTGCATGGTGCTCCACCAACGAGCCACTCTAGGCAACATATCCCTTGTCTCAAATGTAGCTTGCAAGGAGTTACAATCGGTCACTATTGTTAATGGTATTCCTAACAAATATACACGAAATCTCTGTAACGATGTGACTACAGCTAATTTTCTAAATCGTAGGAGCTAAACCGTGATTCTTCAGGCGATGTTTGCCTACTGTAATAAGCTACGGCATTGAACGGTAACTCCTTGTTGGCCCTTTGTACTAAAATACCTGCTATTCCCATCTTAGAAGCGTCAGTATGAAGTTGTGTCTCGAAACTAGGATTGTAAAAAGCTAAAATAGGTCGTTTAGTTAAATGTTCTTTGAGGTCGTTAAACGCAGACTCCTCTAATGTTGACCAATGCTACTTGGAATCCTTTTTTAGTAATTGTGTCAGCGGTCTGGCGATATTCGAAAATCCCCTAACAAACCTACGGAAAAAATAAGCAAGCCCTAAAAATTGTCTTACATTATGTTGGTCTGTAGGCCTAGGGAAGTTTTTAACAGCATCAGTCTTTTTTGTACCGGGTCTAATTCAGTCTTCGGAAATTTCGAAACCAAGATATTCCATACATTCCAAGAAAGAAGTTGCACTTTTGTAATTTAAGTGTTAAACCAGCTGAGCGAAATAACTGAAGTGTTTCCCGCAGTTTTTGGAAGCCTTCGTCTATCGTTTTTGACGGAATAATAACATCGTCCATATAAGCAAAGGCTTCTTTAAACCTCGCATTACCAAGGATATTATTAATGATTCGTTGGAAAGTTGAAGGCGCTGTTATGAGATAGTCCCTGCTGGTCTTCGCAAATTAAACGCGTACTTTTATCAAACACTCTTTTTAATTAGAAGATAAAATTGGCGCACTGCATTTCCGACCGTTCCAGTGCTAACTGACTTGAATTTGTGGAAAAATCCACGAAGCGGCCAAAATGCTGACGCGCTCTTTTTACCTTATATTATAATAATAATATTATGTATGAAGCGAAGTTAGAAAGAAATAGCAAAATTGAGCTAGATGGGTCAGAGATGCAGAGTGTTACAAAATATTTATGAAATAGAAAAAAAAAATAGAAATAGGAGATAGTAAAAATTAAGAATAATATAACATGTTTGGATTCATATCATCTTCACATTTTATCGTTAAAGTTTAACTAGTTTTATCTTTGAAAACTATTTTAAAATCTATTGTCTATTCTAAATAAACACATTTTAAATGCATTTTAGTTTATAAGTGTTGTTTTTATACACATTTCGTTACGGAAAGTTTATAATCACAGAGAATCCATTTGGACAATTCCATTGATTAAAAGTAGAGTAGAAATAGTTATCGTGGAATACCAACTACTTAAGTAATTAAAGTTTTAACTAGTTTTATTTATGAAAACTATTTTAAAATCTAATAGTCTATTATAAATAAACACATTTCAAATGCATTTTAGTTTATAAGTGTTGTTTTTATAAAAATATTATCAGATAAAAAATATATTTTACGAACAAATAATGTTCTAATACTAGATTATACATAAATTAACACTTTAAAAGAAATAAAACTCAACTACTATTTACAAATAAAAAACTTGACCCAGATCCCTCGAAAACGGGAGCGTTCCCAGAAGGCTGGCAGAGTTACCCCGCTGTATTGCGAGGCTAATTCTTTGCGCGAAATACAGGCCAGCCTTCCGATCATAGGACGATTAATCCATTTATTATTAAATAATTTTTGCCAAATATCAATTTCACCAAATAATCGTTTTGAATTACATTGAGATGGCAATGATGAAATATCTTCAGTTAACAATTTTGATTCACAACTTGGACTTGCAATACAAGAATACAGAGTTATTAATTCACAGATAGAGTAATCGTCACAATCTTTCTTACATTTATCGAAATTATCAAACATATAGTGCATTCTGTCGTCGCTTAAAGCAGTGTACACATTAGAAGGTTGAATTAAAGCAAATGTTTTTACGTATGAGTCATTATGAGGCGTAGGCAAAGGTATAATAATATTTATTTATTTCTCTTACAAAATAACATTTTACACAACAGTTTAACAAGTGCATTCTGCTAACAATCATTCAACTTAAGGTAGGTTTAGACAAATATAATAAAAATAAAAAGTGTTTTATTACCTCATCTACATAATCTATATATATAAAATGCTTTGTCCTGACTGACTGACTGACTGACTGACTGACTGACTGACTGACTGAGAATCAACGCACAGCCTAAACCGCTCATCGTAAAAATCTGAAACTTGGCAGGTGGAAATATTATAAGACGTAGGCGTCCGATAAGAAAGGATTTTTCGAAATTCGAACTCTAAGGGGGTAAAAAAGTGGGGTAAAGTTACTATGGGACAACTTGATTCCTTGGTCCAATCTACTTCAAATTTTGCATAAAAATTGTTTAAGAGAATTGATGGAAGATGTGATTCTTATTTTATTGAAATTCTTGAAAAAAATTTATTTTGTGGGTAATTTTCTTCGAGTTGATATCAATACTCATACTCCTTAGTGCTTTTGATTTCAATTACATTTCATTTTGACACATCCGTGAAGTGAAGGGTGTCATCTGTCATGTAATATTTTTGATTGTGAATATTGAAACAAAATGATTTCATAATGTCGTCGTACTATTTATTCTGTTTGTGATCTCGGAAAAACAGCTAAAATTCTAAAGCGGACTGAATCATATTCATCGATAATAAGCAGTACCTAAGTAATTAACTCAGGTAAATAGATATTAAATTTTATAATATTTGACAGAGTTCAAATTAAATTGGTCAATGGTTAAATGGCATATTGGTATTGTCTCTTTCTCACATATAGAAAATCTCATTACGTCAACTCGCTCTAATATTTCGTAGTGTTGTTGACGGATGGTTGTAGGCTGAGGTTGTAGGTTATAAAATACCGATATACTTATTTCATTTTTTTTACGGAAGTGGTTGGAAAACAAGCTCAGGAATATGGATCATTTTGATATTAGGTGATTACCGTCAACTATGGAGCACATATTCTAGGGTCCATGACCCGTTGCCGACCTATAACAGGAAACAGGATATAGCGAGAAATAGTATAAGGACGGAGTTAGATTTTTTTATACCACAAAGGTGGCAAACAAGAATTTCGGATATTTCACTCTCCGAACGAAACGCATTGCTGCTATACGTCAATATTCTGTAAAAGGGTGGCACTTCACCGGTCGGGCTTACCTATTTTTCATAAACGCCCACTCCAAAGATTGTAATGAGAAGTACCTATATAAATAGACAACCGATAAGAAAGGATTTTTTTAAATTCCCACGGGAAAGCGGGATAAACGCAAACGAAGTTGCGCGGGTTTCTCTAGTTTGAATATAAACTAGTTGACGAAGCCTCCTTTTAAGCATTTAGATGCCTGTGCCAGGAGACTCCGCTCTTCTTAGCTCTAAACATATGTAATTAAACTTATATACATTAACAAACAATAAATAAACATTATCTAAGTATACAAATTAAAGTGAGACTATTCTTACTGTGTACGGTCTATATATGCTCCCTTTTATAATATAGAAATATAAAAGTGAGCAAATACACACACACATTTTATATTAAATACTAATATATACATACGTATATAAATACAACACATTTATACCTTCATATACACTTTAACATTTTCCACTTAAACATTTAAACTACTTATTTCATATTCATCAAAATTTCGACTTCATCGTATGTTAAGTCTACTAGTATTAGTACTAGTATCATATAAAGAATTAGGAATCGAAGGTTTATGACCATATAACAATTCGTATGGAGTGAATTCAGTGGTACAATGCGGAGTGATATTGTAAGTTAAAGTAGCAGTAGATAGATAGCAATGCCAGTCGTTCTGGTTTTCATTAACTACTAATACGTGGTCCTGTTCGGTAAACGTTTGACCTACCATCAGTGGAACACGCAATAAATGATCGGGTACTATGAGCGTATTCACTACCGCTATAACCGAATGTATTTCAATTTGGACCTTGCATTTGCCCAGACAATTTACAACCGAATCACCAAAGCCTCTTAGTACTGGTAAATTTGTGTCTGACCACGACTGCACTAAACGTCGAGCCATCGACTCCTTCATCAACGTGCACTGGCTTCCAAAATCGATATAATAATACCTCATATCCATTTATTTTGGCTGATTTAAAATATTTGAGATCGTTATCCTGTTCACGGGATATTCTCAAAACAGTCTTACTAGTATTCGGGGTAAGCTCTTTGAAATTACAACCATCACTAGCAAGTGGCCTATTCTATGGCATTTGTCGCATTGTTTGATTGGTTGCTTACATTTAAGGCGCCATAGGTGCAGCGGATGTTCAGTTTCGAATGTTTTTAGGATGAATTAGGTATTCTTTTAGGATTATTTTCGAATGTTTTTGGTAAACTATCTGAAAATCATAACTAAATAATGGGATTGTTTAGTTATGATTTTCAGACGGTTTATAGGTATAGTTTTACAATGGTTTTCGGATAGTATTCACAGTTTTGGGGTGGTTTTCTATTATCCGATGGTTTGTTGAAGGTTTTGAACTACATAATGTATACTTTAGGCGAAATAACATTTTAGGGAAGTGGCGAATTAGACGATTTACTTTCTACAAAGACGACTTACGTTTACAACGATTTATTAAGTCATTATTTCCTGAGGGGTGAGTTAGGAATGGTTTTGGGGTGAGTTAGGAATGGTTTCGGGGTGAGTTAAGAATGGTTTTGGGGTGAGTTTTGAATGCTTTTGGGGTGAGTTTGGAATGCTTTTGTGGTGAGTTTGGAATGCTTTTGTGGTGAGTTTGGAATGCTTTTGGGGTGAGTTTGGAATAGTTTTGGGGTGAGTTAGGAATGCTCTCGCACCAAATGGTACTGATATAGTCGTCACATAGAGCAATCTTCCCACCTTTATCCTACTAATATTATAAAGGAGAAAGTTTGTGTGTACGTTTGTTACTTCTTCACGGTCATTTGGCTACACCAATTTTTATGATATTTGGTATGTAAGTAGCTGATACCTTGGATTAACACATAGGGTACATTTATCCCGATAAGTACGCGATGTCCTATTCAAAAGCATTCCAGTTTATGAGCTCCACCCAACGTTATATAAAGCTAAATTGTCAAAATGGTTGATGTCAGGCGTTTTTATTCATTCAATGAATATCTAAATTCATATGTTGACATATTATGCTAAAATTGATGATTTGTTTATAACTTATAAATGTTGCTAACATAATAAAATAAATTGAAAAATATATTCGCATATTTTAGAGCTGTAGTTTTTTTGAATTGCTTGTATGACACGTCATACTCTGTCAAATTATGGGGTATGCTAACAAAAATAATAGGAACTCGCGAGTGTTGCGTTTAAGAGGTTTCATATGCCTACTTTTGTAGGCCGCTTGTGACCAGTAGTACCGAATTCCCTCAAAATACCGGACATTTTTATTTGCGGTATGACCATTTATTTTTTACCGGACAGGACTCGAAAAATCAGTGTTAAAGCAACTTGCACTCACAAGTTGGTTACATCTACCTACATAAACCTTGATAGAAAGAGAGAAAGAAACAAAAATGATATGGTACGAGTAGGAGTACTATTGATGTTTGTACTCTTGCTTCTTGGGCTTTGGGGGCAAGCATTGCCGAAGCATTTAGTTTTCGTAACTACGGTGATTCTGTTTTGAATTCCACACGTATTGTTCATTGCTACTTTGTGGTAGCTTTTCTCACCACACTCAGCACCCCACCAGTTACGCACAAGGAAGTAAGGGCGTCCGTCAGAATTATTGTACCCTGTTAGCAAAACTGCATGGTTTGCTTCCATTGGAGTATTACCGCTGCAAGAAAAAAATATGAAATTATTTTTTGCACATTGTTGTGCAATACCCATGTCTTTTTTGCCTATCTTCAGCTGATCCCATTTTTTGTTTATAATCAGTAAAATGCACTAAACGCATGTCCTACAAGTACAGTGCAAAAATGAGATAAGTAACCATTTTTGCACTGTAGGTAAGTGCAAAAATGGTTACTTATCTCATTTTTGCACTGTACCACTTGGGGACCATCTCCACGAGCCTGAGATTCGCGACTTCGCTTCGCTTCGGGCTTCAGTTAATAGTTCACCAAATGAAGGAATTTCAGGAGAAGAAGTTCGTGTAGATGCGAATTTTGGCATATTTGTAGAAAATTGTGTTTTAAACTAATACTAAAAGTACTGATGGGTGGGGGTGGAGCGACGGAGGGAGGGGGGATTGAAAGGTCCCGTGTTTTAGTTTTTCCTAAAAATCTCGTAACTGGTAGCCCATATGAAAAATAATCTTCCACTTAAATAATCTGCATAAAATTCTCTACAAAAAAGATTCTATACATTTTTTAGCTCGGGTCAACATAGAGGGAAGAAACTGGACAATGACAAACAAACTTATCTATTTATATAAAATTCAAAGTCCTGACTGACTGACTTAACTATATATCAACGCACAGCCCAAACCCGTGGGTCTAGAGATTCCAAATTTGGACTGTAGGTTTCTTACGACGCGTAGGGGTGTACTAAGAAAGGATTTTTCAAAATTCCCACGGGAAAGCGAGATATAAGCGAACGAAGTTGCGAGGGGACGCACAGCCCAAACCGCTGGGTCTAGAGATTCCAAATTTGACATGTAGGTTCCTTATAAGAACCGGCACTGGACCGACCGGACCGGACCGGATCGGACCCGATCTGACCGGAAGGAACCGCACTGTACGGGGTCGTGCCGGACCGGACCGGATTTTGTTTCTGAAGAAAAATATGCTAATTGGCATGTAGGTTCCTTATAAAAACCGGACCGACCAGACCGGACCGGAATTTGTTTTTGAAGATAAATATGCTAATTATTAGTAGGCTACGCTGGCGAAGCCGCGGGAAAAAGCTAGTACTTATTACAAAATTCAAAGTCCTGACTGACTGACTTAACTATATATCAACGCACAGCCCAAACCGCTGGGTCTAGAAATTCCAAATTTAGAATGAAGGTTCCTTACGGCGTCTAAGGGTGTACTAAGAAAGGATTTTTTTAAATTCCCACGGGAAAGCGAGATATACGCAAAGGAAGTTGCGATGGTATATTAACGCACGGCTCAAACCGCTGGGTTTAGAGATTCCAAATTTGGTATCTACATGCCAACAGGAACCTTTTTTTTTTTTTTTACGTCAGAGAAATGCTTTGTGGCAGCCCCACCGCCCGGGGAGCACGCGGTGGGGACTGTGGAACTTACCACTAAAAAACTGACGCCTCTTGCCCTGTGTGGCGGGGCCACGGGAAACTGGGATACAACCGCGACCCCGCCAGGGCCGTCCGGCCAAGGCCGGACCCGCTCGCCCCCGATACGCTCCGTCAGCAGTACACCGCATCCAGGTGCACTGCCGACACCGAGGACCATCGCTCCCTCAAGACGACGGGCCTTCCCCAGCCCGCCGTCTCGGCTGGGCTATGGTCCCCGTCCACTCGGCGATCGCACCCACTGTGCCGACCGCCAGCCAACGGCCACACCACACTTATTCAGCGTGGCGCGGCCGTCAGCTCCGCTCGTGATTTTTATAGAGGTTGTCTTCCTCGCGGCCCGGGCGGTTAAGCCAAGGCCCCCGGCCCGTGGGTGGAGGACCCACGGGTTACGGTATGCGCCGCACGCCGTCTGGTAAGGCCGGCGCCCACTAGGGCGTCCGCGTCAACCCGCGAGCCGAGCGCAGGGAGTGGACACACCCGTCCGCCTGCAACCCGCACCCGGCGAAACGGAGGGACCGGACCCCGCTCGTCCCCCTCAACCCGCGGCTCGCCGCAACTCGAGCGCTGGGAGGGGACCCACGTGTCGGGACTTCAGCCGCCGGCAAGGACGCGCCGGCGTTGCCCGGGGTGGACCACGTGGAGGTATCCCGACAACCACCCCATGCCAACAGGAACCTACGTTCCTTCTTATAAGTTGGTCCGATCGGTCCGGTCCGGTCTATACTTAAATAAATTATAAGTTGGTTTTTTATTATCCATTTTCGTCCCTCTATGGTGATCCCAGCTAAAAATGTATATAGCCTTTTTGTAGTTAATTATATGTAGATAAATAAGTAGTAGATCATTTTTTCAAATGGGCGAGATTTTTACGAAAAACTAAAACACGGGACCTTTAAACCCCCCTCCCTCCGTCGCTCCACCCCCACCCATCAGTACTTTTAGTATATTGTTTAAAACACTATTTCCTACAAATATGCCAAAATTCCTGAGAGCCATTTTTATGTCTTCGTTGGGCGGACTATAACCCCAACCGAATGCATATAAAGAGGAAAGATTTGTAGTTTTGTGTGTATGAACAAACTCAAAACCACTAGACCGATTTCAAAAACTCTTTCACCGTTGCGAAGGTACGTTACTATATACACTGGGCGTCAAAAATATGTAGTACAGTTTTAAAATTGCAATATCTCCTAAAATACAGAAGCTAGACCTTTGAAATAAAAAAAAGTTAAAGGACAATTTAATTTCATTTAATAAAAACTTCATGCATAATATCATTTTTTAAAGATTGACTGAAAAAAAAACTTAATAAACAAAAACACTATTTTTTTAAACTGTTGGCTTGTACTTTTGTTTTTTATTGTTTTCTTTATTGCTGATAAATCAATTGCAATTCAAAAGCAAATGTGTCTTCAGCTAGTAAACTTTACTAATCATGCCTCTTTCACCAGAAGAATGTGCAAGAATCATAACTTTACTCGAAGTAAGCATCAGTATGCGTCGTACTGCAAGAACGGTGGGTGTAACTCTAAGAACGATCCAGCAAGTAAAGCGAAGGTACGAAGAGACTGGAAACCATCTAAGGAGACCAAGTAATGGCAGACCCAGGTGCACTAGTACCCGAGAAGACCGCTTATTTGTCTCTACTGTGTTAAGAAATCGTCACCTTAATGCAGTTGAGGTCCAGCAACAGCTTCTTCAGACCCGAAGAGACTACGTTAGTGAGAGTACAGTGAGGAGAAGACTTGCTGAAGCCAACCTAAAGTCGTACAGGCCAGCAAATGGCCCCAAACTTGAGACAGGGCATCAAGTAGCAAGACTACGCTACGCCCGTCAACACATACAATGGGGCGAAGAAGAATAGACAAGAGTTTTGTTCACAGATGAGTCTCGGTTTTCTTTATTCACTTCCGATGGAAGGCGGAGAGTATACAGGCGACCTGGTGAGCGATACATTCAAGGTTGCATCTCGGAAAGAGTTCAATACGGCGGGGGCTCTGTACACGTATGGGCTGGCATCTCTTCAGAGGGTTGCACAGAGCTAGTGGTCGTAGAAAATGGCACTCTGACTGGTGAAAGATATGCATTAGAGATCCTTAACGAGTATTCAGGGCCATATTTAGTAAATATGGGTGATGGAGCGATACTAATGCATGATAACGCCCGGCCACACACCGCTCACCTCGTACAAGAGTACATTCAGGAGGTTGGCATCAGCTTGATGGCTTGGCCATCAAGAAGCCCAGATGTTAACCCCATTCAATACGCCTGGGATGAGCTTGGGAGGCTAGTCAGAAGACGCAGACCACCCCCCGCCACCCTCAGGGCTCTAAAATAGGCCCTGATAGAAGAATGGGTGAATATTCCCCAACACCGCCTCCGAACTTAGTGTTCAGCATGCCAAACCGACTCCAAGCTGTCATCAGAGCCCGAGGCGGCAACACAAGTTACTAAAGTGGGAACAAGGCCCAAAACTTAAAAATTAAGTTCTTGATAGTTTCTTCGAAATGGTTAGCTTTTTAGTTTTTTCTTAATTTTCAGTGTAAAACTTTACTAATGCTAAATAAAATATTATTTTTAGAAAACTTTGTTAAATTTGCTATAAAATTAATTTTATTTCAAAACTCTTAACTTCTATAGTTTAAGAGTAATTGCAATTTTAAAACTGTAGTGCTTATTTTTGACGCCCAGTGTATTATATTTAAAAAAAAATAGGGATCCTTCGTAAAGCCCGTGCGAACCCGGGGGGCGGTCCTGTAGTCATAAATAAAATGGTACTTACCATCCACTGTCACTGCTGATAACTGACATACTTTCACAAAGCCATCCTTTTACATTAACTGCTGCGATGAGATGGCCGTATGTTTCTATAAGATACATCATTTGTCTTTCAGTTGCATTGCTGAAAATAAAATAAAATAAATGAATGAAGTGGTAAAGATGCTGGAATGTTAACCAAATATGTATGTAATTATTTGATACTAGCTGCTACGTGGTGTTATGTTAATCCAAGGTATCAGCTACCTACATAACAAATATCATAAAAATTGACCCAGCCATTTGAGCGTGAAGTAGAAACAAACATTCGCCTTTATAATATTCGTGGGATTAGTACGCTACGTCCTGACTCCTGGTCTATCAGATGACCCGCAAGCTCGTTTGCTAACCTCTTCCATGAAAAATCATCAACTTACTTCACATGAATGCACTCCTCAGTTGCCACTCCGTCGTCTTTAAGCTCTTCGGTGGCCCTACAAGTTTCAGAAATGTCGCTCAGATCAAAGGGAGGGTAGTCACTATCTCTGTGCAATATTATTTTTTTATTTATCAAGTTCCCTAATAGTATATTAGGGTTCTCGAAATCCTTGCACACGTTCTTTGAACGGTTTCCTCTTCCACATTCTAAAATCTCCTGTGAAATTACCAATTTATTAATAACTAGCGAACTGCCCCGGCGCCCCCGGCTTCTCACGGATTTTCGTAAATTCCTTATTTCCAAATTGTTTTGTAAATGTAGTACTTATGTCATCCGGGGGTAATGTTCTTTGCCAACGGTCAAAGAATTTTGGAAATCGGTCTATTAGTTTTGGAGCCTATTCAATGCAAACAAACAATAAAATCTTTCCTCTTTAAAATATTAGTATAGACTAGCGGCCTGTCCTGGCTTCGCACGGGCACGGGTATGGAATATTATTGTTTTAGTAAGGATCCCTACTTGCCTGCAGTATCAGGCTTTTCAACGACTTGACTTTCTTCGTAATTTCACTTAGTTTGGATGTTAATATCTTATTTATGTAACAAAAAATTACAAAAATGTTCTACTAACTATATGCTTAAGTATATTTGCCGTTAGATTTTATAATTTATTTCTTACAATTGGCAGCATTACGGGGATATTTTGACATCCGAAGTTGGCACTGAACGTGAAATCGAGAAAACACTGTTCGGTTATCACGATAGCATTCATAAATATTCCATTACATGACAAAATGTTTTCTACTAACTATTTAGGCAACAATATTGTCTAACATTTTGTGTAATTCATAAGTCTGTTAGAAAAGTTTTTTATAGATATTAAGAGCTTCGAAAAGTTCAGTTTTCGCTAAACTGAGCTAACGCCTGTGTGCGCCCTCTTAAATTATTAACAATTTGAGGTACACTTTTTGTGACAAAATCTTTTCTTCTACTACCTACTTTTCCTCAACTGCACTGCATGGCAATGGCAACCAGATGTTGTCTTTTAACACGGTGCAAGATGCAGATTAAGGTAATTTTTGATTGCAGAGATGCAGATTAAGGAGATTTAGGTAAGAGAGCTTGGATTGGAAGAGTCGGCAACGCGCGAGTGATACCCCCGGTATTTTAAGCGTGACTTCGTGACTACGTGCTTCGGTGACTTTTTATCATCAGGCGGGCCGAATGCTTGTTTACCACCTTAGTGTTATAAAAAAAAGGACGGGTTGCACTCCGGGAGTGCCGGCAGAAGTGAAAACTTAAACATCAACGTTGTGCATTTTGAATATTTTGAAATGGTTATTATGTTTTTTTATACCACAAAGTTGGCAAACAATCATACTGCCCGCCTGATGGTAAGCATCACCGTAGCATAGACGCTTGCAATACCGGGGGTATCACTCACGCATTGCCAACCCTCCCAACCTCCGCAAGTGGAGCTCTGGAGACCTTACTCACCGTCACCGTAGGAACACAACATGGCCGAGACCAATGCTATTTGGCTACGATCTTTTGTAAAGTGGAGGTCCTTCCCCAGACAGGCTGCTCCGATTGGAGCGGATTATCCGCTGTGCCCTACCTCTCTATGTATTACTAGAGAAACCCGCGCAACTTCGTTTGCGTTTATCCCGCTTTCCCGTGGGAATTTCAAACAATCCTTTCTTATCGGTTGTCTATTTATATAGGTAATTCTCATTACAATAGAGTGAAATATCCAAAATTCTTGTTTGCCAACTTTGTGGTATAAAAAATCTAACTCCGTCCTTATACTATTTCTCGCTATATCCTGTTTCCTGTTATAGGTCGGCAACGGGTCAGGGACCCTAGAATCTATGTGCTCTATAGTCGACGGTAATCACCTAATATCAAATGATCCATATTTCTGAACTTGTTTTTCAACCACTTCCGTAAAAAAAATGTTATGTATGTATATCGGTATTTTATAACCTACAACCTCAGCCTACAACTGTCCCTCAACAATACTACGGAATATTAGAGCGAGTCGACGTTATGAGATTTTCTATATCGGGACAAGCCCACCACACATTCCCACCACTGTGTCTCCTGTGTAGCCAGGATCAACAACGGCGACCTCAGATAGACAATAAGCGATGAAGCTTATCGACGTCCCGGGGGAGAAAACTACAGCTGTCTTGGAACTCACAACGAATTTAATCAGAAAGAAGATAGTCGGGTAGGAAGTATTGAAAAGATTTTCTATATGTGAGAAAGAGACAATATCAATTGCCATTTAACCATTAACCAATTTAACTTGAAGCCTGTCAAATGTTATAAAATTTAAAATATCTAATTACCTGAGTTATTTATAATTACTTAGGTAAACCCTGTTTCTTTTAACTTGACCAATGTAGTAAACAATCTTAGCACGTCTTTTTAACGAAAATAGCCAATTAAAATCATCATTCACACGCAAATAATAATAATATAGTTAGAAATGGCATTTAACACAACACTCTTATTATTCTGGCGATTTATCGATTTTACACATGGATATTTGAATTAAAAGACACGCTAAGATTGTTTACTACATTGGTCAAGTTAAAAGAAACAGGGTTTACTGTTTATTATCGATGAATATGATTCAGTCCGCTTTAGAATTTTAGCTGTTTATCCGAGATCACAAACAATAAATAGTACGACAACATTATGAAATCATTTTGTTTGAATATTCACAATTTACAAAAATATTACATGACAGATGACACCCTTCACTTCATGGATGTGTCAAAATGAAATGTAATTGATCAAATCAAATCAAATCAAATCAAAATTCTTTATTTGCAAATATAGTGCGGGTGAATGTGCTAGGTTTCACATCATTGCATACAACGAATTCAGAATTGCGGCGCATTAGGCGCGTGCGGCGTGTTAGGCGCGTGCGGCGCGTACGGTGCTGACAAATGTGCGATCAGCTTTAATGTCATACTATTCTAAATTTTATGTTATTTGACAGGATTCAGTTAAATTGGTCAATTGTCTATTTTTCATTTATAGAAACATCATTACGTCGACTCGATCTTATTTTTGGTAGTGATGTAGGTACTATATAGGCTTTGCTTCCCAGTAGTTCAAATTAAAAGGAATACAGAATCCAACTTTTATTGGATTTCGAAAGGGATTAAAAAGAGGCGTACGGCTAACAGAATATTAAGACGTAAATTTTACTCAACAAAAAGAACATCAGATTAAAATAAATACCAAAATTACTCTAAACTATTTAAAAAATGTATATTTCACGCAAAAAAAAGTAGCAAATAATAAATATGTATTAAAGAGTAAGAATATTTGTAAAGCCACGTGGAATGTTATACAGAGAGAAACAACAAATAATTCACAATTTACCAATTTTATAGATAAGATACAATGCAATGATAATTTTATTAATGACCCAACAAGTATTGCAAATGCTTTTAATGAATACTATATTAATCTAAATAATCAAAATAATGACATTACATACAGTACTTCTCATGACATTTTACAAAATTCAATATATCTCACCCCTATTGACGAACACTATGTAAAAAAAATAATCATGTCCTTAAACAATACAAGCTCTGAGGGATACGACGATGTATGTACCAGGGTAGTAAAGGCATGTAAAGATCAAATCAGTCCAGTTCTAGCGTTTCTAATAAATTTATCTATTGAAACTGGTACCTTTCCAGAAAAACTAAAATTATCTATAGTTAAACCTTTATTCAAAAAAGGTAATAAAACTATTTTGAATAACTACAGGCCAATAACCCTGATACCCATTCTATCCAAAGTATATGAGAAAGTAATACATAATAAGCTTACATCATTTTTCGAAAAATACCATTACTAAAAGATAACCAGTATGGATTTCAAAAAATGAAATCTACTACACTTGCAGCCTTTGATCTAGTGAATACCACATTACAAAGCTTAAATGACAATAATTACACAACGATCCTTTTTTTTTGATATGTCTAAGGCATTTGATCTTGTATGTCATAGTCATTTACTGTCAAAATTGGAGCAAAGTGGTGTCAGGGGTACTGCTTTAAATCTGATTAAGACATATCTATATAAAACACAATATATAAATTTTAATAATATAAATCGATCTCTTAACATTAAATACCAAAATGAATTAATTAATAACAAAACGAATGCAAAATTTCTAGGACTTTTTATTGACCACGAATTAAATTGGAAACTACAAGTAGAAAATGTTTGCAATTAAATAAATAGTTTCACGTTTGCACTCTATAAATTGGCTAAAGTAGCGTCAAAAAATACAGCTCTTACGGCATACTATGCTTATATTGAGTCAGTCCTAAGATACGGACTTCTCATCTGGGGAAATAGCACTGACATACAGAAAGCATTTGTTTCCCAAAAAAAATGTATTGGGGCAATTTGTGGCATTACCCCCGACAAATCATGCAAGCTCTTATTTAAAACCCTAAATATCTTACCACTTCCTTGCCTATACATCTACGAAGCCGCTAAATTTGTCAAACTAAATGGTCAATACTTTAAACAAGCCAAAAATGTATATACCAGAAACACTAGAAATGGAAACAGGCTAGTTCCGGATACAATATCAATTTATAATAAAATACCACAAGCAATTAAGGATATGAATTTTAGTAGATTCAATAAAGCTTTGTACAATTTTCTAATAGATCATAGATTTTACACTGTGGAGGCATTTTTGAGTAAGAGACATTTTTAATAGTTATTCAAGGGTTGTTAAAACTATTCCAATGTATGAACATTGGTAGGTAGTTTTAAATGTTATAAATAATGTTTATTTTTTCTCTTTTATTCTAATGTACCTATTAATAATAAATTTTTAATTTTAATAACTACCTTCAAAATTATATTATATCTTGCAATGTAAGTAATCATTTTAATATTTACTATTTTAACTTCATAGGATACAATTTGCATGCTATATTTTGAATGGCTGATTAGGCGGTGTTTATTTTGTTTGTTAAATCCATCTTATTATGTTTGTACCCCATTCAAATGCAATAAAGAATCTTGAATCTAAAATTCCGATATTTAAAAAAAAAAATTTACGGAAATGTCCGGAAAACGGGCTTATGGATCATTTGATATTAGGTGGGGTGAGACTATGGAGCACAGAGATTCTATGGTCCCTCCCTGACCCGTTCCCGACCTATAACAGGAAACAACAGGACATAGCGAGAAATTGTTAGAATTTCGGATATTTCACTCATCGAACGAAACGCATTGCTGCTTCACGTCGATATTCTGTAAAGGGTGGCACTTCCTAGGTCGGGCTAGCCTATTTCATAAACGCTCTACCACTCCAGAGATTCTAATGACAGGTATTTGGGGACGAGTGGTTATAATGAATATCCCCAATTATATGAAAATGTTTATTTTCTTAAATAGTATTTAACACTATGATATTACAGTACGTAAACACAATGGAAATTAGAATTATAGTATACAAAGCAACGACTAGTGTTCGCGCGGCGGCGTCGAACCGTGAACTGGCTGTCGGGCGCGGGCAGTGCCGGGCGCCGGTGCAAGCGCGCTTATTCGGTGCATATTATCACGCCCGTCTTCCCACAGGAGTTAGGCAGAGACGTGAAATGTATATGTTTCGTTTAATTTAATATGTAAATAAATAGTGTGTTGTGTAAATAAATATGTTTTGTGTAAGTCGCCACAGGTATATAAACAGAAAAATAATTGTTGGGTTCAGTGTGATCTATAGGTACCTATAAAATGTTTTGTCTTGACCGAGTGACCTGAAACTTGGGTGTGTTCTGAAAAGTGTGGTGTACGACGTAGGCAACTGATAAAAAAGTTTTTTTTTAAATTCCCACTGGAAAGCGTGATAAACGCAAACGAAGTTGCGCGGATTTCTCTAGTACATCCATAAAATAATGTCATGTATCTGATGATAAGTACCTACCTGTGCACTAAGCGACATATTGCCGCCATTGATATTATTGATGTTACTAATTTCTATGGCGCCGTGAACTGCTAAGTAGGTACAAATGCTGCAATTCCCTTGATATAATACCGGTGCCACATCATCCCTGAAAGAATAGAGACATAATGATATACATACATAGGTACAGATTCATTATCATCATCATCAGCCCTAAAGCACATCTATCCGAGCCGATCGCGTCGAACGACTCGAATTTTAGAATTCTGTATTGAAATCTCATGAAATCTTACACACTTCCCCGCGTCGAATCGTCCGAATCTGAAAGATCCCCAGAAATCCTAGATGAATTCGGATAACGTCATCAGATTCGGCGCGGCTTATGCGATCGACTCGACCGATACGCTCGCATTTTATCAATAATTGCGTACGACAAAGCAACGCGCGAATAATACTACTTCGTCAATTTATTGTTTTCGGTCGATTCTTCTGGTGCGGATATTATGTGTGCGAGGCCTCCTTGACTTCGATTCGTTCGACGCATTCGGCTTGGACAAGTTTGCGTTCACCTTTAATACCCAGCCACACAGATAAAATACAGATTTTTCTTGATCTTTTTTACACAGATTGTGCCAGCCCCAAAGTAAGTTCAAGACTTGTGTTATGGGATACTAACTCAACGATACTATACGTAACGAAGTACTCACCTAATATATGTTTTTTTCGGTTCGTAGTCACTCGGCACGGTAAAAGTACCTTTACATATTGCATGCTGCCGATATCGTCCCATGGTTATTTCGTTTTGTCTTTTTTGTTCCTGAAAAATGAATAGTCCACAAGGATAAAGATGGGATTTTATAGAATTCCCACGGGAAAGGGAGTAATAGGACTGTAAGTGTATTATCGCCGGCGCTCAACCTAGAAAGCTGGAATTTTGTATAGAGGTTCCCTTTATGATGTTGACAAGGATAAAGATGGGGTTTTATAGAATTCCCACGGAAAAGGGAGTAATAGGACTGTAATTGTATTATCTAAGGCGCTCAATCTAGAAAGCTAAAATTTTGTATAAAGGTTTCCTTTAAGATGTTGACAAGGATAAAGATGGGGTTTTATAGAATTCCCACGGGAAAGTAATAGGACTGTAATTGTATTACCGCAGGTGCTCAACCTAGAAAGCTGAAATTTTGTTCCCTTTATGATGTTGACAAGGATAAAGATGGGATTTTATAGAATTCCCACGGGAAAGGGAGTAATAGGACTGTAATTGTATTATCGAAGGCGCTCAACCTAGAAAGCTAGAATTTTGTATATAGGTTCCCTTTATGATGTTGACAAGGATAAAGATGGGGTTTTATAGAATTCCCACGGGAAAGAGAGTAATAGGACTGTAATTGTATTATCGCAGATGCTCAACCTAGAAAGCTGAAATTTGTATAGAGGTTCCCTATAAGATGTTGACAAGGACAAAGACTGCAATTTATAGACTTCCCACGGGAACTGGAGTAATAGGACTGCACATTGTATTATCGCAGGCGCTCAACCTAGAAAGCTGGAATTTTGTATAGAGGTTCTCTTTAGGATGTTGACAACGACAAAGAAGGGGATGTTATAGATTTGCCTCGGGAACAGGAGTTATAGGACTGTACGTGTCGTGTATTATCGCAGGTGCCAGAGTAGGCATGAATACGCGACGCAAGAGTAAGCCAGAGTACGCAAGTGTACGCCAGGTACGCAACAGTACGCAAGAGTACGCCAAAGTATGCAAGAGCACGCCACAGCACGCAAGAATACGCATGAGTACGCCACAGCACGCAAGAATACGCATGAGTACGCCACAGTACGCATGAATACGCCACAGTACACAAGAGCAAGCCAGAGTACGCAAGTGTACGCTAGAGTACGCAACACTACGCAACAGTATACCAGAGTACGCCAGAGTAAGTCACAGTACGCAAGAATACGCATGTATACGCCACAGTACGCAAGAGTACGCAAGAGTACGCCATAGTAAGCAAGAATACGCATGAGTACGCTGTACGCAAGAGTACGCACAATAAGCAAGAATACGCATGAGTACGCCACAGCACGGTATGCACGAGTACGCCAGAGTAATCAAGAGTACGCAAGACTACTCAAGAGTAGTTCTTTACACCCAGTAGTTCTTTACTACAGGGTGGATGTAATGAACTTTCGCGCGGTGGCAATGACCTTCCACCCAGGGTGGATCTTCCACCACGTAATGTCTCCCTTTCTCTTCCATTTTTAAACATGTACATCTTTCCAAGTAACTCTGTCTGTTATGCCTACACGACTAAATCGCAGAACCGATTTTGATGGATTTTGGTATAAAGACAGATAGGATAGGACCTTGGAAAAGAAAGTAAACTACTCAAAGTACTAATCCTGAGCAGACGAAGTCGCGGGTACCAGATACCCACGCGTGCGAAGCCGCGGGTACAGCTAGTGTTCTATATTCTCAAATTATTGCCAAAGAGTTACTCTTTTATTGCCTGCCTTGCCTTAAACAAATTGGAGGAGTCAGTGTTCAATCACAATACACTAAGCATGCCAGCGGATGGCATGAAAAGTGAAATTGACTTCACTCAACTGTACACCACAGAGATACCTGAAAGGGAGACATGGCTGAATGGCCGAGTGTCAAACATAAAAGGAAGTCACATATGGTTTACAGATGGATCCAAAAAAGGATCAGATGTAGGATGTGGAGTCTTCGGACAAAGGCCTAAACATAGGCTAAGCGTTAATGATTACGCAAAAGAGTTGAGGATTACGCAAAAAGATTATTGCAATGATTTACGAATGAATAAAGAAACTTACATAAAACTTCTATCATTAGTAACTCCTGTAATTCAGAAACAAAAATCTAGAGTTAACTGAACGCAATCGCGCGTCCCGCCATACACGGTCCAATCGGCATGATCCAATCGGATTGATCAAGCCAAAAGAATTGAATTTTGATTGTTCCATCAAATTTAACTGTCATGCCAATCCACGCCCACACACGGTCAGTTCTACTTGATCCGATCGGCAGTATCATGCCGATTGGACGATGGACTTGATCGTGTATGGCTACCATAACTTTATTTTATTATATTTTTCAACTTAAGAGATAAAATGTACTTTTTTGGCGGCACGCTCTAATCACCTCAATCCCAGCAGAGGGATGAATATGGGTTGATATGATGATGATGATGATGACAACCGCCGACACACACATTGTTGGAGCCGCGGTTCCCCAGGCATCACCCAGCCTACCGGAAGATCTTCCCTGTGTGGCGGTCGAGCATATCGCCATCGCACCCGCTAGAAAATAAAAGGAGTTATGTAATAAAAAAAGGTCTTGTACCGTTGCACAATTTTGGAGGTTTTAAATTTCGTAATAATATAATGGGTGTATTTACTTTCAATACTAACTTGTGTGGCGGAATTCAGGGAGGCGTCAAAGAATTTAAGAAATCGCTTGGGTAATGCACTGCCTCCTCTCTATCCACGACTGTATCCACTGAACAATTAAGGTGTGTGAAGAATTTTAAGAAGCCCAAACAAATGACTAAATTGAAAGTTTATAAGTCTATCTACTTACAATCAATTCTACCAAAAATTATGACACGAAACAAAATGCGCCCTTAATGTTAATTTTACTATAATGCAAGATGTGAAAAGAAATCCAAACAAAGTAGGTTAGGTACTATAAATTAAAAGTACCTATCTCTATCTATCTATACAATCAATATATTAAACCAAACAATCAATATATTATACCAAATACCGCGAAACAAATAAATAAATAAAATGCGCCTAAAAAGAAACCAATAAACCTTATCTATAATATAATTTTTAAACAGCGCCACTTTCAGTAATATTACAAAGTACTCTGTGAGCACCACCTAGCGTAATAGATTCAAAGTGCTTTAATTTTCGCGCGATATTTATAATTTAATGAATACGTAACCATAGCTCGATGTAACTTTTGAATAGCGCCATCTAGCGTAGAATAGAAAGAACTTGAACTAATTTCGGCAAGCGCGTAAATTTTTTGCTATAACTTCTAAAGTATCTATTTAAATAATATGATGTAAAGATTATAATAATGTACATGAAATACTTAAGGTAACTAACGTTAACTGGATAAGGATTAATATTGTATACGTCCAAATCGGTTTCCAATTCAAGTTCTTTCTATTCTACGCTAGATGGCGCTATTTCCGCATTATTACTCGGAAATCGCTTTTTATACATCTAGTGTAGAATAGAAAGAACTTGAACTAATTTCGGCAAGCGCGTAAATTTTTTGCTATAACTTCTAAAGTATCTATTTAAATAATATGATGTAAAGATTATAATAATGTACATGAAATACTTAAGGTAACTAACGTAGTTAACTGGATAAGGATTAATATTGTATACGACAAAATACTGTTTATTGGAAGAGAGTATGTAGGTACATTACGCGCGCGTGATATACTTTGACATAATAAAGAGTTTCATTGCGATTATTTGCGATGTGATGCGATTTATTAAGCAGGTGCTCCTAGTAGTATGTAGTGTACCTACCTAATCTCTTCCAATAAACAGTAATAATAATAATCAACCTGAGAACGATTATTTGGATACAATCTGATGTCTATAGACACGTAAGAAGTCTATTTTTAATGATTGTCTTTGTACTCATGTGTTGATTTTACCTCCAAATATCTCGGGAACGTGACACTTTAGGGTACCATGTTACTTGACATTTTTTGTTCGTCTATATGTCCTCTACCCATACATACCACTTTCATGGTGCGCCGCGATTTCAAAAAAAAATAAAAATGGCGGCGGGTCGATATGCCAGATAGGTTCTATCCCCTTTGTTCGCACTTATTACTGCAACCAAAAACGAAACCATAGCGCGATTCACGTTTGGTACAACGCCATCTGTTGATTCCTTTTGGTAGCATTTTGTGATGTTACAATACTATAAAATAACTTAAAACTAGACAATCGCATACATAAATAATTCGATTATTACAAATTAAACTAAGGTATATTACAATCATTAATAACAATATATGAAAAAAGTATTTAATAAATAAAAAAGCATTATTTACAAAAAGTTGATTTATTAATGTTTGAAATTAACGTAATCATCCACTTTTCTACCAAAAAGGACCTTAGCTGCCTTTTGAAAATGCTGACTTTACTTATAATTTTGAGCTATGCAGGTAAAAAATTGAAAAGCTTTACAGCCAAGCGTACGCTGTGACCTATAATATTACCTACCTGCATATTTTTTCGTTTTCTCGTTTGTATTCCAGCTGTGTTTGCCTGTAATGTTTTTGCTATGTATAACATGTTACATAATATAAAATTGTGGTGTTAAAATTTAGGTAGACCTAATAAATAAAATAAAATAAAAATTGGTCATTATTTAATATTTTACTTTTCGTGAATATGATTGATTACTTACATTATTTTATGTGTAGACAAATAATATATTTGTTTAAATTCATAGTAAATGTACCTATTGTTATTTACACATCAATTAAGAATAAATAAATAAATAAAATTTATAGTGGGTACCCATAAAAGTAGGAAGACGCGCCTTAGGGCCCCGCGCCGCTTCCTACTTCTATGTAGGTACCTAATAAAAATATGGTATTTTGTGTCTGTGGTAACACACTATCCTGGTTTGGTATTTTGCTCGCATTATTGAACTCATGAACTAAGTACTTAGTTCGCTCATAAATAAATAATAACCTACCTAGGGACAAATCATAAATTCAAATGAAACGAAATCGTTCACGAGACTAGGCCTTAACTGGTTAAAATGATAGAATTGAATCGGTGTTAGTTCACGTTGACTTACTGCTAATATAATTTTGCATGTGTGAAGGTCCCGCCTTCATTCCAGGAAAATCGTGAATCGCCAAAATGGCGGCGACAGCGGAGGGAACGAGAGCGGGGGAGGGGGGACAAGCTCTTTCACAGAAGAACACAGTCTGATTCGTTTGGCACGTCACGCACGACACTATTTTGAACATGGCTCTATTAAGGCCGCTTCATACAAACCACTTTTTAATTTAATTTACATAGAGTAGGTAGTGTTTTGGTTTTTTAATATTTAATGGCTATTATTAAAACGGTTAGCTTATTTAAATATAGACGTTTTAGTTTTAGTCATTTATAAAATAAGTACTTATGTTTTTGTCAATTTTAAATTGTAAACTTAACTAATAAAATAAAACTATTCTTTACCGCGCAACTTCGTTTGCATGTTTCCCGCTTTCCCGTAGGTTTTTTTTAATTTATCTCTCCGTTAAAACTTAGAACCATCCTCGTACTCGTAGGTGTACCTACTTGAAAAATATTCTAAAAAAAGAATTAGCAAAATCGGTTCTGTTGTTCTCAAGATTTGCGTCTAGCAGCACATTTAGCTATTCATTTTTATATTATAGATAGGTAAATAAATAAATCTCTACATTTACTATTTTTAATAATTCTCTTGATCGGTTCGTGTGGTACTCCCTTAATTTTATGTCAAATGACTCATTCTTTCTCATCTCGCTCTAACTTATAGCGCTGTCTCTTTCCTACTTTCAATCGATATTCATTGCTCCATCGCTGGGTGCGGGCTCATGTGGTGCGGGCGCGCGGTGTAGCAACGGCGCGGCGGTGGAGGGATAGCTGCATCTTCCTCTAACATATATCGTTGTCTCGCTCTGTTTCATGTTTGTTTCATATAGCTCTCTCTGTCACACGGTTGGGGTTTGCAATGTGCAAGTTGAAGGAAGACATTTTAAGAATCATGTAGGTACCTACCTATCCACCTAATGCACAAACAAAAAAACGCTTATGTATTAAGGCAGGGTATTTTATTTTGTAACATAGGTACCTACCTACCTATTTAAATAGGTATAAAGGTATTGGCGTAAACTTTTTATTTTCACTTAAACTAGGTTGATTGAAATATTGCTTTTGCGACAACACCGCCTTTTGTAGATATAGGCCAGTCACCGTAGACACAAAAATCGTGTTAGGTCGCAATTAATTGCAAGGTTCAGATTTTTTGGCATGTTGTTAGGATAGATAGGTACCAATAGTGTACAACCAAGTTTGCAACCCGAAAGACCTTTACTAACTGTGTGGTGTTCGAAAAACCTTGACTTTTTTCAGTTTTCTGCTTATAACATCTAAAAAATGCATTCTACGGAAAAGTCAACTATGTTATTTTTAAAGAAGACAAAATTAACGACAATTTGAGCCCAATCGCAGCTATACCTAGACCAATGTCGTGACTCTCTAAATAGGTATGTCAAAAAATAATAATTCGTATTACTAGGTTTTTTTAGATTAAATTTTGAATGAATGATTAGGTAGGTATGTATTATTCAAAAATATTGTTTATTTTAAAATTTCTTGAAAATGGTTGACTGTTGCATTACCTACACTATAATATGGTCAATATTGTTGCAAATGACCTCCTTCATCATTCCATATGAGATTCCGGATTCCGGTGTAATTTCTAATAACCCTGTATACATTGAGTATTTTGCCTCTGTTGGGCTATTTCAGTAATACACAGTGGAATATTCTCATTAAATACTTTTATTTTTACTTTTAACATAGAGAGGTACACTTACAGGGTACAGGAATGTTTGACAGTTCACCAATGTCGACACGGCACGACTAGTTTATTTCAGTTACTTTCATAGTTTGCTATCGTACGGCATTTTACTCTGGGGTAAAGCAGCGGATATAGAGACGATTTTCGTGCTGCAAAAGCGTGTAGTGCGTTTTATTTATAAATTAGGTTACCGTGAATCACTTCGCGAGTTTTTCAAAAGCACTAATATTCTCACGGTGGTATCACAGTGCATTCTTGATAGCATCATGTTTGTTCGTAAAAACATTCATGACTTTATTATATCCAGGTGTCCGATATTCATAATTTTAATACGCGTAACAGAAATAAATTAGCTGTTCCTAAATTCAGGCTTTGGAAAGCGGGCAAGTCCATTTTGATCCAAAGTTTGCATATGTATAATAAAATTCCAGAATATATTAAGGACTTGCCCAATAATAGATTTAAATTAAATGTAAAAAAAATCTTAACCAGCAAAGCGTAGGTACTATACTATCAACGAGTATCTAAATGAAAGGAATCCCTGGCCCTCTTGTGAAGGTGAAATGCTAAAACTTGTCGTGAAAAGCCAGTCAATGTTCAATAAACTACATGAATAAAATTTGTTCGTCGTAGTGTCATCTAAGTGGTGCTGTTTTTCATATTATGTATTTACATTTTAATATAACTTATATACCACCATCTCTTTATAAATTGTAGGCATAGGAGTAGTCTCTATTTTCGCTCACTCTAGACATTCATCAATTTTCTGTTTTATTTCATTATTAGTACTAGAATGGCAACTGTGGGCTTGTTCTTTCAGTACAATAGTACAATCAAAGTTAGTAACCAAATTAGACTTACAATTTTTTGATACACAATGCCATACTAAGTATATGTCCATTTTTATTTTGTCGTTTTTTATAATACTTATAAATATTTGCCATATTGTGATAATTCTAAAATAACATACTTAGCTAGCTACTTAACATTTTAATGAAATTGAAATTGATTAGGTATACAAAGGTTTACGCAAACTGATCACAGGCAAAAGAAATAGTGAAAGACACCTAATTGATACAATTTTTGTCATTCATTATTATTTCAATAGTGTTTGACATTACAATACCTATAAGTAATTTATATACACACGGTTATATTCATTAAATAATTAGAGCTGAAGTACCTATAGAAAAAATCATTCAATAATAAAAATAAATAAGTATAACGAATACTTATAAAAGAAAAAATAAATAGAATTTTGACAGAACTTATTGATAAGAAAATCCGCTTCGTACCTACATTATTTGCAAAAGTTGTGTCGTTAGTAAATTATTGATTAGATATTTGATTTAACAAAAGTGATATTAAACTGACTATTTAATATTTTGCGGATGATATGATGAAATATTTAATAAATAAATATTTAAAATTTCAACAAGGCAAATTATTGAGCCAGACTGCTGCTTTCTGCTATAGAAAATAAAAGAATAGACTCACCCGAAGACTGGTACACACTTTGAATTACTGTATCACTGTATAAATCTTATATAATACCACGAAACTGTATTTTAAATAACTAGCAACATAATATAATTAACTACTAAGTATTTTAACAGCACAATATTAGGATTGTCAGTTTGGTTGTTATGCTAGGTAACGACCTTTCAGATCGAAAATCAAGACGCCAATGATTATAAACAATAATTTACAGATATCCCGCCACGAGCGTCGTATATCACAACTAGAAGAGTTAAATTCCATGCCACTATACCCCACAGAAGAAGTGATCTGGGACGAGAATGTGGTACCAACAGAAATATATAGCGGTGAAAATTGCTAAGCTTTACCCAAGTTAAACTTGCAATTTCTCACATTACACGACTATCTATTACGTAATTTCAATTTGTTCAGGCTCGAAAGCACATGTAAGTATATTTTACGAACGTGACAATTTATGGGTGCATAGCTTGTAAGTTGCGGACGTGCTTGACCAGATTGCATACGCGGGTGCAGATCGGGCGCGGCGCGGCGCGTCTTACTCAAACATGAAATCTTATTTGGGTGTGAGTGTCCATAATGGGTACGCAGACGCAGGCGCGGCACTCAAATAAAATTTCATTTATTAAATTTTTTTTTTTTTTTTTTTTTTTTTTTTTTTTTTTTTTTTTTTTTTTTTTTTGGAGTGGACTAATCAGTTTGGGTGTACTGACACCCTTTACTGAGACACCGGACTGTTGCGGGAGCGTAGGGCTCTCACCGCCTAAAATTTACAGCGTCTGCCTAGGGGCGCCCCAGAGGGGGGCTCGAACCTCGGCCTATGGCGACACTGGGGGAAGGCGAACGGATTGGAGAGAAGCGGCCGGGCACGTGCCGGTACCGCGAAAACCGAGTCCCTACAGGGTGGCGCGACGCGCGGCCCCGCCGGCGGGGCCGATATGACGGACGTGTGTGTCTACTTTGTGTCGCGGAATCTAATTGTTTGTACGCCTCGATGGCGACTGTAATGGCGTCGTCCGGGTCGTTGAGGACGTGCCGCGGACGACGTTTGGACCTAATGGTGTCAGCCGGAGCGGGATAATCCCCTGCGGCTTTCACCAATGGATTGGGGTGATGGTCGAGAGAGTCGAAAAATCTGACTGAGCATTGCTTTAGGTGGTGCGAGATGGTCGGCACACCTAAGTCAATGTGGAGGTTTTTGTTCCGAATGAACCAAAGCCCACCGATGGCTTTGCGCAAAAACCTATTCTGGATGGTTTGCAGCCTGTGGATATGAGAGGGCGCGGCGTGGGCGAAAACTGGACTCGCGTAAGTCATTATCGGCCTAATGCACGTTGTGTAAATTCTCACCTTATTTCTAAGAGAGAGTTTACTACGCCCATTGAGCAGATAATATAGTCGGCCTAGCGCGAAAGCGGCGCGGTTGCGGACAATCTTAATATGATCGCGGAAGGTGAGTCCCCTATCGAGTGTGACGCCTAGGTAGCGGACTTTCCTTTCCCAAGGGATCGGTTGTCCGAACATTTCGACTCTGGAGGAGGGATTTGGGGTGCTACCTCTAGCGAAGAGGATAGCGGCGCTTTTTTGAGGATTGACTTCGATGCGCCATTTCCTAAACCAGTCGCCAAGAGTATTGGCGGCAGTTTGGAGTGAGTCTATAATTGGGGGAATACTACGGGCTGAACAGTAGATGGCAGTATCATCTGCGAAGAGAGCGGTATGGGTCGCTAGTGGACTGGGTCTGAATTCGGGGAAGTCGCTTGTGTAAAGCGTGTAAAGGAGAGGCGAGAGCACGGACCCTTGTGGTACTCCGGCTCTAATGGTGTGAGGGGGGGATAGTGCCCCATCCACCCTATAGCGGAAAGAGCGGTTCGACAAGTAGTCTTGAATGATGAGCACAAGACGGTTTGGCGTATTGAGTTTGTAGAGCTTATAAATAAGCCCGTTGTGCCAAACTTTGTCGAACGCCTTTGCCACGTCAAAGAAGAGAGCGCCCGTTTTATGCGGGCGGGATCTGTTCGCTCTCCGGTCCAACACGTGTTCGACTATGCGATGCACTTGTTGGACACAAGAGTGTTTGGCTCTAAAACCAAACTGCGCGTTAGGCAAGAGATTGTTGGCAAGGGAAAAATCTTTGAGACGTGCGAGAACTATGCGCTCATAGATTTTTCCTATTGAACTAAGAAGACTGATAGGGCGATAGCTCGAGGGCTGATCCTTGGGCTTGCCGGGTTTTGGAATGCCGATGACGGTGGCTTCCTTCCAAGTTTGGGGGAAAATGCTATTTTTGAGGGCTGCGTTAAAGATAGCAGTCAGGAGTGGTATAAGGTGGGCGGGAAAGAGCTTGATGACTCTGTTAGAAATCCCGTCAGGCCCCGGGGCCTTCCTATTATGTAGGTCTTTGATAAGGGACTCTACCTCATCAGGGGTTACCGGCTCTAACGGAGGGTCGGCATCTGTAAGTGGGCTCGCGAGTTTGTTAGCTACCACAGTATCGACCTCGAGTAGGTGATCTGGATCAACTGGGAGTGTGCTAGGTGCACATTGTGCCTCAAGACTGGATGCTAAGCATTCAGCTTTCTCCTCGTCCTCGAAGGCGAGGGGGAGGGAGGGGTCTGACTGTACTAACGGGGGAGTGGCAGCCACTGTATCTGCCTTAAGGGCTCTGGCAAGTTTCCAGAAGGCTTGGTGAGATGGGACCAAGTTTGAGAGGGTCTCGTCCCACTGATCGTTTCTAAGCTGTCTGATACGACGCTTAACCGCTGATTGAGCAGCGCGCATGCGGGCGCGGTTAAGCTCAGTGGGAGTGGAGAAGTAGGCCCTTTGGGCTCGGTTTTTCTCTGTTAACAGAGCACGCGCATCCGGCGGAAGTGTCCAGCGACGATGAGCGTTCACTGGGACACGCCGCGAGCAGTCGCTAACGACTTTCTGCACGTGCGCTGTTAACGAGTCAATAGCACCTATTGCATCGGGAATTGAGACAATTTCGTCTGGAATTGGATCTAACAAGGGGGACGAAATGGATTTGAGGCTTTCGCCTAACCTGACCCAGTCGGTCTTGATCATAGTGGGATCTGTGGCTGCCACATTGGGAATACTCACTCTGGGTGAGAGAGCAATGATGACAGGCCTATGGTCTGAGGTGAGTTCGGAGTGCACTTCTATTGAACTCAATCTAAGATTGATGTTCTTTAGGAGGGCTACGTCTAGGACGTCCGGACGATGATCAACATTGTCCGGGTAATGAGTAGGGGACATGGGTGCTACTATGTCGAAATTGAGGCTCTCTGAGAGTCGCTCAAGCTGTCTACCACGTTGGTTTGTGGTTAGGCTACACCAGGCAGGGTGCTTGGCGTTTAGATCACCCGCTATGATAACAGACGGGCCAAGATCTAGAAGGTTTTGTATGTCACTATCAAGTAGTGATCTGGGGTTTGAGGAGTTGGAGTTAGTGGGAGCTAGATAAGCTGACACTAAAAATATGGATTGGTGACCTGTCATTCCTAATCTACAGACAGAGGCCTCAATGTGCACGAGATTGGGTGTATCCACAGGCGTGCAGTGTAATGTCGCTTTGTAGTAGATGAGAGTGCCACCGAGGGCAGAGACTGTGCGATCATTACGAATGATTTTATAATTCGCGATTTTGGGGTCGCGAATTGATGGTTTAAGGAACGTCTCCTGGATGAGGAGGACGTCCAACTGATGGGTGTAGAGGAAGTCGGCTACCTCAGACCTCTGGGTGCGAAGCCCATTTGCGTTGAAGTAGCCGATTTTAAGGGAGGTCGGTTTGACTCTACTCGTATGGTGTAAGTCCATAATTAATTCCTAAATTTATCGAGGGCAACGAACACATCCGCGTATTGGCAGATGGCCATTATGAGGGAGTTTGTATCACCCGTGTGATTATTTACTATGGCGGCCATAGCAAGAAACCTATCTATTTTAAGCACACCGGCGAGCTTGAAGAGCCCTTCGGTCCCGTTTTGTGGCAGCGGTGCCTTTACTGGAGGTGGAGGTGTTGCTACTTCCACCGCCGCGGATGCAGGAGTTAGCTTAGCTAACACAGGCGTGCCTGAGGGGCTGGCCTGTGGGGGTGGGACCTTGTTGGTCTTGTAGCGCCACGATGGCGACAGATTGAGTAGTGGCACCGGTGCCTTAGCTGTTGCCGGGGCGGCCTCGGCAGTTTGGGACTGAGGAGGAGTAGAGAGGACTTGGGTCCTAGATGAGGAGGGAGCAGGCCTCCGGCTCTTTACTTTGGGTGCTTTTGGGCACCCTCTGTAGTTTGCCGGGTGCCCCACCTCCCCGCAATTTACGCAGCTCGGAGGTTCCGAGCATAGCGCGCGGTCTTTTGGTCGCTGACACTCCGGTGTCGCATGGGACTCTAGGCATTTAACACAACGCGGTGTGTTATGACAGTTCCGGGAGGAATGCCCGTATAATTGGCATCTGTGGCATTGACCCACAGTGCCTTTTTGGTGTGGGGGCTCTGCTACGACCCCAGAAAGTCCGCAGACTTTTTTGATATTAAAGATGGCTTTCGCCTCTTTAAGGTTAGTCCTGTCTAAAATGACAAGGACCATGTTGAAAGGGGCTGCATGCCCACGGTGCATGCGGTGCACCTCTAGGACTGGGAATTTTTGGGCCTTTAGGTCCTCGAGCACGTCTTCGCACCCGATTTCCTTAGGGACCCCCCGAATGACTACGCGGAGGCGCCGGTCCTCCTCCAAGCTCCACGTATGGAAAGTTATCGACATAGCGTCGAGAAGGCGGGTCAGGTTTCGGTAGTCCGTGATGGACTCCGTTTTGAGTCGGATACCCTCAGTTCGGGTCTCCGCAACAAAGAAGATGCCATTGGCATCGCAGCGGGCCTTGATGGCCATCCACTTGTGGCGGTTAGTGATAACCACCGCAGGCGGTCGCTGGGAGCGTTTGGGAGGGGTGGGGAGAGAAGCTCCCTCGGCACCCTGTTCAGCCGCGGGGGGCGAAGCGGGCGAGTCGGAGAGAGGGGCGGCCGGATTTGATACGGCGGCTAATTTGGCGGCCTTGTTGGCAGCGCCCTTGTTGCGCCTTGTGCGCTTGCGGCCTGAGGCCACAATGAAATCGTCCGAGTCGGACGAGGGGGCGGAACTCGAATCCGAAGATTCGGAGATGACCTCCATCTCGTCATCGGAGATCGAGGAGGAGGGTGCGGTGGCGGAGGGCGCGGCGGCGGAAGTCGCTACTGCGGGGTGCACGGTGGCGGGGGGCGCGGCAACGGCGGGCGCAACGGTGGGCGCAACGGTGGCGGAGGGCGCGGCGATGGAAGTCGCGGCGGCGGAGGGCTTGGTGGCCGAGGGCTTGGTGGCCTGAGGGGCCGGGCGGGAGGTGGCCAGAGGGACCGAGGGGGCTACGGCCTGAGGGGCCGATGAGGCTGCGGCCTGAGGGGCCGATGGGGCTGCGGCCTGAGGGGCCGTGGGGAAGAAGATTGCCTTCAGGTGAAGGCCAATTGCGGGCACGAGGTCCGGATTTTCCCTAGCAAAGTTGACTAGGGGCGACAAGGCCTCTTCGAGAGCGCGATTTTTCGGGTCGGTCGCCATGGCGACCGGCCTAGTAAGGGAACCTACAGCTAAAACGAAATTATCGCAGTTCGTCGCGTCACGTTCCGCAAGGAAGAGCTGCGAAGAAACCTTGCGGCAGTCGTGCCTAATTTGGGAGCGCTCGGGGGGAGAACCCGAGGTGTGTAGTCCTAGTCCCCCGCGCCGGGTGAGGCGAGGGGGGTGCTTCTAGGGTGTGCCCTAAGCTTGTATGCCTCTGACCAATCTTAATGTGTCAGAGGGTCCCTAACTGCTTAAGGTTCGGAGGGTAGCTTCGAGCCGGAGCTCTAGGCGCCCAAGCCGTTCCCTAAGGATAGGAAGGAGGAAGGGGTGGGCGGGAGGGGGCGATAGCTAGTGTCGGTCAGGGGAGCCCCCTAGGCCGGTGGTTCTAGCCCCGTCCGGGTAACTGCTTCACCCTGAAGGGGATCGGCGAGTGCCCGGGTCGCACTCCTGGCTGTGCAAAGTTGGCACCGTGAGGTATCACACAGCCAGACCACGAAACTGTGGTTTTATCGGCAAAAAAACGCGCGAAAAACCGAAGAAACTCTAAAAATCGAGATAATGCCTCCTTGTCTTAAAAAAGGCAAGGAGACACGTGTGTCGGAGCGGCGGTAGCGTAGCGCGGCGGCGGGGGGCGTGCGTAGCACGCGGGAGCAGCGTAGCGCGGAGGCACCGGGCACCGGACGTGTGACTCGGACGGCGTCGCGAGCACGAATGTTCCGTGGCACGTATGTGAACGCCGTATTTCTACCAAAGTTATACGCAGGCGTTTGCGCGCCGTATGTGACATGGAACTTACGAAGAGGTTGTGAATAAAGCTCATAACCCTTATCCGGGTAAAACTAAGATTTCTGTTTTCATTGATTTTCAATTCTTTGCCTCACAAAGTTCAAAATATGTGGTCGAGTCCAAGGCCTGGATTAATATTTTAAATTACACTTGAATTATTAAGCCGAGAAGCTGGCGTCCGTCAGACAATCGCATGTCAAGACAACAGTTGATTGTTACTTATTTATGCGAATGATAACGTCATCCATTATTCAAAAACATGCGTGGAAAGAATAATGTAATGAAATTTGTCCAAAAAATGTAGCGTTTACACTAATCTATCTATCTATCTATCTATAATATAATAAAAGTGTAAAAAAAGTTTGTCTGTACATTGAATATATTTCCAAAAAAATTGTTTAGGGCGATGAAGAATAAGCAATAGAACAAGAATTTCGAAAAATATTGTCCGTCTGTTTGTATGTTTGTATGTATGTTTGTACACGCTAATCTCAGAAACGGCTGAACCGATTTGGATGCGGTTTTCACTAATATGTAGCGATTGGCTCAACTTAACATTTAGTGTATGTTTCTTTTCAAAATTCCTATGGGAACGGGAATAATGGGACTGAACGTATAAATCACTGACTACTGTAGGGATTATAATGAAATTTGGTTCACGTGTAGAATTTAATCTGGAGTAACACATAGGGTATTTTTATCCCGAAATTCCCACAGGAACGGGAATAATGGGACTGAACGTGTAAATCACTGAATCATTAAGTGTTCTGAAACTGCAAGTGCTAGAAGTTTCCACTGTTTCATGGAGGTTCCTTTCTATATTTTGCGAAATTCCCATGGGAACGGGAATAATGGCACTGTACGTGTATTACCCGGGACGCTCAATCTAGCTGAAAGATTCTATCATTTATATACATAAAAGGAGAAGCTGACTGACAGACTGACATATCAACGCAGGGCCTAAACTATAAGTGTTAGAAACTTTTAAAATTCCCACGGGAAAGGGAGTAATACTACTGTAAGTGTATTATCGCAGGCGCTCAACCTAGAAAGCTGAAATTTTGTATAGAGGTTCTCTTTATGATGTTAACAAGGATAAAGATGGAGTTTTATATAATTCCCACGGGAAAGGGAGTAATAGGACTGTAAGTGTTTTATTGCAGGCGCTCAACCTAGAAAGCTGAAATTTTGTATAGACGTTCCCTTTATGATGTTGACAAGGATAAAGATGGGGTTTCACGAAATTCCCACGGGAAAGGGAGTAATAGGACTGTAAGTGTTTTATCGCAGGCGCTCAACATAGAAAGCAAAGATTTTGTATAGAGGTTCCTTTTATGATGTAAACAAGGATAAAGAAGGGATGTCTTAATTCCCACGGGAATGGTATAAATATGATTGCACGTGTGTTATTGTCGCTCAACCTAGAAAATAGATTTCGTATTAAGCTTCCCTTTATAAAGTAGACAAGGATAAACGGGATTTTTTAAAATTCCAACAGGATTCGGAATAGTAAGAATAAAGGCGTTTTTTTTTTAATTCCCACGGGAACGAACATATTGGCATTTTCGCTTGACCACGCGGGCAGGGCCGCGGGTAACAGCTATAATATAATAAAAGTGTAAAAAAAGTTTGTCTGTACATTTAATATATTTCCAAAAAAATTGTTTAGGGCGATGAAGAATAAGCAATAGAACAAGAATTTCGTAAAATTTTGTCCGTCTGTTTGTATGTTTATATGTTTGTATGTTTGTATGTATGTTTGCACACGCTAATCTCAGAAACGGCTGAACCGATTTGGATGCGGTTTTCACTAATATGTGGCGATTTGCTCAACTTAACATTTAGTGTATGTTTCTTTTCAAAATTCTCACGGGAATCCGAGATATACGCAAACGAAGTTGCGAGGGTATATCAACGCACAGCCCAAACCGCTGGGTCTAGAGATTCCAAATTTGGCATGTAGGTTTCTTACGACGTCTAGGGATGTACTAAGAAAGGATTTTTCAAAATCCCACGGGAAAGCGAGATATGCGCAAACGTAGTTGCGAGAGGACGCACAGCCCAAACCGCTGGGGCTAGAGATGCCAAATTTGTCATGTAGGGTCCTTATAAGGACCGGACCGGAACCGACCGGACCGGTCCTTATAAGGACCCTACATAATAACCTAACTAATATTATAAATGAGAAAGTGAGTTTGTTTATTTGTTTGTTTGTTATTCCTTCACGGCTTAACTAATCATCCGATCATTATGAAAATTTGTATACATATTGTCAGGGGTACAGAGCCCAACATAGGCTACTTTTTATCCCGTGAAAGTATGTCTATCCAATGGGAAAATATTTTTTCTACTATAGAGGGCGCTTTAACGGCCAACAGATGGCACCACAAGTCGCGCTATGGGTTGTTTTGTTGTCAAACGAGATCTATCCTACTAATATTATACAACATAATTATGTAAAATATAAAGATAAATATGCTACTTTGTCTTAATAAAATTATCAAAAGTTAAAAATTTCTCATATTATTGCTTTTTGTTTAGTAGTTTTAACGTTGTTCACTAGATGGCGTTGTAATAAGTCACGAAAATGAATTTAAAATTTATTTTTAATGCAAAAAAATGTAAAACAACATCTAAAAAAAAATGATGCAAAAAAATTACGGGTTGCACTCCGGCAGAAGTGAAAACTTAAGCATCAACGTTGTGCATTTTCAGCGCCGCCGCTAAAGAAGTTTTCACTTCAAAAAAATATTCAATAGATGGCGCTGTGCAGTTTCTTTTTTAGATCAGGATCTGTCGACGCGAGTTTAACATTTTTTCCTCATCTAAAAAAGTCCCAAGCGCCGCCGCTAAAGAAGTTTTCACTTCAAAAAAGCATCAGCACCAACAAGAATTGAATCCAGGAGTCATCTGAGTCATTCATACGTTTCTTCATTAAATTTTTTAAATTCGTCATTCATTCGAAGTCTGCGGGGCGCGGGCGCAGGGCGATGCCTGCCCCGCGACGCGACCCCCTGGGCCCGCCGGAGGCGCAGTTTTTTTTTAGTTTTTATACACTAAGGTGGCAAACTAGCATACGGCCCGCCTGACAGTTCCATACATGAATGATTTACAGAATCATAACGGGCGGGTGGGGCCCTATAACTTTTAGTACAAGTACAGCTGATCATAGGTACTTACAAATAGCCCACACGTCGTTACACAACGTTTACAAAAAATCTTTATTCTAATAATAAAACGACTTTGGTTGATTATTAATTAATTCATATAGAATTCAAAAAATGTTTTTTTTTATTTAATTTATTTTTATTTTCAGACAATTTGAGTCCATAATGGTGTTAGTTAGAGTGATACTTAATAGCTATGTTAGTAAAAATATATTAATTTCAATTTATAATATGTCATAGTAACAGAATTAATAATTTTATTTTTAAATAAAATAAAATAAAATCAATTAAAAATATAAACGAGTAAATAATAACGAGTAATAATAATACATGTCATAAATGTCATATTTAATAAATTTGAAATTAATTAATTAACCAATAATAATATTTTACACTCCATCAACTTATTTACCAACAAGCTGGGTGCCCGTAATACACTGCTGCACCCACTGCTTCAGGATAGGAGAGTCACATCTCCAAGCCATTGTCTTCAGGATGGAGCTCGAGCTGGCTCGAGTTCTGTTTAGCAGTGAGGCAGTTCTCTTTCTAACGATGGCATAGAAATCATCAGTATGGTTTTGAGCGAACATACCCGATGCACTGCAGAACCGAGACAGCCCCATATGCATCCTGAAACCATTATTATATATTTTTTCGATGATTGCTCACGATTACGTCACGTCCTCTTTCGGCATGGCGGGAAAGCCTGTTTTGCCATCGAAATAATATTACTACGTATAGAACGGACACCGCGAACAAAATTTTTGTCCCCATACGTTGAGGCCAATAGACATCAACTCGTTTAGTCACTTGTCTACGCTCATCGCAATCGGTCCTCGGACTTATGACAAAAAAAAACATTGAAAAATGCCGTCATGTTCGATAAAAACGTGTAAAAACCGTTCAACAGTAAGGAAGAAAGATAGCGGCGTGACTTATCATTACTAAGTATACAAAAAATTAAGTAAAACCAACCAAAATATTTTTTTTTCATTATTTTCTATTGCATCATGATTGCATCCGCCATTTCTATGTGAAAATCATAGATTATCAAAAATTAATCGTATAGATGGGATACGTAGGTAGGTACTAAGCGTGAGTCAATTTTATAATATAACTAGCTTTTTTGCCCGCGACTTCGTCCGCGTGAAGATTCGGACCCGTTCCCGTGGGAACCACATTGAATTTCGGAAAAAGCTATAGCCTATGTCACTCCCTGATAATGTAGCTTTCTACTGGTGAAAGAATTTATGAAATCGGTCCAGTAGTTTCGGAACCTATTCAATGCAAACATACAAACAAACAATCAAATCTTTTCGGTTTATAATATTAGTATAGATAAGCAGCTGTGAAAGATATACAGGGTGTTTGGTAGAGGATTGAACATGGGATAATGGCAGAAAGGTGAGATGGTCTACTACATGCTGAGCGAAAAAAATTTGACCTAGGGCCCATAGTTTTTTTTTAATGATTTTTTTTTTAATTTTCACCAAACTTTCTTCCTTCGTGAATTTGAAGTACTATAACTTTTTTTTTTATTGAGTCAATCGTCCAGCTTATTTTTTTATTCTTATCTTAACTGAATGTAGCTTACTTTTAAATTGATATTTGTTGGTTAGAGTTACCAGGAAAAAAATTGTGAGCCCTCAAACATCAAAAACGCGAGAAGTCCATGCCGAGCGTTCAACTTTGGACTGCAGTTAAAAAAAAACTAAAAGTGGTACAGCAGTTCTAATTATAGGAAAACAGCTCTAGTTCATGCCCTTTCGAATGGTATGTAATTTGTATAGTTAATTTTTTTCTAAGTAGTCTTTCTCGTACTTTTTACATGAAATTGACCCTTTCTGACAAAAATACTTTAATGAAAATAAATCAAAAAAATGTTACGAAATTTCGTCATTATCAGTCCGTTCTTCCTTTTTCACTCTACATAGGTGGGCAATCCTATAATTAGAACTGCTGTACCACTTTTAGTTTTAACATTTTACCACCTTGCCACGCGCTCACAGTACCAGGCTGACATAAAACTGCACAACGATCGCCTACGAGACGACGCGAATGCATAGGATGCAAGAGCGAGGCACGATGCTCATGGAGAAGGACAAATAGATAATAGTTCGTGCGTATACAAAAGCATCACTCCACCGAATGCACACGCATACTGTAACGTTATAGCTGCGCTGCCGATGTGACAGGGATAGATGCATGCATTGAGACACTGGTTGATATGAGATAGCACTATTGCATTCCTTTCATTGTATCAAGCAAATTGTGATTGCGCGGGACATCACTTTACCCCACATATAATTAAATAACAAAAATAATCGGCCCCTTTTAAATAGTAAACCTAAAAATGCCATTAAATCGTACACCGCCCCCTGCGCCTAGTGACAGCACCATTCACCACCCACCCGAATCGTATGATTCCGACCCAAACATTGTTTCTGAGACGGACGGAGACCTACGTTCGACTGTGACATTTCGTAATTTCAAACGCAAACGTGATACGCGAGATATCGACATGACGTCGCTCAAAAATGATCTTGCCACTATGTTTGACTCGAAAATTTCTCCGATCATTAATTCGATGAAGGAGTTAAAAGAACAAAATTCTGAAATAAAAATATCTATGGAATTTATGGCCAGCAAATACGACGATTTACTATTAGAAATTAACGAATTAAAACAAGAGCGTCATACTCATCTGGCGTATATACAGACATTGGAGCAAAAAATAGAAAACATGGAGCGTAATCACAGATCGTCATGCATTGAAATTAAAAATATACCTAAACCTTCCTCAGAAACTAAACAAGGTCTAGCAAACCTGGTGGTTACACTGGGAGCCTCAATTGATACGCCATTGCAGGCCTCGGATATTCGAGATGTTTACAGGGTGAACTCAAAAACGGCAACGGCAAATCCTATTGTGGTGGAACTGACAAGTGTTCTTACACGTAACAATATACTTGAAAATGTTAAAAAGTATAATAAACAACACAAGAACGACAAATTAAACACCACACATCTAAAATTAGGTGGGCAGAGTAAACCTATATACATATCTGAATTTTTGTCATTTAAAGCCAGACGCTTATATTTTTTGGCGAGGGAGTTTGCGAAAAATAATAACTACGCTTTCTGCTGGACCAGTCACGGAAGGGTACTATTGAAGAAAGCAGAGGGAATGAATCTAAGATGAAGTTTTTAATTGTTTTACTATCTTTTTTTCTAATATTTACAATTGTAATTTGTTATCGTCCAAAACATATACACACATTATATACACTATTTATTAACTATCTACGGAGAATTTACATTATATACATAACCAACTATTTACACTTAATTTTAATATCATTACGTTCTAAATACAAATTCATTTATATGAACTTACCTACCTACCTGTTGTTGGGCTATTATAAAAGCAAGTTTCTAATACAGTTCTCTTCATTTTTTACAAGAATATTACCTACGCTATTTTATGAACAGAACGATGACAATAACAAATACCGTACGAATAATAAAAAGCAACACGCATTGCATACTACCTACATTTTAATATATTTATCTTGTTTTCTCTATATATATGCACGACTATATCTTGAACAAGTATGAATACCTCACTTATTTAAATTCAATTGCATAACCACCTCTATTGTAGCGGAAATTGATAACTTCAACGAAATAATGTGCAGCCGTGTTGACGACCCGACCTTGACTGCAAACCGTTTGGGATACAAAACAAAGCAAAACAAATCGCTTACAATACTGACTTGTAATATCCGTAGTATAAATAATAACCTAGATAGATTTTTAGTTTTTACTGCTGGTATTAATATACCGATGGATATTCTCGTACTCACAGAATGCTGGACTAACGAAAACTTCATTCCTCCCGATGTAGCAAACTATCGAATGTTTTATACAAAAAAGAGCTTAAATAAAAATGACGGCGTTGTTGTATATGTCCGGGAAAATATAAATGTACTGTCTATAAATGAACCATCCGTTATAGATGGTAATTGCTTGGTTATTTGTATAAAAGATTACGCAATCATCTGCTCGTATCGTCCACCATGTTTCAATAATCCTACAAATTATATTAATTCATTAGACAGTATAATTAAATCAATAAAAATGAAAAATATCATATTAACAGGTGATATTAACTTAGATTTGCTCTCGGAGAATCCAAGTAACTATATAAGCGACTATCTTAATCTTATGGCCAGCCCATTCGTGCTCGCGACGCCGTCCGAGTCACACGTCCGGTGCCCGGTGCCTCCGCGCTACGCTGCTCCCGCGTGCTACGCACGCCCCCCGCCGCCGCGCTACGCTACCGCCGCTCCGACACACGTGTCCCCTTGCCTTTTTTAAGACAAGGAGGCATTATCGTGATTTTTAGAGTTTCTTCGGTTTTTCGCGCGTTTTTTTGCCGATTAAAACCACAGTTTCGTGGTCTGGCTGTGTGATACCTCACGGTGCCAACTTTGCACAGCCAGGAGTGCGACCCGGGCACTCGCCGATCCCCTTCAGGGTGAAGCAGTTACCCGGACGGGGCTAGACCACCGGCCTAGGGGGCTCCCCTGACCGACACTAGCTATCGCCCCCTCCCGCCCACCCCTTCCTCCTTCCTATCCTTAGGGAACGGCTTGGGCGCCTAGGGCTCCGGCCCGAAGCTACCCTCCGAACCTTAAGCAGTTAGGGACCCTCTGACACATTAAGATTGGTCAGAGGCATACAAGCTTAGGGCACACCCTAGAAGCACCCCCCTCGCCTCACCCGGCGCGGGGGACTAGGACTACACACCTCGGGTTCTCCCCCCGAGCGCTCCCAAATTAGGCACGACTGCCGCAAGGTTTCTTCGCAGCTCTTCCTTGCGGAACGTGACGCGACGAACTGCGATAATTTCGTTTTAGCTGTAGGTTCCCTTACTAGGCCGGTCGCCATGGCGACCGACCCGAAAAATCGCGCCCATGAAGAGGTCTTGTCGCCCCTAGTCAACTTTGCTAGGGAAAATCCGGACCTCGTGCCCGCAATTGGCCTTCACCTGAAGGCAATTTTCTTTCCCACGGCCCCTCAGGCCGCAGCCCCATCGGCCCCTCAGGCCGCAGCCTCATCGGCCCCTCAGGCCGCAGCCCCCTCGGCCCCTCTGGCCACCTCCCGGCCGGCCCCTCAGGCCACCAAGCCCTCCGCCCCCGCGACTTCTATCGCCGCGCCCTCCGCCACCGTTGCGCCCGCCGTCGCGTCCCACGTTGCCGCGCCCCCCGCCACCGTGCACCCCGCCGTAGCGACTTCCGCCGCCGCGCCCTCCGCCACCGCACCCTCCTCCTCGATCTCCGATGACGAGATGAAGGTCATCTCCGAATCTTCGGATTCGAGTTCCGCCCCCTCGTCCGACTCGGACGATTTCATTGTGGCCTCAGGCCGCAAGCGCACAAGGCGCAACAAGGGCGCTGCCAACAAGGCCGCCAAATTAGCCGCCGAATCAAATCCGGCCGCCCCTCTCTCCGACTCGCCCGCTTCGCCCCCCGCGGCTGAACAGGGTGCCGAGGGAGCTTCTCTCCCCACCCCTCCCAAGCGCTCCCAGCGCCCACCGGCGGTCGTTATCACGAACCGCCATAGGTGGATGGCCATCAAGGCCCGATGTGATGCAAATGGCATCTTTTTCATAGCGGAAACCCGCACTGAGGGTATCCGCCTAAAAACGGAGTCCATCACGGACTACCGTAACCTCACCCGCCTTCTCGACGCCATGTCGATCACATTCCACACGTGGAGTCTAGAGGAGGACCGGCGCCTTCGCGCAGTCATCCGCGGAATCCCGAAAGAACTCGAGTGCAATGACGTACTCGAGGACCTTCGCGCCCAAAAACTGCCCATCCTCGAAGTGCACCGCATGCACCGTGGGCCTTCCGCCCCCTTCAACATGGTCCTGGCTATTCTAGACAGGACCAATCTCAAAGAGGCCAAAGCCATTTTTAACGTTAAAAAGGTCTGTGGCTTGTCCGGGGTCGTCGTCGAGACCCCTCACCATAAAAGCACTGTGGGTCAATGCCATAGATGCCAATTGTACGGGCACTCCGCCCGAAATTGTCACAACACACCCAGGTGTGTCAAATGCCTCGGGGCCCACTCAACACCGGAGTGTCCACGCCCCAAAGACCGCGCGCTATGCTTGGAACCTCCGAGCTGCGTAAATTGCGGGGAGGTGGGGCACCCGGCTAATTACAGAGGGTGCTCAAAAGCGCCCAAAGGAAAGAGCCGAAGGCCTACTCCCTCCTCATCCAGAGTCCTCGCTCCTCCTCCTCCTCCTCCTCAGTCCCAAACTGCCGAGGCCGCCCCGGCAACAGCTAAGGCACCGGTGCCACCACTCAATCTGTCGCCCTCGTGGCGCTACAAGACCAACAAGGTCCCACCCCCACAGGCCAGCCCCTCAGGCACGCCTGCACCCGCGGCGGTGGAAGTCGCAACACCTCCACCCCCCCCAGTAAAGGCATCGCTGCCACCTTCCAACGGGACCGAAGGGCTCTACAAGCTCGCAGCCGCCCTAGACATAGATAGGGTTCTTGCCATGGCCGCGTTGGTCAATGAACACGCCAATAGTCCCAACGCTCTCCTAATGGCCGTCTGTCAATTCACAGACGTGTTCCTTGCCCTCAAAAATTTTAACAAATAATTATGGACCTACACCATACGAGTAGAGTCAAACCGACCTCCCTTAAAATCGGCTACTTCAACGCAAATGGGCTTCGCACCCAGAGGTCTGAGGTAGCCGACTTCCTCTACACCCATCAGTTGGACGTCCTCCTCATCCAGGAGACGTTCCTTAAACCATCAATTCGCGATCCCAAAATCGCGAATTATAAAATCATACGTAATGATCGCACAGTCTCTGCCCTCGGTGGCACTCTCATCTACTACAAAGCGACATTACACTGCACGCCTGTGGATACACCAGATCTCGTGCACATTGAGGCCTCTGTCTGTAGATTAGGAATGACAGGTCACCAATCCATATTTTTAGTGTCAGCTTATCTAGCTCCCACTAACTCCAACTCCTCAAACCCCAGATCACTACTCGATAGTGACATACAAAACCTTCTAGATCTTGGCCCGTCTGTTATCATAGCGGGTGATCTAAACGCCAAGCACCCTGCCTGGTGTAGCCTAACCACAAACCAACGTGGTAGACAGCTCGAGCGACTCTCAGAGAGTCTCAATTTCGACATTGTAGCACCCATGTCCCCTACTCATTACCCGGACAATGTCGATCATCGTCCGGACGTCCTAGACGTAGCCCTCCTAAAGAACATCAATCTTAGATTGAGTTCAATAGAAGTGCACTCCGAACTCACCTCAGACCATAGGCCTGTCATCATTGCTCTCTCACCCAGAGTGAGTATTCCCAATGTGGCAGCCACAGATCCCACTATGATCAAGACCGACTGGGTCAGGTTAGGCGAAAGCCTCAAATCCATTTCGTCCCCCTTGTTAGATCCAATTCCAGACGAAATTGTCTCAATTCCCGATGCAGTAGGTGCTATTGACTCGTTAACAGCGCACGTGCAGAAAGTCGTTAGCGACTGCTCGCGGCGTGTCCCAGTGAACGCTCATCGTCGCTGGACACTTCCGCCGGATGCGCGTGCTCTGTTAACAGAGAAAAACCGAGCCCAAAGGGCCTACTTCTCCGCTCCCACTGAGCCTAACCGCGCCCGCATGCGCGCTGCTCAATCAGCGGTTAAGCGTCGTATCAGACAGCTTAGAAACGACCAGTGGGACGAGACCCTCTCAAACTTAGTCCCATCTCACCAAGCCTTCTGGAAACTTGCCAGAGCCCTTAAGGCAGATACAGTGGCTGCCACTCTCCCGTTAGTACAGTCAGACCCCTCCCTCCCCCTCGCCTTCGAGGACGAGGAAAAAGCTGAATGCCTAGCATCCAGTCTTGAGGCACAATGTGCACCTAGCACACTCCCCGTTGATCCAGATCACCTACTCGAGGTCGATACTGTGGTAGCTAACAAACTCGCGAGCCCACTTACAGATGCCGACCCCCCGTTAGAGCCGGTAACCCCTGATGAGGTAGAGTCCCTTATCAAAGACCTACATAATAGGAAGGCCCCGGGGCCTGACGGGATTTCTAACAGAGTCATCAAGCTCTTTCCCGCCCACCTTATACTACTCCTGACTGCTATCTTTAACGCAGCCCTCAAAAATAGCATTTTCCCCCAAACTTGGAAGGAAGCCACCGTCATCGGCATTCCAAAACCCGGCAAGCCCAAGGATCAGCCCTCGAGCTATCGCCCTATCAGTCTTCTTAGTTCAATAGGAAAAATCTATGAGCGCATAGTTCTCGCACGTCTCAAAGATTTTTCCCTTGCCAACAATCTCTTGCCTAACGCGCAGTTTGGTTTTAGAGCCAAACACTCTTGTGTCCAACAAGTGCATCGCATAGTCGAACACGTGTTGGACCGGAGAGCGAACAGATCCCGCCCGCATAAAACGGGCGCTCTCTTCTTTGACGTGGCAAAGGCGTTCGACAAAGTTTGGCACAACGGGCTTATTTATAAGCTCTACAAACTCAATACGCCAAATCGTCTTGTGCTCATCATACAAGACTACTTGTCGAACCGCTCTTTCCGCTATAGGGTGGATGGGGCACTATCCCCCCCTCACACCATTAGAGCCGGAGTACCACAAGGGTCCGTGCTCTCGCCTCTCCTTTACACGCTTTACACAAGCGACTTCCCCGAATTCAGACCCAGTCCACTAGCGACCCATACCGCTCTCTTCGCAGATGATACTGCCATCTACTGTTCAGCCCGTAGTATTCCCCCAATTATAGACTCACTCCAAACTGCCGCCAATACTCTTGGCGACTGGTTTAGGAAATGGCGCATCGAAGTCAATCCTCAAAAAAGCGCCGCTATCCTCTTCGCTAGAGGTAGCACCCCAAATCCCTCCTCCAGAGTCGAAATGTTCGGACAACCGATCCCTTGGGAAAGGAAAGTCCGCTACCTAGGCGTCACACTCGATAGGGGACTCACCTTCCGCGATCATATTAAGATTGTCCGCAACCGCGCCGCTTTCGCGCTAGGCCGACTATATTATCAGCTCAATGGGCGCAGTAAACTCTCTCTTAGAAATAAGGTGAGGATTTACACAACGTGCATTAGGCCGATAATGACTTACGCGAGTCCAGTTTTCGCCCACGCCTCGCCCTCTCATATCCACAGTCTGCAAACCATCCAGAATAGGTTTTTGCGCAAAGCCATCGGTGGGCTTTGGTTCATTCGGAACAAAAACCTCCACATTGACTTAGGTGTGCCGACCATCTCGCACCACCTAAAGCAATGCTCAGTCAGATTTTTCGACTCTCTCGACCATCACCCCAATCCATTGGTGAGAGCCGCAGGGGATTATCCCGCTCCGGCTGACACCATTAGGTCCAAACGTCGTCCGCGGCACGTCCTCAACGACCCGGACGACGCCATTACAGTCGCCATCGAGGCGTACAAACAATTAGATTCCGCGACACAAAGTAGACACACACGTCCGTCATATCGGCCGCGTCGCGCCACCCTGTAGGGACTCGGTTTTCGCGGTACCGGCACGTGCCCGGCCGCTTCTCTCCAATCCGTTCGCCTTCCCCCAGTGTCGCCATAGGCCGAGGTTCGAGCCCCCCTCTGGGGCGCCCCTAGGCAGACGCTGTAAATTTTAGGCGGTGAGAGCCCTACGCTCCCGCAACAGTCCGGTGTCTCAGTAAAGGGTGTCAGTACACCCGAACTGATTAGTCCATACAAAAAAAAAAAAAATAAAAATTATGGCCAGCCACGGAATGACACAAGGCATTAATCTACCAACGAGGATAAAAACTTGCATTGATCATTTCATGGTTAAATCAGATAAAAAATATCAAACTTTAGTCTTTGAGCCTTTTACGGATCATTCCCCTATACTTTTATACATTTGTAACACACAAATTGACAGGAAGAATATCGTATACACCAAGGAAAAAATTGATATAGACTCAATAGAACAAATATTAAAAAAAGAATTATGGCTAGAACTATATTCTATAAGTGATGTTAACTCGGCTACAGAGTATTTGATGGACAAATTGCAATTGATTGTTAAAGAAAATACATAAGAATATACCTAAGAAAAATCAACCTCTTAAGCCATGGTTATGTACAGGAATAATTAGATCAATTCGCAAAAGAGACAAACTTTATAGAAAAACCAAAAAAGACAAGAATAACCAGAAATTAATAAACGAATTTAAAAATTATCGCAATATATGTAATGCAATTATAAAGAACGCTAAAAAACAATATTACGAATTACAGTTAAGTAAGCATATTAAAAATAGCAAAGAAACTTGGAACATAATTAAGGAAGTTTGTAACTTAAAACAAAATAAACAGCCTAGTAGCAGTTTGTTAAAAATTAAAAATAATCCAATAGAATCGCTTGACGAAGTAAATAAGTATTTCACAAACATAGGTAATTCTTTAGCCACGCTTACATTAAACAAACTAAATACTACTGACAACGAACTGGCTACCACATCTAAAGCAAGTTTATCACCATCTGAATCCCTAGCTTTGTTTCTGACTGACCCAATGGAAATAAAAGGTATCATAAATAGTCTTAAATCTAATAGTGCACCGGGCTGGGATAGTATATCGACAATATTCCTAAAATCATTTGTTTCTTATTTGGCACAACCAATAACTTACATCTGCAACCTGAGTATTGAGAACGGCGAGTTCCCGAGAGCTTTAAAAAAACCCATCATATGCCCCATTTACAAATCTGGTGAAAAAACAATACCAAGCAACTACCGACCAATATCTCTGCTAACTACATTATCGAAAGTCATTGAAAAAGTTGTAAATAAAAGGTTAATAAATTATTTGGAAAAAAAACACATATTAGGAAGCAATCAATACGGTTTTCGGCATCAAAGGTCAACAGAGGATGCAGTATTGAGCCTAACTACGCGTATAACCGAATATCTGGACAAGGGTGAAAGGTGTGTTGGTGTGTTCTTAGATTTGCAAAAAGCCTTTGACACGGTGTCAATTCCAATACTTTTGGCGAGATTGGAAAATGCTGGCATACGTGGTCTTGCATTAAATTGGTTCAGGGACTATCTAACGCGGCGTGAGTTGGTAGTTAAAGTGGAAAACTATAAGAGTAGCGGTGCTATCTGTAATTATGGGATACCACAGGGAAGTACGCTCGGCCCGAGCTTGTTTCTCCTATACATTAATGAGCTATGTAAATTAAACATCAAAAATGCTGATATCCTAGCTTTTGCGGATGACACCGCTATTTTATTTCATGGAAGTACTTGGGACATGGTCAAAGATTCAGTCGAAAATGGTCTCTCCGCTGTTAGTGAATGGTTAGAAGACAGCCTGCTCACTCTCAACACATCAAAAACTAACTTTGTGTGCTTTAGCAAGACAAAAGTCACTGATCCAGGCCCCCTATTTAATATAACCATCCATACATACCCATGTAATAGACAAATGGAACGGTGTTGTCAGGACTGTGTGGCCTTGCAAAGAGTACATAGTGTTAAATACCTTGGTGTGGTTGTTGATGAAAGACTTAAATGGGATATACATATTAATCAACTGGCTAAAAGGACAAGGAAATTAATATACGCGTTTAAAAACCTAAGGGACGTGGCGCCGTTAACTGTTCTGCTTAGAGTCTACCAAGCGCTCTGTGAATCGATACTAAGCTACTGTATATGCTCATGGGGTGGTGCGAGCAAGACTGCTTTTATCAGAATTGAACGGGCACAACGCGCGGTATTAAAGGTCCTGTTGCGTCGACCATTTCGCTTCCCGACACACGAGCTATACCAAGAAGCTAATGTGCTGTCCGTCAGGAAACTTTATATATTAAACTGCATAAAGCGATACCATACAACTGCTTCAAAACAGGACTTATCTAAAAGAACAAGCCGCCATCCCGTCCCCTATGTCAAAACAGCATTTGCGCAGAAACAATTTGGTTTTCTCGCTCCATACTTATATAATAAATTTAACACTAAACACGGATTAAAAAATCTTACAAAATACAAGCTAAGGGACGAAGTAAAAAAACTGTTAGGTGAACACGATTATGACAGTACAGAACGTCTACTTGTTATCATTTCATAAGTGCGTTTGTATTATCAAAATTTTGCTTATATAATCATTCTTCCAAATTTATAATCCTAATTATATATATATATTCACATTTTCACACACACACACACACACACACACACACGGACGACGAACAAACAAATAAATCTTTTTGCATTTATAGAAGTAGCTTTATAGTAGTGTTTAAGTAACGGTGATAAGAGGGACTGATCTTCGACCCACAGGTCTGACCTATCTCGAAGATCAGTGTGTACTGAAATACTGTAACATGTTTTTCTGAAAATAAAGATTTATTATTATTATTATTATTTATTATTATGATATTTGAAAGGGTTCATGTTAAATTGGTCAATGGTTAAATGCAAAGAGAAAAGACATAGAAAGTTAAATGGCATATTGCTATTGTCTCTTTCACACTTATAGGAAATCTCATTACGTCGACTCGCTCTATTTTTTCATAGTGTTGTAGGGATAGTTGTATTGATGTATGTAGGTATTGAAATACCGATATTACACTTTTTTTTTTACGGATGTGGTTGGAAAACAAACTCAGGAATATGGATCATTTGATGTTAGGTGATTACAGTCGACTGTGGAGCATAAAGATTCTAGGGTCCCTAAACCGTTGCCGACCTATAACAGGAAAACACAGGATTTAGTGAGAAATAGTAGGTATAAGGAAGGAGTTAGATTCGGATATTTCACTCACCGAACGAAACGCATTGCTGCTTCACGTCAATATTCTGTAAGAGGTTCACCGGTCGGGCTAGCTATTTCATAAACGCCCACTCCAAAGTTTTAAGGTTGTAAGAGAATTAAATAGAAAAATAATCTATAAATATGGAACTTGAGTGTGTTCTGAAAAGTATGGTGTATGATGTAGGCAACCGATAAGAATTTTTTTTAATTCCCACGGAAAAGCGGGATAAACGCAAACGAAGTTGCGCGGGTTTCTCTAGTAAAATATAATATCGTTGAGTTAGTATCCCATAACACAAGTTTCGAACTTACTTTGGGGCTAGCTCAATCTGTATGAATCGTCCTTATATATATTTATTTTTACATTGAAAATTATATAGACCAAGAGTTTTATTATCACAAATTGTTCACAGAAAGCAGCATTTTCAAAGTTCCCAGATCTACGTCTATTTTCACTGGCGAATGTTGCCAGTGTCGACACCAGGGAATCCTTACAAAAGCATTTTGGAAATTTAAGGTAGCTAACTAGCTTTGATACTACATAGATGACATTCCAAATTCTTCGCTTTGAACATCTCTGCGCCAGAACATCTCTGCTTCAGTGCCATCTGATTCTAAAACAATTAATGTGTTTTTTTATTTTTATTTACATTTTGATCGTCTAATATTCGACGAAGTTTCGTTGATTTTTTTGCAGCTGTCTGTACTTTATTATTTATTTATTTATTTATTCAGAAAACCAACAGCGAATACAATTAAATTTTACAATAATCACTTATCAGATAGTATGGCCAATAAGAGGTTCTCTATATAAACCAAAAACTTATAACTATGCGTATAATAGCAGTTTTAGACGGACGGACGTAATATATTAATATTGATAAATACAGTTTTCATAGTTAAAGATAATCTTAAATTTTATATTAAATCAATTGTTAAACATACATACTTGTTTTAAAAAAAATATATAATAATACGTACATAATATTTTATTTTATTTTTTATTATTAATATTATTATTAGAGCGTAGGTTATTTGTCCAAGATTTTTTTAACAATCTTGGCTTTAAATGAAGCTTTTGACCCAATCAAAAAATCACAGTTAGCAAAGGTGGCATTGTATGAACGAGCAATACGCGTGAGGACACTGTTTTTGGCATAATTTGTAGAACGCAACGGTATGTGCAACAATGACGTGTTACGCGTGCGACGCACTGGCGTATTAAATGCTAGCGCTGTAAGGAGTTCTGGACAATCCAGTCGTCCATTTACTATGTCATACAGCAAGCACATATCCAATACTTGTCGTCTTTCTTCCAACGTTAACATATTGTGTGTGCGACAACTATCAATATACGAGACAGCTGGTTTTCGAAAGCGATAGTTTAAGTGGTTGATAAATATTTTTTGTATCCTTTCTAATTTGTCCTGATGAATAAGATAGTGAGGCGACCAAATTGGGCTGGCATATTCTAGTGTGCTGCGTACAAATGAAAAGTATAACGTCTTTAGAGCATCAATACTTTTAAAAATCTTACAAGACCGCAAAACAAACCCCAGATTTTTATATGCTTTTACCGATACACGATCAATGTGATTTATAAATGACAGTTTATTATCAAACAAAACACCCAGGTCGCGTACCTCTTCTACAGAATCAATTGGAGTATTGCCGAAGCGATATGTATACTGAATAGGTTTAGTTTTGCGAGTATACCTGATGTGCTGGCATTTGTCAATATTAACTGTTATTTTATTTTTAGTATAGTACTCATTTAGATTATCCAAATCAGCTTGGAGAGCATGACAGTCGTTCAAACTTTGAATTTTTATAAAAATCTTTTTATCATCTGCGTACATAAGATGTTCCGCTCTATATATAACTTCAGCAATATCAAATATATAAGCATTATAAAATAGAGGCCCCAAGTGTGATCCCTGCGGTACCCCGGAAGGTATCTCAATGAAGTTAGAACGAAAACCCCCAATTACGACTGCCTGTGATCTATTTGTGAGATAGGAATGAACCCACCGTAAAAGATCGCCCCGAATACCCAGTCTAAACAGTTTTTTGAGCAGGATGACATGATCCACCCGATCAAATGCCTTTTCAAAGTCGGTATAGATCATGTCAACCTGTCCACCACCATCACTGTGCTTTAGAATATATTCCGTACAGCATGCAAGATTTGAAATAGTGGACCGCTTTCTGAGAAACCCGTGTTGTCTGTTTGATATCCCTGCGAGAACTAATGGATATATAGAGGTGTACACAAGTTTTTCAAATATTTTAGCCACCGTTCCTAGTATAGAGATACCGCGGTAATTTTCAATTTTTGTACGGGATCCTTTTTTGTGTACTGGAACGATATGTGCTTTTTTCCATAAGTTGGGGAAGCTACCTTATTGTATCGATTTATTAAATATTAGCGTTAACGGAATGGCTAGGGATTTTGCACATTTTTTCCAAAATAATGGAGGGATACCGTCGCAACCAGATCCTTTATTCTCGTCAAGTTTCAATAATGAATTTACAACCTCATCTACACTTACACGTAATCCACATATCGTATCTGAACAGTTATCAACCTCAACATGAAAAGACCTAGTATCAACCAGGTGATCAGATTTATCTCCGAAAACACTATGAAAGAAGATATTGAAGGCATCACTTATTTCTACTCCATTTGTAAACTATTATTGTTCATGGTTAACATTTTGGGATAATTAGACTTAGAATTATTACGAATGTTTTTAATGTAATTCCAAAATAATTTAGGTGATTTTTTTAAATTAGCCTCAGTAATTTCGGTGTAATTTTTAAAACAAGCCTTTTGCAACCGATGTTGTCTAGATCGTAACAATGCAAACTCGTCATAATCGCGTAGATTATTAGTCTTTTTCCAACGCTTGTGTGCTTTAGATTTGGATTTTATAGTTTCTATTAATATTCTACTATACCACACTGGATATTTCCGTGAGCCTGATCTTCGAATAAAGGGAACAAATTTGTTTATACCATCATGCAGTCAATACACGGAAGATTGAAGTCGCCAAGCAATATACACTGTGTATGCGAATTATTATTTTCAAACATTTTATTCATGCTTTCTAATACACAGTCTATATTACTGGCTATCCTTCGTGGGTCCGGTGGTATGTAAACTACACTCATTAAAAGATCAGACGTTGCAAATAAAGATCGCGCAGGAATCACGACTGTTAAAAATTCCTTAGATGAGTTCGAAAAATCCTCCGCGCACCATGCTCCCAACTCTCGCTTCACGAGTACCAAAACACCGCCGCCCCGGTAGCCTTCCCGGTGATCTCTAAGTCGCGATCTCTACGAAAAACATCGTATCTGGAATCGCACAACTCCGCATCCAAAATACCACTGTGCAACCATGTCTCTATTATAACTATCAGATCATATTCGTTACTCAAAATATTTTGACGTAAATTTAAACATTTTGTTCTCAAGCCGCGACAATTCTGATAATATAAATTAATATTTCGTTTTACATTAATCATTTTAATAAATAGAACTCATGTAAATATATCCAAATATGATAATGTAAAAATCGTATCTGTTTTATTGACGAACGCAATACTTCATTACACCATAAAAATTTATTATTTAACAAATTAATTGTGCAGAAGCGATAAAAATTATCAATATTAATTTGCGGGTATACTGAAAAACAGACACATTCCAAGCGGCCATACGAATGCACAACATTGCAAAGTAATAAAAGCAAAATTAAAAATTTTGAAAAAACCCACGACGGTTTAAACGTAGTTGAAAAAGGATGAAATAATTTTGAAACCCCCGACTTAAAGAATTTATGCTATGAATTTAATTAAAAAAATCCCAAGAAAATCCGTCGGGGGCTGCCATTAAATGAACTAGTTTGGCAGTTTTATAGTAACTTGAATACTTATATATATTTATGTTGAAATTTAAAATAGCGATATTTTTTATTTCAAACTTTTTAGAGAGCAAGCATATTATTATGTAAATTGTACTCTCAAAATTCAAAACTTTTATTACGAACTATGGAACTATACCGGTCACAAACCGAAGACACAGAAGAATGGCCATCGTATTTTTCTCCCCTCCCCACATAAATATTTGATTCACTAAGGGGGCGCAACGGACAAGTAGGGACTATTTGTAGTATTTGTCCGCTGCGTTTCGTCGAGTCGATTTTTTTAAATATTTGACAGCCATTACCTATCAAAAGTTTGGAAAATTGATGACGCGACGCAACGTAGCGCACAAGTGAGGTCTCACTGTAATGTATAATAAACTGCGGATTTTTTTTTCTTTTCTTTAGAATTTTTAGAGTTTTTAAATCACAATCAGAAATACTTTTCACCTATCAAGAAAGTTCTATCGAGTTTCTTTATTAATATTTTTTAGCTAATATAAACTATATCTATACTAATTTAAAAAGAATTTCGGCTTGCGAGAAAATTAATCCTGCTAAGTCGCAAAGTATTATTATAGGTAGCCAAGCGTTTATTTTTAGGCTGGATAGTTCTATAATGACGTCGGTTATGCTTGATGGCGTCTGCATCCCGTTCAGTAAGTCCGTCAAAAACCTTGGAATTATCATGGATTCTACTTTATCTTGGAAAGTTCAGGTGGCCGAGGTAAGCAGGAAGATGTTTGCTGCTTCCGCGTCTCTTCGACGACTTAGAAACTTTTTACCCACTGCCACCAAAGTTGCTCTTGCACAATCCCTTCTCCTTCCTATTCTAGATTATGCAGATACATCGTACCTAGACCTCAACGTTGATTTGATTAATAAGTTAGATCGTCTCCAAAATTTCTGTATTAGATTTATTTTCGGCTTACGCAAGTTTGATCATATATCAGAATACCGCCTGCGTTTGAAATGGCTTTCAATTCGTCAGCGTAGGAACATGCATATCCTTTCCCTCCTCTATACTATTCTTTTCAATCCTAGAACCCCCTCCTATCTTAAAGAATGTTTCACATATACTTCTTCGTCCCATAGCCTAACACTCCGCTCTACTGAGAATCTTACTCTGCTGCTTGCTGTCCATTCTTCTAAATCTTTCGACCTATCCTTCACCGTCCAGGCTATCAGGCTATGGAACAGTTTGCCGTTAAATATTAGATCTGCTCAGTCCATCCATAGCTTTAATAAACTTGTTAAAGATCGTTTCCTTGCTCTCTCTTAGTGTAACGACATTATATCCTATGTATGTTTATATTGTAATAAGTATATATTGACAATTATATATGTATATATAATATGTATGTATGTATTAGTAAGTATATAAGTTATATTTATAAATTATATCAATAATGTCCTGCTGATTATTGTGTCTTGCTGGTCCTGCCCACTCCATGCTGTAATTCGTTACCCTAAGGTTGCCTTGAAAAGATTGCTTTCAGCAATAAGGCCGCCTTGTTGCTTAAACACTGTCTGTACATTTTTACCGTTTACTGTATCACTTGTTTGTGTTTTGCAAATAAAGCGTATTCTATCTATCTATCTATATCACTGCAGTGCCCCTAGTGAGTTCCAACCGTAATACCTATTTATGAACTCTCACTAATCAACCAGAAACCAATTACAAATGAAAACCGCAACAGAAACAGACTAGTAGTTTTAGTTTTGCACAAACAAATGTTTACTGCAGCGCCCCCTGGTGAGTTGTCACCGTAACACCTATCTAAGAACATGCTCCAATCAAACCCGATCCTATCACTGAAAACCACATCAAAATCGGACTAGTAGTTTTGGAGATAAATGTCTACTGCAGCGCCCCCTGGTGAGTTGTCACAGTAACACCTATCTAAGAACATGCACCAATCAAACCCGAACCTATCACTGAAAACTGCATCAAAATCGGACTAGTAGTTTTGGAGATAAATGTCTACTGCAGCGCCCCCTGGTGAGTTGTCACAGTAACACCTATCTAAGAACATGCACCAATCAAACCCGAACCTATCACTGAAAACTGCATCAAAATCGGACTAGTAGTTTTGGAGATAAATGGCAACATACCGTCTCCGTTCCGTCGTGGGTAATAAAGGCGATTCGTCAAATGAGTGTGCGCGTGTTAGACACTACCCTAAAATGTCAGGTTATTAAGATCATTAAAAGGAAATAAGTATCAAGAAAGTAAATTAAACAAAGTAGGTAATTAGTAAATTATATATTTTCAATTAAAACCAAAACTTGGGCAGATAATCAAAATGTTTATTAAATCAAAACTACTTTATAAACTACCACCATTTCGGAAATAAACCAAAATGACCACCGGTAAAAGAAATGGCGAAAGAAAACCGGTTATGGCCTTTTTTATCGATCAGGTATTTTAACACATCTTTTTCATACAAATACAAAATTACAATAATAATAAAAACAATTGGAACTTATCTTTAATGTCCGGCGGCCTCACAATGAATGCCGCCTAACGTTCTACCATGTCCTTATATAACCTCGCTCCCTGCCAATCGCTACCTCCCCGCCAATCGTTACAACAAGTCAAAATAGCAATTCATTTTACTTCTAATTTTAAACTTGTAAATTAAATAAATTTATAATAAACGTAAAACAATTTTAACATAAATTTAACAAGGATTTAAAACATAAATAAATCGTAAACCAAGTTATTTTCAGAACGGAAGTACGACTTGTAACATTTAAAAAGTCGAACCGGAAGTGCCGAGTATCTTTTAATAATTTTATTACATCTTTAGCAATAACAATATGATTCAAGATGTAATAAAATTAATTACTTAATAACTATAAAATTATCATTTGTTCTAATTTATCTGTAAATCGAAAGTGTCAAGTGACATCTAGTCAATCAATCAGTACCATTTGAAAGATTACCTAATACGGCCATACTGACAGTACAGCGTTCTCGATGTACATAAAAAAAAAAACAAATGAAATTAAAAAAAAAGTGAAAAACTATGTGCAATTATCTACATTAATACACATTTATATTTCGGCATTGTTACAGTTTCGCTTTTCACATTAAGTTAAAACTTACAAGTAATTACAATCATATTTATTTACAGTTTGGCATTGTTACAGGCTCCGCTTGTCACAGTTTAAGCTAACAAGTAACAACGGTCATTTGCTTTACATAAACTCTAGCCCCACACCTGCTGCGCATGAGATAGGCCAGAAAAGCAAATAACTTCAGCAGTTCATAATTCATATTTACAGTTTTGGCATGCCATTGTTACAGGCTCCGCTTGTCACAGTTTAAGCTAACAAGTAACAACGGTTATTTACTTTATAAACTCTAGCCCCACACCTGCTGCGCATGAGATAGGCTAGAAAAGCAAATAACTTCAGCAGTTCATAATTTACAGTTTTGGCATGCCATTGTTACAGGCTCCGCTTGTCACAGTTTAAGCTAACCAGTAACAACGGTTATTTACTTTATAAACTCTAGCCCCACACCTGCTGCGCATGAGATAGGCTAGAAAAGCAAATAACTTCAGCAGTTCATAATTTACAGTTTTGGCATGCCATTGTTACAGGCTCCGCTTGTCACAGTTTAAGCTAACCAGTAACAACGGTTATTTACTTTATAAACTCTAGCCCCACACCTGCTGCGCATGAGATAGGCTAGAAAAGCAAATAACTTCAGCAGTTCATCAGTCAAGTCAAATCATTCATAGTCTTTAACAGGTTTACAATCATTCATAATTATTACATCTTAAAATAACACAAAATAACGCCTTTTACTTCTCTCTTATACAAAAACTGTGCGTTGTCGGGTCAATTCAATTATTTACCTCAGTAAACAATATTAAATAGAGATATTTTGGTACATACAATCAATGAATTTTAAAATTAAACATCTATAAATTCTATAAACTAAAAATAAAAAATGAAAATAAAACATTATAGATTAAGGGGAAAAAAAAAAAAAAATCGTCTAAGCTGTAGTAGCACCGCTTAACAGAAATTCTTTCAAGGTATGTATATAAATTAATAACGGCAAGTTTATAATAATGTGATTAGCTATAAAATACTTAAGACAATATATATTACTAGTTTTTAATAAACAATATTTTAACAATGTTTTTCATTAAATGACATCTTTTACACCAGTCCGCTCAATCCCCTCTCCGAGCCGATATATATTTTTTTTTGTGGTGTAATCAGTAATGATAACGCTAGCAAATTAGGCTATTTTGTAGTACCCGAGTATAAGATTTTAAATTCACATATTAACAAGATATTAGGTTGATGTAACTAGCCGTGATTTATATATTAAGAAAGTTTATTATTAAATACAAATAATAATTTTAGTTTTAATAGAAACTTAGGAGAAAGAAGTAAGTATCGCCTTTGAATCACCAAATGTGATATGAAGCTGAAAGAGTTGTAAAGACGGATTTAGAGGGATAAAATATGATTTTTCCTAATATCTGCGTTACTACAGGTTATCCCATTATGTTATTGAATTTGAATGAATATTTATGGATTTTGGATCGCGACGTGATGACGCTTGGATGTATTTTTTATTTTTCATTATTAAATATTTTAATATATTTTTATAATTGTAATTATGAAGGATGGAGAGGCAACGAAAAGAGGAAGCGATGAAGAAAACTTTTAAAATGAGAAAATGTACAGACGTGAGCAAAATATGTGAAGGTGAAGTTGAAAAACAGACAAACCTATGAATTCTATAAATATAATGTTTTTCAAAAGAGTTGTAAATTGAATCGAAATATCCTGCCGTTCGGTCAACCTGATAGATAGTAAATTCATTATGATGACAAATTATGGTACCTGTTCAGTACCGCGAGGAATTACTGTGATTCTAAATAATAGATGGATATGGGTTTAAGACATTATTCTACATAAAAACATCGTAAATTCATTTGTAACTAATTCTATTTTATTTTATTATCTTTTTATTTTTAAGGTTTATCATTGTTCTTAATATTTGAATTATCACCTATTCATTTATTGTCTTTTTTTTATCAAGTTATCATTATTGGGATTAAATTTATTTACGCCTTTTATTATTTAAATACATTATTGTAAAAAAAAAAAAAAAAAATCATATGTTTAACTGTAGTTTGCTTATACGAGATACCTACGTTAAAATGTTAGTTGCTTTGCCATTAATTATTACGTCATGAAAATTACTTTGGTATAAAATAATATTTAGTTACCAGTACTTGAATTTGGTTATAATCGCAATTTATTTATTATCGCTACCAGCGAACATGTAGGAAAAATAATAATTAGCTCGGAAGTGGTACTATCACTGCTATGTTAAAAGATGCCATTTTTCATTCTTACATTTGATCACGAATACTACCATATTGTCATAGTAACTTAACTAGACGGTAATGCAGAACCCTTGGAGGGTTTACCTGCTTTTGCAAGCTGGGATAAGCTGCACCAGCAAGTTTCTCGATGCCGTGGCACCAGACCGCAGCTCCGTTTTCCCTGGAAGCAGGGTCGAAAACAGGCAGACGTCGTGCTGCCGCTATTTCGTTGTGGTTTCCTGTCGCTGCATTTTGAATCGCGGCGAACAGACTCCCAAGCACAGCCGGATCCTTATAGTTCTATGTCTGACTGAAATTTAAAAAAAAAAAAAATATTAATACTATGTTAACACGAGGATCGATCCCACTTCTGATGTTAGACACTACCCTAAAATGTCAGGTTATTAAGATCATTAAAAGGAAATAAGTATCAAGAAAGTAAATTAAACAAAGTAGGTAATTAGTAAATTATATATTTTCAATTAAAACCAAAACTTGGGCAGATAATCAAAATGTTTATTAAATCAAAACTACTTTATAAACTACCACCATTTCGGAAATAAACCAAAATGACCACCGGTAAAAGAAATGGCGAAAGAAAACCGGTTATGGCCTTTTTTATCGATCAGGTATTTTAACACATCTTTTTCATACAAATACAAAATTACAATAATAATAAAAACAATTGGAACTTATCTTTAATGTCCGGCGGCCTCACAATGAATGCCGCCTAACGTTCTACCATGTCCTTATATAACCTCGCTCCCTGCCAATCGCTACCTCCCCGCCAATCGTTACAACAAGTCAAAATAGCAATTCATTTTACTTCTAATTTTAAACTTGTAAATTAAATAAATTTATAATAAACGTAAAACAATTTTAACATAAATTTAACAAGGATTTAAAACATAAATAAATCGTAAACCAAGTTATTTTCAGAACGGAAGTACGACTTGTAACATTTAAAAAGTCGAACCGGAAGTGCCGAGTATCTTTTAATAATTTTATTACATCTTTAGCAATAACAATATGATTCAAGATGTAATAAAATTAATTACTTAATAACTATAAAATTATCATTTGTTCTAATTTATCTGTAAATCGAAAGTGTCAAGTGACATCTAGTCAATCAATCAGTACCATTTGAAAGATTACCTAATACGCGCATTAAATTTATCATTATTCCGACATTATCTGTGAGAATATAATTATGAAAATTTATATTATTCACAATATAACTAGCAAACTGTTTTAAAAAAAGTATTCTGTGTTTTATATATTTTAAATTGTGTATTTGAACAATGTCAACCTTAAAGCAACACGGGATAACAATTAATGGATAGAATTATACTTTACATCTACTTTATAATATTCACACAATAGTAATAATTTATCTTGCTGTTAATTAATTTTTAGAATTGGATGAATACTGATGAAGTATCGTGAGCTTAATAATAGTCCGTTACCTCCCACTTGCAATCTTACAGGCAACCTATACATATATGCTAATGTGATGACATACGAAATGAATCACATTTATTATTATAGTAATACAATCAAATAATAATTTTGAACAAAAATAATTATTACATGCGATTACTAAATTATTTTAAAAACGGTTAATTTGTAACATTCTTTATGATTTCTTTGAAGAGCCTTAAATCAAAACTGTTTAAGCCTTCAAAACTTTTGCGAAAGTGTATTTGGAATTTTAAAGTAGTAGATTTATTTTTAAAAATTATAGTTTCTATAGTAATTTCGATTGCTATGTATTTGAACCTCGTACCTGAGGAGGGAAAAGAAGATGACGCACCTTGGCATAGGGTGGACAAACAATTCCTCAAAGAGCTATTGGTTAGTACTAATTCATCAAAATCCATAATAATTTGTGGATGTTTGTACTTTCATACTTATATAGATATAGCTTTAGGTATATATAGAGGACTAGCTGCTGCCCGCGGTGTTACCCGAGATTAGTTTTACGCACAGCAGCGCCATCTATATCAAACTTGACCAAATCCTATGGGAATCGCGTACTTTTCGGGATAAAAAGTACCCTATGTGTTCATCCAAGGTAGGTCCATTCCATATTGTTCTACGTACCAAATGTCATAAAAATTGGCCCTGTCATTTGATGAAGAAGTAACAAACATATCACAAACTTTCGCCTTCATAATATTAGTGGGATAATTTTTATCCGGGAATCAGTTCGGGAATGTTTCGTGTAAAATCGTGTGTCTCCTACTGTGGCGACACCTATCGCCATACAGAAGAACTACAGAGTGAAGAAAAAGTTCACAATGCGAACACATGACGTCATATACGACGACACTTAGAAATCCTGAATCACGCTATCGAAGTTTCTACGATATGGAGATATATATACAACCTCCGACACATACATTGTCGGAGCCGCGGTTCCCCAGGCATAACACCCAGCCTGGCCGGAAGATCTTCCCTTTGTGGCGGTCGAGCACATCGCCATCGCTCCCGCTACAGTGGTGACCCCGACGTGATTGGAAGCAGCCTTCTCCATCATATCTCCTCATCAGCTCTGACGTCATCACATTCTTCACACCTCAACTTGAAGCCTCATCATCAGCAGTCTCACAGCACTCCAGCTACGGAGAAAATCAGGTTCATCGCAGCCGACTCACCGAGCTACCTGTTCCTGCGCCCCTTATCCCGACTCACTGGGATATTCCTCATCCAGACTCACTTGGATATTCTGCATCCCGACTCACTGGGACATGCATCATCCCGACTCACTGGGATATTCCTCATCCAGACTCACTTGGATATTCTGCATCCCGACTCACTGGGACATGCATCATCCCGACTCACTGGGATATTCCTCATCCAGACTCCAGACAGAGGTGCTAAATCATATACCTTGTCAGCGATGTCAGACAGTTTTTCCAAGGAGAGATCCGTTTGCGTGGCAATTACCGTCTGTACGTTCTGCGGCAACCTGCTGGACCATAAGGTTACAAGAAAATCCTTGGGTATAGTGGGACCAGCCAAGCTCTCCAGGTGTCGCAGAAATTGCGAAGGGCGCCGATCGCCCAGCTCTTCGTCGATCAGCAGCTGTTTAACGCGCTTCTCCTGTGATGCAGATAATCGCTTAATTAACTCCGTCTTAAGTTTTTCGTATTTCCCTATCGCGGGTGGGTTGGTCATGACATCCCTGACTTCCCTAGCATACTCAAAACTCAGACTCGTAGCTAAATGACTAAATTTCGTCTCGTCAGTTGTTATTCTGGACAACATAAATTGATGTTCCAGTTGAGCGAACCAAAGTTCGGGATCTTGTGGGTAAAACGGAGGTACTCGAACTCCGACCCTCTGTACTTCAGCCTTAAATTCTTCATTCGCATCTTGGTAATTTATATCATCACCGCCGCCGGTGGAAGCCATTTCCACCAAAATATTTTTTAATAAAAAAAAATTTTGTACCAAACAATGATTTCTTGTTTAACTTGGACCATACACCAAACACGTTCTTGTGTCGTGGTCGTGATTTTATTTTATTAAGTAGGTAGGTGTAGGTATGCAATAATTCCACTTCTATTCACTGAGTTATAATTAACACAGGTACTCACTGGATCCAAGGTGTTCTTCATCCACTCCTGTGGACGTCGGGGTCACCAAATATAGTGTGTTGGTATAGTGTGGTGATGACGAAAGCAGTGTGTATGCAATGCAAGTAAGATGGATAGTTCGAGGATGAAATTAAAACGATGATTGAAGAACGATGATATAATGAAAGACGAAATGAAATACAATTAGTGGCGTACGCGAAACGAAATTATATAAAGCAAAATGAAATAAAGCAGCGAGCCGTGCGGCGAGAGGTGCCGGAATGAATGAGCGAATGAGCCAGCGCATAACAAACCGGTCGCGTTGCAGCGGTCATTCGCAGCGAGTGTATCGCCACACTACCACCAAAATGATATTAGACACACTTTTAGACGACCTTTTTGAAAAATTTTATGGTTTGTTATATTTTTACAGATATCCCGCCACGAGCGTCGTATATCACAACTAGAAGAGTTAAATTCCATGCCACTATACCCCACAGAAGAAGTGATCTGGGACGAGAATGTGGTACCAACAGAAATATATAGCGGTGAAAATTGCTAAGCTTTACCCAAGTTAAACTTGCAATTTCTCACATTACACGACTATCTATTACGTAATTTCAATTTGTTCAGGCTCGAAAGCACATGTAAGTATATTTTACGAACGTGACAATTTATGGGTGCATAGCTTGTAAGTTGCGGACGTGCTTGACCAGATTGCATACGCGGGTGCGGATCGGGCGCGGCGCGGCGCGTCTTACTCAAACATGAAATCTTATTTGGGTGTGAGTGTCCATAATGGGTACGCAGGCGCGGCACTCAAATAAAATTTCATTTATTAAAATTTCAAAATATGTATGAGTAAGATGCGCCGCGCCCGCTACGCAGCATATAGTTTGGCCAAGCACTACGTGAAAACGCAATTGCTCCTGTCGACAACGCTCGGCGCCCGCGCTCATACGAAGTTCCGTGGCACGTATGTGAACGCCGTATTTCTACCAAAGTTATACGCAGGCGTTTGCGCGCCGTATGTGACATGGAACTTACGAAGAGGTTGTGAATAAAGCTCATAACCCTTATCCGGGTAAAACTAAGATTTCTGTTTTCATTGATTTTCAATTCTTTGCCTCACAAAGTTCAAAATATGTGGTCGAGTCCAAGGCCTGGATTAATATTTTAAATTACACTTGAATTATTAAGCCGAGAAGCTGGCGTCCGTCAGACAATCGCATGTCAAGACAACAGTTGATTGTTACTTATTTATGCGAATGATAACGTCATCCATTATTCAAAAACATGCGTGGAAAGAATAATGTAATGAAATTTGTCCAAAAAATGTAGCGTTTACACTAATCTATCTATCTATCTATCTATCTATAATATAATAAAAGTGTAAAAAAAGTTTGTCTGTACATTGAATATATTTCCAAAAAAATTGTTTAGGGCGATGAAGAATAAGCAATAGAACAAGAATTTCGAAAAATATTGTCCGTCTGTTTGTATGTATGTTTGTACACGCTAATCTCAGAAACGGCTGAACCGATTTAGATGCGATTTTCACTAATATGTAGCGATTGGCTCAACTTAACATTTAGTGTATGTTTCTTTTCAAAATTCCTATGGGAACGGGAATAATGGGACTGAACGTATAAATCACTGACTACTGTAGGGATTATAATGAAATTTGGTTCACGTGTAGAATTTAATCTGGACACATAGGGTATTTTTATCCCGAAATTCCCACAGGAACGGGAATAATGGGACTGAACGTGTAAATCACTGAATCATTAAGTGTTCTGAAACTGCAAGTGCTAGAAGTTTCCAATGTTTCATGGAGGTTCCTTTCTATATTTTGCGAAATTCCCATGGGAACGGGAATAATGGCACTGCACGTGTATTACCCGGGACCACAGGTGGTCAACTCCATATAAACTAAACGTAGTTCAACCCTAAATAATATAGATGGCGTTAAGAGTATCGATTTGTAATTGAAGATTATGTAAATCCAAAATAAAGTAAAATTGCGCACTGAAAACAATATTTTAATAGTTTTTATAATTTTATAATTAAATGCAATCCTGAAAATAACGAAGAATGTACTGTAAAATAAAATTGGTTAATTTTGTTTCGTAATTTATTACTAAATATTTCACTTGATGTCACAAACTCACAACAGATGTCACTTTCTTTAAAACAATAAGATGGATAGGTTTATAGGTTTATATAGATAGATGGCGCTAAATTTAATTCTTGACAAGCAAATCAAATTATTATATAAAATAAATTATAAATATATATTTTTTTCTTTTAGTACCTACCTATATTTTTTTTCTTTTAATTTTTAATATTTGCATTGTGGTAAACATTTGATTTACAAATACTTTTCTTTTACAAAATTATCTCATACTTACCATTTTTCGTTTTGTTTTACAATTTTATTGTAAGTTTTTTTATCTTTCATTTCAATAATACTTTCAATTTTTCAAAGTAGACTTCTTTACATAATATTATTGTGTTAAATTCGTATAAGTTGGTACCTACTAACAAAGTTATTATCACGAGGCGCGTGCGACGTTGCGACAACGTCATCATGGCGCAAAGCGCATGCTACGCGACGTTGGCACACCGTCACACCGCCTGCTTCTGCATTCGCGCGCTCGGTTTATGTCTGCGTGGATTGAATTGATGCGCGTAGCGTAGTTGCGCAACGCTGGTAGGTACAGTCACCTCCATAAATATGTAATCACTTTGATCCTGGACAGCGAACAGTGAATCGATTTTGTCACTTTTCACAACTTTTTCGAAGTTGCATATTAGAATTCAGACTACCCTAACTAACATTACCATACAACATACCAAAAACGCAGAACTACATCACGCTTTGCGAATTTAGCCTCGTTTTTTTGTATAATTCCAACAGCCTAATGATCCTAAATAAATTTCTAATCCAATCTAAAAACAATCCAAGTCAGGTGCACGTCGAGCTTTATACTTGCAGTACCTACATTTATAGCTCATAAAACAGACACAAAATCCAATGTAAAGGTCGACCTGTTTTTTTTTTATATCACTAAGGTGACAAACAAGCATACGGCCGCCTGATGGTAAGCAGTCAACTCTTGACGGTACGTGTACATAGATACATACATCTTACTACTTTAAATTACAAAATCGTCCGAGTCGCATAAATCAAAATTTGAAAGTAGTAAACTCGGACACGGATCAGTTTTTTGTATCCGAGTTGCCCCACTTGACTATTATAATAGAGTCGGCAACGCATCCATAGGAATAATGTGATACGGTATGTAACCGTTTGCCACCTTAGTGGTATAAAAAATATTTTATTTTTAATTTACTTTCGCATTTATAATATTCGTAAGGATAAGGACTACTCAGATCTGCAGACTGCGCCTGCGCGGCTTTTGTGGTGCGGCATTTTTGTTGTTATATTTTGTTTTTTACCTTGAATAAACGATTTTAAAAAACCGGGCAAGTACGTGTCGGGCCACGCACAATGCAGGGTTCCGTATTGGCTACGCATTTCTTGCTTGCAGATGAGTACAATGCCATATAGGTACTATGACATTTATACGTTTTCGTCAAATAAATTTTACTTCATAAGTTCGTCGGCTATTACTCGGTAACTAGTAGAGCTTACATAACCGTTATAGTTTTCCTTGTAGGCCCAAAAAAAAATATTTTTCAAAATTTTGTTCTACCACTTTGTTAGCATTGTTAATATGAGTGTAGGACCGAGGACGGACAGATGGACATGGCGAAACTATAAGGGTTCCTTGTAGTTTACTACGGAAAAACTTATTTTTGAAATATCAAAAGTAGGTATTTACATATAACTATTTGCAAAACGGCACGGCAATATTAGCTAAAGATTCAATCTACAAGCCGAGTACGACGCGCCGCGACGACGACGATGACGAGCGACGGCGCGATGCGGCGCCGTCGGCGGGGCGCGGCGCGTGGCGGCGCGCCTGCGGCACTGTGCGGGCACGCAAGAAGCCGTTCACGGGGGGGCTGCCTCCGTCGCGCGCCCTAAAGCGCCTCCCTCGCCGCCGAAACGCATTTCATTCACCTTAATTTGCACTCGGTGTTCTAAGTAGGTAGATACATTATGGGTTAAATAGATAGGCAAAAAGCAGAAATAAAAACATTGTAAACGACAATAATAAAATTGACCATCAAGTAGATACTATACTACCTATTTACACTAACTTTTTAAAAATATGGCATTGCCCGTAATTAGGTAGGTATCTATACTTACTTTCTACTTATCGTAAATATGAATTTACCTGATGCGTGCAAGATGTACGATTACAAATGTGTAATTTAAGACGACCTCCGTGGCGTAATGGTTACCACGCCAGACCGCCACCCAGGAGGTCCCGGGTTCGATCCCCGGTCGGGTCATGATGAAAAACGAACTTTTTCGAATTTTATTATTTAAGTAATAAGTAAGTACATACCTATAATCTAATTTTGAAAAAAAAAACGGATTAGTGCTCTGATTATTTGACGGCACTACTGCCATCTATTGGTTCGACTGTAAGCGCAAAAGCATTTTAGTTGTCTGTGATGTTTTTTTCGGGCGACATCTAGTTTTCCATTTTGGTACTAAAAATTGCCCGAGCAATAAGCGCACTTAGAACTGCTACGTTTAATGTATGGAGTGAGCTATCTGTACTGTTAAGTATTATAATATCTGTGCCCGGGACGCTCAATCTAGCTGAAAGATTCTATTATTTATATACATAAAAGGAGAAGCTGACTGACAGACTGACATATCAACGCAGGGCCTAAACTATAAGTGTTAGAAACTTTTAAAATTCCCACGGGAAAGGGAGTAATACTACTGTAAGTGTATTATCGCAGGCGCTCAACCTAGAAAGCTGAAATTTTGTATAGAGGTTCTCTTTATCATGTTAACAAGGATAAAGATGGAGTTTTATATAATTCCCACGGGAAAGGGAGTAATAGGACTGTAAGTGTTTTATTGCAGGCGCTCAACCTAGAAAGCTGAAATTTTGTATTGACGTTCCCTTTATGATGTTGACAAGGATAAAGATGGGGTTTTACGAAATTCCCACGGGAAAGGGAGTAATAGGACTGTAAGTGTTTTATCGCAGGCGCTCAACATAGAAAGCAGAGATTTTGTATAGAGGTTCCTTTTATGATGTAAACAAGGATAAAGAAGGGATGTCTTAATTCCCACGGGAATGGTATAAATATGATTGCACGTGTGTTATTGTCGCTCAACCTAGAAAATAGATTTCGTATTAAGCTTCCCTTTATAAAGTAGACGGTAGTTCGGTTTTCACTAATATGTGGCGATTTGCTCAACTTAACATTTAGTGTATGTTTCTTTTCAAAATTCTCACGGGAATCCGAGATATACGCAAACGAAGTTGCGAGGGTATATCAACGCACAGCCCAAACCGCTGGGTCTAGAGATTCCAAATTTGGCATGTAGGTTTCTTACGACGTCTAGGGATGTACTAAGAAAGGATTTTTCAAAATCCCACGGGAAAGCGAGATATGCGCAAACGTAGTTGCGAGAGGACGCACAGCCCAAACCGCTGGGGCTAGAGATGCCAAATTTGTCATGTAGGGTCCTTATAAGGACCGGACCGGAACCGACCGGACCGGTCCTTATAAGGACCCTACATAATAACCTAACTAATATTATAAATGAGAAAGTGAGTTTGTTTATTTGTTTGTTTGTTTGTTATTCCTTCACGGCTTAACTAATCATCCGATCATTATGAAAATTTGTATACATATTGTCAGGGGTACAGAGCCCAACATAGGCTACTTTTTATCCCGTGAAAGTATGTCTATCCAATGGGAAAATATTTTTTCTACTATAGAGGGCGCTTTAACGGCCAACAGATGGCACCACAAGTCGCGCTATGGGTTGTTTTGTTGTCAAACGAGATCTATCCTACTAATATTATACAACATAATTATGTAAAATATAAAGATAAATATGCTATTTTGTCGTAATAAAATTATCAAAAGTTAAAAATTTCTCAAGATTAGTTGCTATAATTAGCGTCATAGGTTCGTATTGCTTTTTGTTAGTAGTTTTAACGTTGTTCACTAGATGGCGTTGTAATAAGTCACGAAAATGAATTTAAAATTTATTTTTTATGCAAAAAAATGTAAAACAACATCTAAAAAAAAATGATGCAAAAAAATTACGGGTTGCACTCCGGCAGAAGTGAAAACTTAAGCATCAACGTTGTGCATTTTCAGCGCCGCCGCTAAAGAAGTTTTCACTTCAAAAAAATATTCAATAGATGGCGCTGTGCAGTTTCTTTTTTAGATCAGGATCTGACGACGCGAGTTTAACATTTTTTCCTCATCTAAAAAAGTCCCAAGCGCCGCCGCTAAAGAAGTTTTCACTTCAAAAAAGCATCAGCACCAACAAGAATTGAATCCAGGAGTCATCTGAGTCATTCATACGTTTCTTCATTAATTTTTTTAAATTCGTCATTCATTCGAAGTCTGCGGGGCGCGGGCGCAGGGTGATGCCTGCCCCGCGACGCGACCCCCTGGGCCCGCCGGAGGCGCAGTTTTTTTTTAGTTTTTATACACTAAGGTGGCAAACTAGCATACGGCCCGCCTGACAGTTCCATACATGAATGATTTACAGAATCATAACGGGCGGGTGGGGCCCTATAACTTTTAGTACAAGTACAGCTGATCATAGGTACTTACAAATAGCCCACACGTCGTTACACAACGTTTACAAAAAATCTTTATTCTAATAATAAAACGACTTTGGTTGATTATTAATTAATTCATATAGAATTCAAAAAATGTTTTTTTTTATTTAATTTATTTTTATTTTCAGACAATTTGAGTCCATAATGGTGTTAGTTAGAGTGATACTTGATAGCTATGTTAGTAAAAATATATTAATTTCTATTTATAATATGTCATAGTAACAGAATTAATAATTTTATTTTTAAATAAAATAAAATAAAATCAATTAAAAATATAAACGAGTAAATAATAACGAGTAATAATAATACATGTCATAAATGTCATATTTAATAAATTTGAAATTAATTAATTAACCAATAATAATATTTTACACTCCATCAACTTATTTACCAACAAGCTGGGTGCCCGTAATACACTGCTGCACCCACTGCTTCAGGATAGGAGAGTCACATCTCCAAGCCATTGTCTTCAGGATGGAGCTCGAGCTGGCTCGAGTTCTGTTTAGCAGTGAGGCAGTTCTCTTTCTAACGATGGCATAGAAATCATCAGTATGGTTTTGAGCGAACATACCCGATGCACTGCAGAACCGAGACAGCCCCATATGCATCCTGAAACCATTATTATATATTTTTTCGATGATTGCTCACGATTACGTCACGTCCTCTTTCGGCATGGCGGGAAAGCCTGTTTTGCCATCGAAATAATATTACTACGTATAGAACGGACACCGCGAACAAAATTTTTGTCCCCATACGTTGAGGCCAATAGACATCAACTCGTTTAGTCACTTGTCTACGCTCATCGCAATCGGTCCTCGGACTTATGACAAAAAAAAACATTGAAAAATGCCGTCATGTTCGATAAAAACGTGTAAAAACCGTTCAACAGTAAGGAAGAAAGATAGCGGCGTGACTTATCATTACTAAGTATACAAAAAATTAAGTAAAACCAACCAAAATAATTTTTTTTCATTATTTTCTATTGCATCATGATTGCATCCGCCATTTCTATGTGAAAATCATAGATTATCAAAAATTAATCGTATAGATGGGATACGTAGGTAGGTACTAAGCGTGAGTCAATTTTATAATATAACTAGCTTTTTTGCCCGCGACTTCGTCCGCGTGAAGATTCGGACCCGTTCCCGTGGGAACCACATTGAATTTCGGAAAAAGCTATAGCCTATGTCACTCCCTGATAATGTAGCTTTCTACTGGTGAAAGAATTTATGAAATCGGTCCAGTAGTTTCGGAACCTATTCAATGCAAACATACAAACAAACAATCAAATCTTTTCTGTTTATAATATTAGTATAGATAAGCAGCTGTGAAAGATATACAGGGTGTTTGGTAGAGGATTGAACATGGGATAATGGCAGAAAGGTGAGATGGTCTACTACATGCTGAGCGAAAAAAATTTGACCTAGGGCCCATAGTTTTTTTTTAATGATTTTTTTTTTAATTTTCACCAAACTTTCTTCCTTCGTGAATTTGAAGTACTATAACTTTTTTTTTTATTGAGTCAATCGTCCAGCTTATTTTTTTATTCTTATCTTAACTGAATGTAGCTTACTTTTAAATTGATATTTGTTGGTTAGAGTTACCAGAAAAAAAATTGTGAGCCCTCAAACATCAAAAACGCGAGAAGTCCATGCCGAGTCGGCATGGACTACGGCAATAAAAAAAAAAGTTATAGTACTTCAAATTCACGAAGGAAGAAAGTTTGGTGAAAATTAAAAAAAAATCATTAAAAAAAAACTATGGGCCCTAGGTCAAATTTTTTTCGCTCAGCATGTAGCAGACCATCTCACCTTTCTGCCATTATCCCATGTTCAATCCTCTACCAAACACCCTGTATATCTAAATAAAAAGTTTGTCCTAATATCTGGTATTTGCCATTATATATACACTAGCTTCTGTCCAAAATTAAAGGAGTAATCGGCGGACCTCCAAAAAAAAACAATGAAACATAGAACCTCCTCCTTTTTTGAAGTCGGTTAAAAAAAAAGCTAAAAAAGAAATCAAAAATACCTAAATCTATATATATAAAATGCTTTGTCCTGACTGACTGACTGACTGAGAATCAACGCACAGCTTAAACCGCTCATCGTAAAAATCTGAAACTTGGCAGGTGGAACTATTATATGACATAGGCGTCCGATAAGAAAGGATTTTTCGAAATTCGAACTCTAAGGGGGTAAAAAAGGGGCGCAAAGTTACTATGGGACAACTTGATTCCTTGGTCCAATCTACTTCAAATTTGGCATAAAAATTGTTTAAGAGAATTGATGGAAGACGTGATTATTATTTTATTGAAATTCTTGAAAAAAATGCACTTTGTGGGTAATTTTCTTCGAGTTGATATCAATACTCATACTCCTTAGTGCTTTATTGATTCCAATTTACATTTCATTTTGACATATCCGTGAAGTGAAGTGTGTCATCTGTCATGCTCTGTCATGTAATCTATATATATATGATGGTTCTGCGGCAATGGGTAGGCAATGGTCACCAGGAACCATATACCGGAAAGGAAAACGAGGTTTGCTTCTTTTAACATCAATGGACTGTATTTATTCTTGAGTACTATTTCTATCTTCATTTAAAACAATACTATTTCTTTCTTGGTAGTGTAGCTCGGTGTTGTTCACTCTCTGAAGAGCTGTGTTGGACTGTGACAGTACCGAGCTACCCTGACATATTTATAGCCAATATTTGGCCCTCATGCGGACCAATCGGAGGCGAGATAATTTTCGTGTAATTTGCGACAATTTCCGACGACATTTCGGGCAAAAAGTCACTACGCACATATCGCATAATGCGCTCTACATTCTACAATTAGTAACTTATAACTCCATATTCGTGGTTATTCTAACTAACTAACACGCTGTTTCCATATAAGCGATATATTAACAGTAACTACACAAAACTAATATCCGAAATAAGCACGTAAACCTTAAATTATACATGCAAAACGTAAAAGTTGATACGAAATTGACCAATAACGTCGTATTCTTAACGTTTACAGCGCTAATGTTATTGATCACACATACTCTATGACGAAACCAACCTTTTACACATTATTCGTTAACTATCCGTACATATTCAAGACAGTAAACACACAAAACAATTGAAGATCATAAGCCAAAATTATTACCAATTTCATTTACTAGCGCCACGGCAAGATTTTACAACTCAGGTGGACCAAAATCTAGGAGCGCTGCTTCAGGCAAAACTTTGGAACTAAAATCCTATACGTAAATAGTGCACATAAACAGTGCACGTAAATAGTGAAAATATCCATGTTACATCTAATTACGTAATCTAATTAGCTTATTCTAATGTAAAACAAAGGTATTTAAACTTAAACTAAATAATCACATAATTCCGATTATCAAAGTGTTCAATAGAACCATAAAACTAGGGTAAAACATAATTAAAACATAATCAATTTATTTATTTACAAAATCGGCTCGTGTCCGCAACATCCTCCCCTCGGCGAAGGACTCCGCAGCCCCTTTCCCTCGTTGGGAGGACTATGAGCCGTCTAACAGGTCGCCTGAAGATTCCACCACGCGTGCGCACGTCAACACTGCGAACGACGCCGTCTGGTCCCGGGTAGACCTTCTCTACCTGGCCCCGTGGCCACACGTTGCGAGGCGATTGGTCGTCGGCGATTACGACCACATCTCCGACCTCTATGTTCCTGTTTTCGCGGCGGATGTCGTCACGCGGTCCCAACGCGGGCAAATACTCCTTAATCCAGCGTGACCAGAACATATCTGCTAACGCTTGTGCCGCGCGCCACGCCCGTCGGTCGGCCAACTCGCTCCTACCTAAAATCGGTACACCGTTCGCGGTGCCTAACAAAAAGTGGTAAGGAGTGAGAGCCTCCTCGTCGTCTGGGTCGACTGATACGTGTGTGAGTGGGCGCGAATTTACTGTATACTCAATTTCCGCGAGGAGCGTGGACAATGCTTCCTCTCGAGGCGCTCGCTCGTGTAAAACGACCGCTAATGCCGTCTTTACACTACGTATCATTCTTTCCCAGGCGCCGCCCTGATTCGGACCACCGGGGTCAATAAACTTCCAATATACCTTCTTCGCGGTTACATATTGGCCTAACGTTTCGCGCCATTCTTTCATCGCTGCATTGAGTTCTATGTCAGCGCCGCGAAAGTTAGTACCGTTGTCTGACAGAAAAGTACTTGGCCATCCCCGGCGGGCCGCCATACGCCGCATCGCCATAATTGCGGAATCCGTACTCAGAGACGCGATCATTTCCACATGTATGGCGCGTGTCACCATGCATGTGAAAAGCAAGCCCCATCGTTTTTCGCGTCGCCTACCTATTACGACCCACATTGGCCCGAAAGCGTCAAGACCGCATTTACTAAAAGGCCTAACATACGCCGCGAGCCTATCGATAGGCAGGTTTCCCTTCACTGGGACGGGGGGTCGCGCTCTTCGTAGCGCGCATGTTCCGCATTTTGCTGTAACGCTCTTTACAGCTGCTCGTACCCGCGTTATCCAGTACGTTTGTCGCATATTGTTCACTAGGTGTTCCGTACCTATGTGACCATTGGTTTCGTGTTCGCGCTTGATCAATAGCTTCGCGAGTGGGTGCCTACCGTCTAAAATAGGCGGATTCCGTAATCCCGCTGGCAAACCGCTCGTTATGCGAATCCTACTGTTCAAGCGCAATAAACCATCTACATATACCGGGTCTAACTTTCGGATGTTACTCGACCTATCAATTGCCGTTCCCTTTTCTAGTCGACGCATCTCGTTATAGAAGCTTTCGTTTTGCGCTTCGCGAGTTATAATCCGTTCCGCTTCAGCTAAATGGTCCGCGTTAAGACACGTGGCCCGACGCCTACATTTGTCGCGAAACAGCAATACGTATGCTATGGCCCGCCGCAACCTCTCATACGACGAGAAACGCTCAAATCGTATGAAAGGGTCGGCAGATTCGGACGCGTGCATTACAGTTTCCGTCGTCGAGTCCGTGCTCGGTACGGACGACTCAATCGGCCACTCGGATTCGTCGAGATAAAGAAAACTCGGGCCCCTAAACCACCGATCGGCATCCGACATATTCGTATTTCCAGTCCTTGTTGCATCATCCGCTACGTTATGGCTCGTAGGCACCCATCGCCA